>BSBK01000266.1:600000-935000 GCA_027943335.1 Chamaecyparis obtusa
CACAAGGGATCTTCCAAGCCCATGCGATCATGTGATAACCTTCCGATGAGAATCTCAGTGGGTCATGGGTCCGATGTGCTACGTGTTGCTGAGGTGTTCATTTTTTATTGGCTTTTGACTGGTGATATGGCTGACAATTTTTCAAAGGGTCTCCTGACTATTATGAGGATGATTTGGGCCATTCATCTACTAAGAAAGATAAATATCGATGGTCACATTTTAAATTTGATCAGCTGGCCATTGCTTTTCATTTTTTAAAATATTTTTCAAGGGTTTCTTGTTGTTGGTCGATTACATGGCTATGGGTAGCTCAGAGTTTATGTCTTCAGGACAGTTGCAGTTGGGAGGATGATTGAGAAGATCTGATGGCCATCTCCTGGGATTTCTTAGGTACCATGTTGATTTTCTTGCACTAAAGAAACATTAAAGGGTGGTGCCACCTATGGCCTTCTGTACTTCAAAATACAAATACCAAGACCAGGATCAATTTTGAGCATTCATGATGAGCCTGATTTGCAAAGAGATGGGATGGACATGCAAATATGAGATCTGATCAGTCAAGATACTTTCAAGATACATTTATGATCAGACATGACCGGGTTAGGGTTTGATTATTTTATGAAAATCATATGTAACCCTAATTAGGTTTTGCTCCTGCTTGTGTGCAAAGGAAATGTATATAATGTTTTTTGGAGCTTTTTTAGAGCTCAGAGTTAGACAATTGTAAAGAGAGTTTTTCTTTCTTAGAGGTTATCTATGGCATTCTTTCTACCCTTTGACTTCTGTAGTTGTAAAATTTTCATTGATTGTTTGGATATTGCAAAGGCATTTTTGTGACATTTTCTCTATCCTTGTGCCTTCTTGTCTAAATTTTCTCTTATTGAATATGATATACTGGCTTTGTTAGAGAAATTTCAGATTTCCAGAGCCCTTCTTTCTTTTAGCTTATATGTGTACTACTATGTTTGATTTGATTTGATTGAGTTTGTGTATATACTTCAGCCCCCTGTCATTTTGTCTCATTCCTGTGCCCTTTTGCTAAAGAGAATGTTTGCTTGCAGGTCACAGTCTGTGTCTTTTGTTTAGACCCTTCTGTGAAACACTTATGCAAGCTTGTTTAGAAGGATTGTGTTCTATTAGATCTGAGACCTTTCATGCTGATATTGTCAGTGTATTATGTCCAATTCAATTTGGTGTATGACCTAGTAGGTAGTTTTCTTTCAGTTATTTCCCTTTCAGCATTCCTTCTATCCCTTTCCCCTCAAAGATTTACTTTCTTTTGAAGAAGAAAATTAAGGTGATTATCCAAGAGGAACTAGCCTAGAACCTCAAGGTCTCATCTCAGTTAGCATAGGTCCCACAAGCTAGAGATGATTCCCATGTTATACTAAGTTATCAAGACCAAGAGAGCTTGAAACAAGGGTGCAAACTTAGTGTATAACAATTCTAGCACGCCTTGTGGGACTGAAAGTTCAGATTCATGTTCAAGGTATGCTATCTCTGATATGCTGATAGCATCCTATAGGCCTAGAAGAGGTCATTGTGCTGCATATCTGGCAACTCTAGAAATTCTATTGGTTTTGAAGATCAAGTGCTGGTATGTTTCAAATCTTTCATATTCAAATTCTAGCTAATTGCATGAGTAGACATGTCAAGTTATCATGGGTAGTCAGGTTACTCACCATCCTATTATGAGAATAATGCTCAATGGGCTAGTTATCAGCCTTATCAAAGCCACCTAAGGCCTATTTTCACCCTAAGCTTTCATACTATACAAGGCCATCAATATATCCAACATGCCCCAAATGACTATGCCCTTGTACAAGATTATGAGCAGGCCCTCCAACAGGAGGGATCATGGGCACAAATGGTACAAAAAAAAATGCAAGGCCAACTACCTTATCATGCTTACCACCCATCCCCCCCTTCTTAGCCTAATTGGAAACAGATTCAAAACTCAAACTTGATGAAAGAGCAGGAAAAGACAAAGAATCTACTACTTGATTTAATTAAACAAGTATCTGAGATCAGGGAGCAACAGGAGATGGAGGCTCAAATTTATGAACAAGGGACAGTTCCCTACCAAATGGTAGAGGCTCTTGTTGATGAGAAACAAATTAGACAATTTCAAGAAGAAATCAATCACCAAGCCAATGTTGAATCAACAAGGCTGAGATCACAAATTGCTAAACAAGAGGCTCTTAGACCAAAAATCCCAAGCTAGAAGACCCATTTGTCTATGCCTTCTATGTCTTCCCCTAAACCCTCTCAATTTCACATCCCAAGTTTTAAGGCAAAAAATTATTTCCAAGAACCTTTACTTGAGATCCAATCTACCACTCTGCAAGAGCAGTCTATGCAAGAAAGTTGTTTATCTCAAGAGGCCCCTCTGGTCTCTCAAGGTGATGAAGTGTTGTGGATGCCCCAATGGACTCTGCCTCCTGGTTGTCAGGTGCCAAGTCTTTTCAAGGATGCTAGTCTAGTATTTGAGCAAGGACCTATGGTAAATGAGCTTTCATGTGATGAAGAGGAGAAGAAATTTGAGGTATCAGTGTTGAGTGATGATTGTGATGAAGTGAGCCAGTAATGTGAGGAGATGGAGAGTGATGCTCAGTCTGAGCTCTTGGTTGTTTTGTTTAATGAACTACCCCTCTTTGTTGATGATGAAGAAGAGACCATGCCATTACTTATGGCTGAAGGTCAATCAGAACAAAAGGTTCATCATCAATAGGAGGTTGACATAGAAGAGGATGCCTTGTCCTTATTAGATAAGCTGCCTAGTTTTGTTGAGCAAAATGAAGAGGGTATGATCATAGCCACCTCTATAAAATTACAGCAGCTAGAAGAGATTTATCCTGAGGATATGTTGATTCATGAGCTTGATCTCATCTTTGAAGAGGAGACTTCCCAATATGAGGAGGATAACCAGAGCCTCAGGGAAGATTGTTTGTAGGGCATCATAAGAGGCTTGTGTATTGAGCTTGATTGTAAAGAGCCAGTCATTCCCGGAGATCTTTAGGATATTAACCACTTTGATGAGCTCTTTGCATGTTTAATCAAGGAGGATGAGAATTCCCTATCCATGGAGGATGAGTTGACATGGCTATCCATAATGGAGGGCAACCATGAAGATAAAAAGGAGACCATCAAGGAAAGTCCTGCTTTTAGACTTTCAAGAGGCTGCTCTATCAGATACTTGGCCTAGAAGGAGTTTACTGAGACATCTCCACATGATCAATTTGAAGTGGGTAAGCTTGATCCTATCCTTGTAGAGGTAGTTCAACATTGTTTGATAAATATTTATATGCCTCGTATCCTTGTAACTATCCTTATGTACTCAATGCAAAATATCCTAATAAGGAAGGGTAGTTATTTCAGCTTACCAGTGAATGGAATTTTTTGCCCAGTTTTATTTACTAGTTAGTTTAGGGTAGGTTATTTTTCCTTCTTTTTGTCCCTATTTTCTGGTTTAGTCTTCCTGTTTTCCAAGAAGTGCCCATGCACAATTTTGTCCCTCTAGTTCTAGGTATCTCTCTCTGTTAGGAAGGTTATGTGTTCAAAGTGATGACCCCATGCCCAATGGATAGTTTAAGGTCACTGATCATGTCTAGCAGGTTGACATCTAGCAGAAGTCACCAAAATGTTGCCCAAAATTTCATATCTATTCATTTTGGTCATAGGCTAAATTTAATCCCTGGTCTGCATTTTTAACCCTGCCAAGCACCTCAAAAAATTTCATGGTTTTTTGCCTCCTCTCCTGGTCTCTGCAAATCTCCAACTTTTTGGTCTATAGGCTTTAATTCAAAAAATGACCATTGGAGCCAAAAAACCCTAAAAAACCCTAGGCCTATTCTAATTTTCCATTCTTTTTCGGCCACTTAAGAGTTATTTTCCCATGTGCACTTTTATCTTTCTTCAGTCATGAAATCTCTTATTTATGGTGGTTTATCCCTTAACACCTAGCGATCTGGTGAGCGGTTATGGTTCGGTTGGCGGTCCCAGTTCAATGGTTAAAGTGAAGAATATAGATCTATGACTGGCACATGATCGTATCGGCCAAGAATATTCCTTGCGATCATGCGATGGTCATCGATCTTCATTTCCTACAGAGTTTAGTTGTTAGGTGGGTCCTATGCCAGATGGTCCAAGGTGTGTGTTTCTTATTGGTCGAAGGCTGGTGATGTGGTGCCAAGTTAGAGCGGGCCCGGTGGGTTGTTAGTCAACGATGATCTAACAATTGTCATATGATTGCATGGAATATTCCAAGCCCATGCGATCATACACCAGCCGTTGATTTTACCTTTTGCTAGGGCTCTGTTAGGTGGGTCCTCTTGTTCCAACATGCTCAAATTCTATTGGTTGGTAGGATGATGACTAGAACTTGTCAGTGGGCCTGAAGTCTTTTAGATGATGTGGCAAGTTAAGGCTCATGTAGGATCGATGATGGTTGTTATATTGTTAAAGTAAGATGCACAAAGGTTAAGGAGGCAATATAACGACAACCATCTGATGAAGATTGATGCCATGGGTCCATGTTGCCAGGAGGCACTGACATGCCTATTTCTTATTGGCTGCTAGGTAGAATAGTTGGCACTTGTCAGTAGGTCTGATTATCAGAGGATGCATAGGGTTGATGTAGATCTATGGTTATCGCTTGATCATAAGGGATCTTCCAAGCCCATGTGATCATGCGACAACCATCCGATGAGAATCTCAGTGGGTCATGGGTCCGATGTGCTACATGTTGTTGAGGTGTTTTTTTTTTATTGGCTTTCAATCGGTGATGTGGCTGATGACTTTTCAAAGGGTCTCCCAACTGTTATGAGGATGATCTGGGCCATTCATCTGTCGAGAAAGATAAATATTGATAGTCACATTTTAAATTTGATCAACTGGCTATTGCTTTTCATTTTTTAAAATATTTTTCAAGGGTTTCTTGCTGGTTTCTTGCTATTGGTCAATTACACAGCTACGGCTAGCTCAGAGTTTATGTCTTCAGGATAGTTGCAGTTGGGAGGATGATTGAGAAGATCTGATGGCTATCTCCTAGGATTTCTCAGGTACCATGTTGATTTTCTTGCACCAAAGAAACATTAAAGGGTGGCACCACCTATGGCCTTCTGTACTTCAAAATACAAATACCAAGACCAGGATCAAATTTTGAGCATTCATGATGAGTCTGACTTGCAGAGAGATGGGATGGACATGAAAATATGAGATCTGATCAGTTAGGATACTTTCAAGATACATTTATGATCAGACATGATAGGGTTAGGGTTTGATTATTTTATGAAAATCATATGTAACCCTAAGTAGGTTTTGCTCCTGCCTGTGTGCAAAGGAAATGTATATAATGTTTTTTGGAGCTTTTTAAGAGCTCAGAGTTAGACAATTGTAAAGAGAGTTTTTCTTTCTTAGAGGTTATCTATGACATTCTTTCTGCCCTCTGACTTCTATAGTTGTAAAATTTTCATTGATTGTTTGGATATTGCAAAGGCATTTTTGTGACATTTTCTCTATCCCTGTGCCTTCTTGTCTAAATTTTCTCTTATTGAATATGATATACTGGCTTTGTTAGAGAAATTTCAGATTTCTAGAGCCCTTCTTTCTTTTAGCTTATATGTGTACTACTATGTTTGATTTGATTTGATTGAGTTTGTGGGTATACTTCAACCCCCTATCATTCTATCTCATTCCTGTGCCCTTTTGCTGAAGAGAACGTTTGCTTGCAGGTCACAGTCTATGTCTTTTGTTCAGACCCTTCTGTGAAACACTTATGCAAGCCTATTTAGAAGGATTGTGTTCTATTAGATCTGAGACCTTTCATGCTGATATTGTTAGTGTATTATGTCCATTTCAATTCGGTGTATCACCTAGTAGGTAGTTTGCTTTCAGTCATTTCCCTTTCAGCATTCCTTCTATCCCTTTCCCCTCAAAGATTTACTTTCCTGTCAAGAAGCAAATTAAGGTGATTATCCAAGAGGAATCATCTTAGAACCTAGAGGTCTCATCTTAGTTAGCATAGGTCCCACAAGCTAGAGATGATTCCCATGTTATACTAAGTTATCAAGACCAAGAGAGCTTGAAACAAGGATGCAAACTTAGTGTATAACAGTTCCTATATTTGGAACTAACCCCTCCTTAAAATTATTCTTAGGTATATTGGTGTCTAATGGAGTGTAAAATCTTTTCAAGAACCAAAAAAATGGTGACTTAGCTGGGGAAAACATAAAATTTGTGTCAAATAATGCAGGTACAAGTTGACCTAGAGTTCAGGCCTGCTTATTTCAAGCCAATTAGTTACCATTGAAAACACAGAGTTATCTCCTTTTCTCAAAAAATTAGCCCTTTCCTGTGTGAGTTCACCTTGATTATAAAGGTGGTTTTTTCAAAAGATCCTAGCTTAGTTGGGTGGTAACTCGAAGAGATCTCTGTACTAGTGCTAATTAAAGAATCATCTTGTTATAATGAGTTTCAAGAATACAAGGTCCTAGAGGAAAGGACATCCAGAAGAGAATTTGGAGGGAGAGCTTCTAGCCACATCTAGACATGGCCAGATGAGAAAAGAAAGGAGTAGTAATGATATGTCCCTTACATGGAAACAAAAGGGGAATTCAAGATAGGAAAATCTTGCCCGACCTATTCAAGAAGGGAATGCATCTGAGTATGAAGAATTTGTTGACTTAGGTTTGAATCAATATGAAGACTATTATTATCCCACAAAAAGGGATGGTGAAAAATTACAATATAATAGGAGAGTAGTTCCTAGTAAACAACATGGGGTTGAGAGGAGGTCTAGAAGAAAAAGTAGAAATAGACAAGATTTTGTCCCTCCTTTTACCCTTGGTTCCTCATTACCCCAAGGCCTCCATGAATCCCAGGGTCAGCAAGATGAACTTCAAGCTTAGCAATCTGAATCTAAGACAACCTTTCCTAATTTTGAGGAAATATTTGAAGAAGTGTATGAATTAGAAAGGAAGATCCGTGAATAAGTAGCTATTAGGAAAAAAAGAGAAAAGGAGAAAGAAGAAAAAATTAGGCATGCTATGATAAGAGCTGAGCAATTGAAAAGGTAGTTGTTAGATTTAGAAGCCATAAATTATGTTCCTATACCAGAACAAACAAGGGAACAACCCATCATCCAAGAAGTTTTTGAAATTAGGAACCCTAAAGATAAAGGTAAGCAAAAGGAAGTAGGAGTTTCAATCAATGAACCTTTAGGCCCTAAAAATCCTATAGACCAAGCTTTAAGGTTAGAGGCTGATCTTGAAAAGGCTAAAAGGGAAAAAGAAATGTTGGCCAGGGAGTTGGAAAAAGTAGAGCTAGAGGCTATGACCCTAGAAATGAGAAGGAAGATAGATTTTCTCAGGTAGTCTGCATGACCTAAAAATGCTGCTACCTCTACTTTAACATAAGGTGGAAATGCTACAAACATTGCAAGCCAGGTAAAAATGATTCCTCCACCAGTTAGACTTAAGATTTTTGATGTGTCAAACACTAATGCATCAACATCTCAGGGTGCTGGCCCATCTCAAGAAGGGCCTATTCATGAGAGATGTAAACAATTAGTCTTTCATGGTATCCCTAGTTATCCTAACCCCATCCCTAATGAAATTAGGAAGAAGCTTCCAAATTTTACCGGTAGTACTGTTGTGACTTTTGAAGAACACTTAAAGAAATTTATTGATATAATTGATGATTACAATATAGAGCCTGATGATGTGATAATGAAGTTGTTTTTTCAATCCTTAACTGAAGATTCAAGGGATTGGTTCAGGGCATTACCACATGGTAGCATAGGTTCATCGGATCAACTCAAACACTATTTCAAAGAACAATATGGTGATAAGACAAATGAAGGCTTTATGTTAAATGAATTTAATAACATTAAGAAAAATTTCAATGAGGATGTTATTGAATTTAATATCAGGTTTCAAAAGGCCATGCATAAGCTTTTGCAGGTTATCAGGTTAGATGATAGGGTTTGTCTTGTCACTTATCTAAATACCTTTGATTCTAAAATGGGATACCTTTAAGAGATAAGAATCCTAGGAATCTAGGGGAAGATTATAAATTAGCTATAAATATAGAGAGTAACCAGAGAGTATTAGGAAAATTGGGAAGAAGGGATGATAATAAGTCAGAGATGTTGAATAGAAAGGAACCAGGGAAGCTTACTAATTGAAAGCCAAAGGATGATGATAGTTTAAAGTAGATTTTGAAAGCTATAAAAGACTTGAAACCTGGTGAAAAAAAAAAAAATAGGGTTGTAGGAAATGATAGGCCTGCTTTTAATAGTTTCAACAAACTGCCAAGGATGCAAAATTATCCTTATAACACTCAATAGATGGATGGGAAACCTATACTCCTAGAGAGGAAGGATAAACCAAATGAAAAGACTCCTAATCCCCTGAAAATGAATTTAGTGAATATGATTGAGGAAGTCCCATGGTGCATTGTGTTTCATTCACCACATGACCCCAATTATTGTGTAATATCTCAGAGTGTTTTTGTAGAAGAAGAACAAGAGAGAAATGAGGAAGAGCCTTATGATGATCAAGGCTATGGTATGACCTCCTCTCATCTCTGGGATGGAGTTGACTCTACTAAGGAAGATGAGAATCAAGATGTTTCAAATTCTCAGGTTAGAAATGAATCATATCATCAACAGATCTTTTCAGATGAGGAAGATGATAAGTTAGATGATGTCCAGTGCAATGCTTTAAAAAATGAAGAGAGTTGTTTTAAGAAGGCCATTTGATGAGGAAATTGCTCAAATAATAGTAGATATGGTTAATTAGGCTAAGACCAATTATAATTTGAGAAATAGGGTAGTTGGTGACCCAAATCAGAAGCCTGCTAGTATTTTTATTAAGAAATCAGATAAAGATGCCAAGTTATCCCAAGATAAACAAAAGTTTTTTGATGTGGTTGGAAAAGTAAAAATCAAGAAGAATGTTAAAGCTACTAGGCCAAATGTTGTTTATAAGGTAAAAAATAAGTCCCAGAAAGATGTTGTTCCTTCTTTATAAAAGGAGGTTAAAATCCAAAGCAAAGAGCACCCCAACACATCTTCACAAGGAGAGAATAAAGAGACTACCAATGTGAAACAAGATGTGTTTGATTTGAAGTATGTTCCAATTGATATGATAAAGCTACTTTCACAAATCATTGTTAAGGTCCCTTTGCTAGAGATGATGATGACAGAAGAGCATAAAGAAAAGGCTCTTAATTGGGTAAATGGTGTGATTTCCATAGATATCCAAAAGGCAGAATTGACTGATACACAAATAGTTGTTGTTGAAGAAGAGAGTGAAAATAATAATGGGGAAATCATCTCTAAAATCCCCCAAATCTATTTAGAGACAAATTTTTTTAGTACATCATCTGGGACAGTGGAACCTTTTTTCCTAACTTTGCTAATAAATGGAAAATTGTTGAAAAATTGTATGATTGATTCAGGAGCATCAAATAGCGTTATGCCTAAAGAAGTCATGAAGTCATTAGGACTAAAAGTGGATACCCCACATGGGGGATGTCAAGCTATGGACTCAAGGGAAATACCAGTTATTGGCACTATTAAGGCTTTACCTTATAGGTTGGAAACATACCCCGGCAAGTAGTTAACCATGAGCGTTTTGGTAGTTGATATCCCTCCTTAGTATGGGATGTTATTGTCTAGAAAATGGATTGCTTCTATGGGAGGCATCATCCAATTTGATTTATCATTTGCTACCTTCAACATTGAGGGACAAAATATTAAGGTTTCCAGGGAACCTAGAACTCCACACATGATTCAGGAGGAAGAAGATACCATGATTTTCTTCTTAGATACTGACATTAATGCTTTCAAAGTCTAGGATAAGGAAATAGAAGGAGGTATTGAATCTTCCCTTGTATCTAACAATCAAGAGGAATGGACTGACCTTGATAGTCTATGGACTATGTACTTTGATGGAGCAAGCTCAAAGAAGGGGTCTGGAGCTGGGATATTGCTTATATCTCCAAATGGTAAAACTTTTAAGTTTTCATTCACTTTGTTTTTCTCATGTACAAATAATGTTGCAGAATATGAGGCTTTGCTGATTGGATTAAGGTTAGCATCGCGACATGGCATAAAGTGTCTAAAAGTGGTGGGTTATTCCAAACTGATAATTTCCCAAGTTATATCAAAATATGCATCAAAGAATCAAAGATTAAAATAGTATAGAAATACAGTGTGGGGTGAAATTGAAATTTTCAATGCATTTAACATTTTTTGGGTAGAGAGAAGTCAAAATTGGATGGCTGACTTGTTAGCCAATGTAGCTCTAAGGCCAGAATATATTACATTTGCAGACATGTCTAATATAGAGGTTCAATCAAGACCCTCTATCCCTGACAATGTGGAAAATTGGCAAGTTTTTTTTGATGACCAAGATATACTGAGATTTTTGCAGTGTGAATCCCATTTTGGTGACATAGAGATGGGTTTTAGTGCTTATGTTGACACTATAAATGGGAAATAAATTGTTTGTAGAAAGGAAGTACTACAACTTAAATCAAACAGGGTCCCTAAAGGATTAGTTTCTCTTGAGAGGGCATTTGACAACAAAGATAAAGTTTTTTCTGCTAACACTGATAAAAAAAAATGATCTTGAGGAAATCAAATTGGGAACAAGAATGGTACCTAAGAAGGTTTACATTGGTAAGTGTTTATCCCCTAGAACCTAGAAAAATTTGATTGATCTCCTCAGGAAGTTTCGACATGTTTTTGCATGGTCTTATGAAGACCTCAAGGCTTACAGAGAAGACTTGTTTCAACATGAGATCCCATTGAAAGAAGGTACTAAACCTTTTAGACAAAAATTAAGACCTATTAATCCTACTTTGGCACCCAAGATGCAAGGAGAGCTTAAGAAAATGATAGATGTTGGGATAATCAAGCCTATTAGACACTCCACTTGGGTTTCAAATTTAGTTCCTACTAGGAAAAAGAATGGTGATATTAGGCTTTGTGTTGATTGCAGGAACTTGAACATAAACTCCTTGAAAGACAATTATGGTTTACCTAATATGGAAAACATGCTGCATAAGGTCACTAGATCAGAGTTAATGTCCATGATGGATGGTTTTTCTAGATATAATCAGGTTATGGTTAAGGAATCAGAACAATTCAAGACTACATTTACTACCCCTTGGGGAACATATGTGTCTGTAAGAATGCCCTTTGGACTAACGAATGTTGGTGCCACTTTCCAGAGAGTTGTGGATGTAGCTTTTGCAGATTTCATTGATAAATTTATGGTGGTATACCAAGATGACCTTACATCATTCTTAGCTAAGGAGGAACAACATTGCCAACACTTGGAAAAAAATCTCATCAGAGCTTTAGAGTATGGTGTTTCCTTAAACCCAAAGAAATGTGCCTTTGGTGTTCTAGAAGGAAAACTTCTGGGACATATTGTTTCAAAAGATGGGGTGAGAATTGACCCTGAGAGGGTTGAAGCTATTGACAAGTAAATTTTTTGATAAGATTCATTACAAATTTTGCAGAAATTAGTAGATCCCTATATCAAGAATGTTGAAAAGGGGAGCAAAGGTTGAATGGGATGCAGAGGCAGTAGAAAATTTCAAGAATATTAAATAGGCTATAAAAAATGCTCCTATTTTAAAGACACTAGATTATAGTAAGCCCTTGCAATTTTTTTCTTTTGCATCCTCCCACACTATTGCAACAGTACTATTATAGAAGAAAATGAAGGGATTTGAACAACCTATTTCCTTTTTTAGTAAAACCTTATAGGAAGCTGAATTAAATTATGATATTGTTGAAAAGAAATCATATTCCCTTGTTAAGTCTATTAAGACTTTTAGATGTTACTTGGTTGGAGCTGCAGTGGTGGCCTATGTTCCAAGCACTGCAGTTAAAGACATATTGGTTCAATGGGAGGTTTTAGGAAGAAGATGTAGGTGGATCAATAGGATCCACGAGTTTAATATAGCTATCCATATTAAAAAGTTGGTAAGAGGATTAGGCCTTGCAAAGTTGATGGCCCAAAGAAATTTAGCTGCAAATCAAATAAACATACTGGAAGAGGAACAAAGACCCTTTGTTTGCAATATGGATTGTTGTGAGTGGTATAAAGACATCATTGGATCGTTGAAAAAAATTATTTTACCTCCTGAGATGGATGACAACAAAAAAAGTACTAAGCTCCATTCCATGAGGTATGCAATTATAGGTGCAGAGTTATGGTGGAGGAGTAATGAAGGGGTATTACATAGATGTGTAGATTAAGATAGGTCCAAAATCTTGCTGAATAAAATGCACAATGGTGTTTGTGAGGGACATTATATGGTAAAGACCACAGCCCACAAGATTCTCAGGTTTCGATTTTGGTGGCAAACACTTTTTAAAGATACCCATCAGTTTGTAAAAAAATGTGACTCTTGTTAAAGGTTTTCTAGAAAGTTGAAATTTAGTGGAAATTTACCTCTTAGATCTATTGCAGTTCAAGCCCCTTTCCAGAAGTGGGGTATGGATTTTATTGGAGAGATTCCTAATAGGTCTAGTGGTGGACATTCTTATATATTGGTGGCAACAGATTACTTTACTAAGTGGGTTGAGGCAATCCCTTCCAGAAAGGCAACTAGTAAAGTTGTGGTGGATTTTATGATGCAGAATATTCTTACTAGGTTTGGTTGCCCAGAAACAGTAGTGGTTGATAATGCAATGTGTTTCAAATCAAAAGAATTTGTGGAATTTTGTCAAGAAAATGGTATAAAGATTTCATACTCATCTCCTTATCATCCACAAGGCAATGGCCAAGCTGAGTCTAGTAATAAAAACTTGATTAAAATACTGAAGAGGGTGCTAGACAAGAATAAGAAAGCTTGGGACTCAAAATTATTGTAGGCCTTATGGGCTGATAGGGTTACTATAAAAAAAGGCAATAGGATGTGCCCCATTTGATTTGGTTTATGGAATCAATGCAAGATTACCCCAAAATAATTTTCTACAAATGTATCAATTCATCCAGACATATGATGATGATTTAGAAGATGAAATGAAAATTAGGATTAATGACTTGATCTAGCTAAATGAAATAAGAAGTGATGCACATGAAAGAAATGAAAAGATTCAGGCCCAATGTAAAGTTTCATATGACAAAAGGACTACTTAGAGAAGTTTTGTGAATGGTGACCTTGCATTGATGTGGAATGCAAGATTGGAGGATAAGGGGAAGCATGGAAAATTTGATCCCATTTGGTTGGGCCCTTACATTGTTGAAGAAAATTGGGGAATAGGTTCATATATGTTGAAAAATTTGTGAGGAGATATTATGGAATTGCCAGTTCATGGGAAATATTTAAAGCTCTCTTTCTCCTAGGGTTTCTTATGTTCTCATGAAGTTTTAGTTTAGGGTTTTGTGTACAGTCATTTGTTTCTTGATCAAAGTTTTGTAATAGTCTACTTCTCTAAGAGATTCTAGTTTTCTCATTATATCTGTAGGAGATACACATCCCCGAGTATGAGCCACTATTGGTGCTGTTAAAATTTTGGCCCTCATACTTTAAAAGAATTGTTAAAACCTTCATTAATTTAACCTAGCAGAAAGAAAATGTTGAAAGCCCTAATTATCCTAGGCCTTGTTATATTTGGATGTTACCTTTTTCATTCACTAAAGGTTCAAATAATGCATGTGTTTAAATAAACCCTTTAAGTTTTCAGCCTCATGTGTTTCATGGTTAGGTTTTAAGCAGGTTCTTTTTTATTAAAAATTTCATGTGAACTTTAGCTTTTTCCCATTTAAAAACTTGTGGTTGTCATTATCCCTTAAGTCTTATGGTTGTCATATTTTTTGACTTGTGGGGATGTAACTACATGACACTTGGCGAAGTGGGCCTAGTTTCAAAGCTATGCTATCATTAACAAGTAGGCTACATCGACGGTTGTCGCAATGCCTTAAAGCTAAGTTGGCCACTTATTAATCCTTGTGCTTCAATGAAGGCCATCCAATTGGATAAAAGACTGACAATGGTAGAGATCTAAATTTTCTATTCTGTAGGGATACGATGTGGTGACATGTGTCCAAGGTGACGTAGTGTGGTGGGGTCATAGTCTTCTGAAGGTTGAAGCTCAGTTAAATCTTGTGGCTGTTGTTTTTCCACTAGAGGAAGTTGCTCAGTGTTTTAAGTCTGCACTTCAGTGATGACCGTCCGATCTTCCATATGGTTCCAGACTGTGAGATGGGTCCTTGATTTCTAGGTCATGCTGAGATGTTCATTTTTCATTTGTCATTCTAAAGTATGATGTGGAAACTGCCAGTAGGATTGGTGCTCAGTAAGAAAAAATAGTGTGTCTTCTTGTTGGATATTGTGACATGGCCATTTCAGATTCGATAAAGGGCTGACAATAGTAAAGGTGGGGCCAAATTTCATAAATGACCGATGATCATTCGATGGAAGCTTATCATCGGTTGTCACATTCCCTTAATCTAACATACCTAAAAATTTTCTATTTTATGGGGATGCGACTAAGTGACATGTGTTCTTTGCAGTGTCAGTTGCCAGTGGGTCCAAAGTTTTCAAATGCCTCCACGTGTTCACTTGTGAAGTGGGGTCACTAACTTTCAAATTTGGTAAAGATCTGTCAGTTTTTGAGAAAATTGACGGTGGTAGCATTGCCTTAATTGAAAGATGCTCAAAATTTTATGCTTGCGGGAATGCAACATGTTGACACCTGTCCAGACCAAGTAAAGTTAAAGTAAAGTGTAAAGTTTTTTGCACATGGGTATAATGAAATGTTCTCATTGGTTGAGAACTAAGCTTAGAAAATATGTTAAATTTGTTAGGTGGATTTTTTTTTACTATTCGATGCACCAGAAAGGAATTTGATCGATAGTGTATATTCAAACTTAAAATTTTGATGTTGTTTCACGTCTTGTGAACGTTGAAGCCGCTAGTTTCAGTAATGGAAAACTTAATGAGTTTCATATGAATCAGCTGTGATAGGTTGGAAATGATTATATAGTCAGATTTAATCATTGGAAATGTCATTCTTCCTTCAAGTCTTTCTGTAAGTGATTTGGCTCTCTCTACAAGCATCAACTACAAATTTTCTCAGGCATACGGTAGGCATTTTGAAGTTGAAAGTTCACAAATTCTTAAAGGAGAAGGTTTTAGTGATAAAAGTCTTGTCTTCTATTGCTATCTTGTATTATCTGGGTGATTTTTATCTAGTATCTATATACTTTTCTAAAAAGCCCTAGTTAAAATGTCACCCAAAAGAGAGCTCTCAGAGAACATAGAGTACAAGGATAGAGGGGTTTTTGAGGATTTATTGTAGTTGCTCCCACACTTAGATATTAGAAGATCTAGAATGAATGAATTAGTCCCCAAAAACCCTAGAGACTATGTTAATGATGGACTGTATGATAGGGGATTATGGATGAGAGATGTGAAAGTAGGGAAGGATTATAATGCTTAGTTTTATTTAGAGCTACATACTCCCAAAGAAATGCTTGTGCTCCCCTCTCTAATATATGGAAGTTCGATGTAGGGAGACTCATAGTCCCCAGATTTTTTATGGATGTTGATCTTCTTATATAGACATCACCATAGTTCACAATTTTGGTGATATAATTTTGTATCCAATCTCCATAGTATTCAAAGTATATGGCTGCAGAAAGGCACCTTATGTATTACCTTACTAACCTTTGAAAATAGGGTATGCTAAAATTTTAAGACAGATTGGTGACTTGCAGGAAACTGATGCAGGAGCATCCTGGGTGTAAGAGCAATCTTGCATCACCCAAAAATATTTATGTTTTTATTCAATAAAGGGTTATTTTGTGCAGAGCTACTATTTATGGAAAGTTACTATTTTTGGTAATTTTTGTATGTGCTCAGAATGATCTGATTTCTTTCTTGGAGGTTCATTTTGGTTATATAAGTCTGCCAGTAAAGTTTCATTGCCAGATCAAGTGTATATTGGAAGATATTGAAGATTTTCGGTATTGGCAGCAGGGTACAGAAACTTTGAACTCAGTTTTGAAGGCTTTAGAGGCCCCGGATGAGGTCAAAAATTTGGTTGACAGGCGCTTGCGCCAGTCAAGCCTGTAGAGCGCTTTGTGGCGTTTCCAAAATGGGGTTATAGTAGCCGAGCGGGTCAACTGGTGATGACTTATGGTCTTCGAAAGTTGGGCCACCTGAAATGGCGAAAAATAATTTTCTTCAAAATTTTTGTTCGGGTTTCAAAAGTTATTTTGAGCCGACTATGATGTAATAAAATGTAAAATAAAATAATTCTAAGTTTGGTCGGCCTTATTGGCTAAAATTCTGGAACCTTCCCAGGCGGTGGATAATTGTCTATATAAGGAAGGCTGTATTATTGTCTTAGGCAGTTCAGAATAGTTCTGGGTAGTAGATCTGGGTATTGATTTGAGGCTTTGTCCTACAGAATATTGTAAGGGAATGCCCATGTGGCTTTGCATATTGTAATTCTGAAAGTTTGTAATTCCACATTTGTGGAGATAATAAGAAGCCAATTTTCTGTTCTTGCATATTGTTGTTGTTTCTCTATTTCTATTATGTGTTTATGGTATTAAGGGGAGCACCCTTCATCAAGTGGTATCAGAGCAAGAGTTCTTGAGTGTGTAAACAGATCGCCGACTGTGAGGCAATTTGCACCAGGACTGTGGCTAGGGTTTCAGCGCGCATCGCGAAAATGCCTCCATGAAGGGAACGTGGCAGAAGAGCTGGTGTTGTACCACCTGAGGTTAGAGAGCTGCAAAGACAAGTGCGAGCATTGCAAGAAGAGATTCGCAGAGGAATGAATCTTAATGTCAGAGACGAAAGCGAGGATGAAGCCGAAGAAGAATATCAAGAAGGAGAAGTTGAAATTGTGAACTAGGAGGAAGAAAGACTTTTTCGGGCGATTTCCAAGATTGGGAAAAGACCTAAGATTGAAGTTCCTACATTTTCTGGAAATCTTAACCCAGAGGAATTGATCGACTGGATCAATGAATGTGAAGAATATTTTGAGTATGAAGATGTTGAGGATCCTGATAGGGTCAAATTTGCGAAGGCCAGACTGAAAGGTCATGCGAAGATATGGTGGCAAGAGATTCAGTTGGAGCGGAATAGAAGGGGAAAGGAGAAAATCACGAGATGGGATCGGATGGTGGATAAATTGAAGCGACAGTTCATTCATGTTGATTATGAGCTTGACCTACTGAAGAAAATGCAGAGTTTGAAGCAAACAGGAAGATCTGTTCAAGAGTATACAGAAGAGTTCTATCGACTTCTCATCAGAACAGGCCACGCAGAAGCTGATAAGGAGAAAGTTGCCCGATACCTTAATGGGTTAAGGCCAAGCATTCAGGAGGAGCTGAATCTGGTTCGAATGAACAGTATTGAGGAGGCATACCAATTTGCCCTAAAAGTAGAGGAAAAGCTGAACAAGAAGTTCGAGAGCAGACAAAACGGAAGAGGTCGCGGTGGACGATCTGGTGGACGGTCATATGGTGGCCGAAATGAAGATTCGAAAAAGAAGGATGAGGCCAGTAGCAGTCAGAATCAGCGTGGAAATAATTCCAATCACTTCCAGGATCAGAATAATAGAGATCAGAGAGGAAGAGGAAGAGGACAAGGATCTGGAAGAGGAGGCTTCCATGGAACATGTTTTCACTGTGGAGAAGAAGGTCATAGGGCATTTGAATGTCCTCAGTGACAAGGCAGAACAGACAGGAGAAATGAAGGCCAGGCCAGAGTCGCACATGTAGATGAAGATGCCAGATCATCAAATTCTGAAGATGTTGAAAGAGGAGAAATGTTGATTAACAGAAGAGTCCTGTTGAGTGGTGAGAATGAACCTGAGCAAAGGAGGAGCCTGTTTCGCACCAGGTGCAAGTGTGAAGGTAAATGTTGTGATGTGATTATTGATAGTGGAAGCACTGACAATTTGGTGTCAGAAGAGATGGTGACAAAGTTGAAGCTCAAGAGACAGAAACACCCACATCCATATCGGATTGCCTGGGTGCAGGATGACCACAAGGTCATGGTCAGTGAACAGTGCCTGGTAAAGTTCAAGATCGGCGGGTACCAAGATGAGGTACTATGTGATATCATCTCTATGGATGCATGTCATATGTTGTTAGGTAGACCGTGGCAGTTTGACAGATGTGCTGTACATGATGGTCATGCGAATACCTATTCCCTGACAAAGGATGGAGTGCGACATAAGCTAAAACCATTGAAGGAGACTGAAGAAAAGGTATGTGGTAATGCAAGGATAACTTTTGTTGATGGAAGAAATTTCCTAGATGGTATGAGGCATGAGCATGTATGTTTTGCTTTAATTCCAAAAGATGGTAAAGAGGAAGTAGAAGATGTTCCTGTAGAAGTTGCAGATTTGTTGAATGAGTTTCAGGATATTGTATCCGATAATGTTCCTGATGGATTACCACCAGTCAGGAAGATCAGTCATCAGATGGACTTGATCCCAGGAGCGAGTTTGCCGAACAAGGCAGCACACAGAATGACACCTGCAGAAAGTGAGGAGTTGAACAGACAAGTACATGAGTTGTTACAGAAAGGATTGATCCGTGAGAGTCTGAGTCCCTATGCTGTACCAGCGGTATTAGCACCAAAGAAGAATGGAGAATGGAGGATGTGTACAGATTCTAGAGCAATAAACAAGATCACAATCAAGTACAGGTTTCCATTGCCATGAATGGATGATATTATGGACTGTTTGAGTGGAGCTGTGTATTTTTCAAAGATAGATCTGAAAAGTGGATATCATCAGATTCGGATCAGAGAAGGAGATGAATGGAAGACTTCCTTCAAGACAAAGGAAGGACTGTATGAGTGGTTAGTCATGCCTTTTGGGCTAACCAATGCACCGAGCACTTTCATGCGGCTCATGAACGAGGTTCTGAAAGAATTTCTGGGTAAGTTTGTCATTGTTTACCTAGATGATATTTTGATCTTTAGTAAGACATTGGATGAGCATATGATGCATATTCGTATGGTATTTGAGAAGTTGAGAGAAGAAAAATTGCTGATTAATTTGAAGAAGTGCAGTTTTGTGAAGAAAGAGTTGGTGTATTTGGGGTTTGTAGTTTCAGGAGAAGATCTAAAAATGGACCCAAAGAAGGTACAGGCTATTCTTGAATGGCCTACACCAAGGAGTGCTACTGAGGTAAGATCTTTTCATGGTCTAGCTAGCTTTTATAGAAAGTTTATCAAAAATTTTAGCAGTATTTGTGGACCCTTGACTGAAACAATGAGAGGGGATAGAAAAGAGTTTAAGTGGACTAATGGGGCAGAAAAGAGTTTTCAATTGTTGAAACGAAAAGTTACAGAAGAACCTATTTTAGCACTTCCAGATTTCAATAAGGTGTTTCAAGTAGATTGTGATGCTAGTGGTACTGCAATAGGAGCTGTTATGAGCCAAGAAGGTAAACCTGTTGCGTATTTCAGTGAGAAGTTAAATGATGCCAAGAGGAAGTATTCTGTTTATGATCAGAAATTTTATGCTATAGTTCAGGCATTAAAGAAGTGGAGACATTATCTGCTTCCTAAGGAGTTTGTTTTGTATACTGATCATCAAGCTTTGCAATATTTGAATAATCAAGGAAAGTTGAATCAGAGGCATTTGAAATGGGTTGAGTTTTTGCAGAGTTATACATTTGTTTTGAAACACAGGAGTGGAAATTCTAACAGGGTTGTAGATGCTCTTAGCAGAAGGCAACTATTGCTGACAGAGATGCAGATTGAGGTGGTTGGGTTCAAGGAACTCAAGAATTTGTATCCAGAGGATCCTGATTTTGGTGAAGCTTGGAAAGCTTGTACAGAACCTGTTACTCTAGACAGGACGAAATGGTTGGATTTCATCATCCAGGATGATATGCTATTCAGAGGGAGTCAGTTGTGCATTCCACGAAGTTCTATGAGGGAGAATCTCATCAAGGAGAAGCATAGTGGAGGATTGGCTAGACATTTTGGTCGTGATAAAACTGTTGGTTTGGTTAGTGAGAATTATTATTGGCTGCAGTTGCAGCAAGATGTGAAGAAGTTTGTATAGAGTTGCAGAGTATGTCAGATGGGGAAAGGAGTGAAGCAAAATACAGGATTGTATCAGCCTTTACCCGTACCAGAGAAGCCTTGGGAGGATATCAGCATGGACTTTGTTCTTGGTTTACCGAGGACACAGCGGGGACATGATTCAATTTTTGTAGTAGTTGACAGATTTTCAAAGATGGCACATTTTATTCCCTGTAAGAAGACTAATGATGTTGTTCATGTAGCAGAATTGTTTTTCAGAGAAGTAGTGAGACTTCATGGTTTGCCAAAGACCATAGTTTCAAATCGGGACACTAAGTTTGTTGGATATTTCTGGCGTACATTGTGGAAGAAGCTGAAGACAGATTTGAAGTTCAGTTCATCACATCATCCACAGACTGATGGACAGACAGAGGTAGTGAATAGGAGTTTGGGAAATTTTCTGAGATGTTTGGTTGGAGATAAGCCAACAGGATGGGATTTGATTTTACCACAGGTAGAATTTGCATACAATAATTCTTTCAATAGGAGCACTGGTAAATCACCATTCCAGATTATATATGGAAGTAGTCCAAGAAATGTATCTGAATTGAGAAAGATAGATAAAGGAGAAATAAGTAGTGCTGAAGCTGAAGATTTTGCACAACACTTGAAGAACATCCATGAGGAGGTGAGGAAACATATTAACAAGATGAACGCACAGTATAAGGCTAAGGCAGATGAGAAAAGGAGGCATAAGGAATTTCAGGTTGGAGATGAAGTCATGGTTCATTTGCGGAAGGAGCGGTTTCCGGTTGGTACATATAACAAATTGAAAATGAAGAAGTTTGGACCATGTAAGATACTGAAGAAGCATGATTCAGGAAATGCATATGAGGTAGAATTGCCTACTGGGCTGAATATTTCACCAGTGTTTAACATTTCAGATTTGACAGAGTATCATGAAGGAGGTGTTGAAGATGAGGTTACAGCAGCACAGTGGAATATTTCAGCAACCAGTTCAGATATCAAGGAGATTGAAGACATACTGGACAGTCGTGTTGGCAGAAGCACAAGGAATAGGACATATGAAAAATATTTGGTCAAATGGAAAGGATGACCTGTTGAAGATTCATCATGGCTAACAAAGGAGGAGGTTAACCGTCTTGGTTTTCCTCTACACCCCTGAGTTGTGACAGGGGCACTTCTCAAATTACCCCGGGTGTTTGATGCAGGAGCATCCTGGGTGTAAGAGCAATCTTGCATCACCCAAAAATATTTATGTTTTTATTCAATAAAGGGCTATTTTGTGTAGAGCTACTATTTATGGAAAGTTACTATTTTTGGTAATTTTTGTATGTGCTCAGAATGATCTGATTTCTTTTTTGGTGGTTCATTTTGGTCATATAAGTCTGCCAGTAAATTTTCATTACCAGATCAAGTGTATATTGGAAGATATTGAAGATTTTTGGTATTGGCAGTAGGGTACAGAAACTTTGAACTCAGTATTGAAGGCTTTAGAAGCCCCGGATGAGGTCGAAAATTTGGGTGATGGGCGCTTGCGCCGGTCAAGCCTGTAGAGCGCTTCATGGCGTTTTTGAAATGGGGTTATAGTAGCCGAGCGGGTCAACTGGTGATGACTTATGGTCTTCGGAAGTTGGGCCACCTGAAATGGCGAAAAATAATTTTCTTCAAAATTTCTGTTCGGGTTTCAAAAGTTATTTTGAGCTGACTATGATGTAATAAAATGTAAAATAAAATAATTCTAAGTTTGGTCGGCCTTATTGGCTAAAATTCTGGAACCTTCCCAGGCGGTGGATAATTGCCTATATAAGGAAGGCTGTATTATTCTCTTAGGCAGTTCAGAATAGTTCTGGGTAGTAGATCTGGGTATTGATTTGAGGCTTTGTCCTACAGAATATTGTAAGGGAATGCCCATGTGGCTTTGCATATTGTAATTCTGAAAGTTTGTAATTCCACATTTGTGGAGATAATAAGAAGCCAATTTTCTATTCTTGCATATTGTTGTTGTTTCTCTATTTCTATTATGTGTTTGTGGTATTAAGGGGAGCACCCTTCATCAAGTGGTATCAGAGCAAGAGTTCTTGAGTGTGTAAACAGATCGCCGACTGTGAGGCAGTTTGCACCAGGACCGTGGCTAGGGTTTCAGCGCGCATCGTGAAAATGCCTCCACGAAGGGAACGTGGCGGAAGAGCTGGTGTTGTAACACCTGAGGTTAGAGAGCTGTAGAGACAAGTGCGAGCATTGCAAGAAGAGATTCACAGAGGAATGAATCTTAATGTCACAGACGAAAGCGAGGATGAAGCCGAAGAAGAATATCAAGAAGGACAAGTTGAAATTGTGAACCAGGAGGAAGAAAGACTTTTTTGGGCGATTTCCAAGATTGGGAAAAGACCTAAGATTGAGGTTCCTACATTTTCTGGAAATCTTAACCCAGAGGAATTGATCGACTGGATCAATGAATGTGAAGAATATTTTGAGTATGAAGATGTTGAGGATCCTGATAGGGTCAAATTTGCAAAGGCCAGACTGAAAGGTCATGCGAAGATATGGTGGCAAGAGATTCAGTTGGAGTGGAATAGAAGGGGAAAGGATAAAATCACGAGATGGGATCGGATGGTGGATAAATTGAAGCGACAGTTCATTCCTATTGATTATGAGCTTGACCTACTGAAGAAAATGCAGAGTTTGAAGCAAACAGGAAGATCTGTTCAGGAGTATACAGAGGAGTTCTATCGACTTCTCATCAGAACAGGCCACGCAGAAGCTGATAAGGAGAAAGTTGCCGGATACCTTAATGGGTTAAGGCCAAGCATTCAGGAGGAGTTGAATCTGGTTCGAATGAACAGTATTGAGGAGGCATACCAATTTGCCCTAAAAGTAGAGGAAAAGCTGAACAAGAAGTTCGAGAGCAGACAAAACGGAAGAGGTCGCGGTGGATGATCTCGTGGACGGTCATATGGTGGCCGAAATGAAGATTCGAAAAAGAAGGATGAGGCCAGTAGTAGTCAGAATCAGCGTGGAAATAATTCCAATCGCTTCCAGGATCAGAATAATAGAGATCAGAGAGGAAGAGGAAGAGGATAAGGATCTGGAAGAGGAGGCTTCCGTGGAACATGTTTTCACTATGGAGAAGAAGGTCATAGGGCATTTGAATGTCCTTAGTGACAAGGCAGAACAGACAGGAGAAATGAAGGCCAGACCAGAGTTGCACATGTAGATGAAGATGCCAGATCATCAAATTCTGAAGATGCTGAAAGAGGAGAAACGTTGATTAACAGAAGAGTCCTATTGAGTGGTGATAATGAACCTAAGCAGAGGAGCCTGTTTCGCACCAGGTGCAAGTGTGAAGGTAAATGTTGTGATGTGATTATTGATAGTGGAAGCACTGACAATTTGGTGTCAGAAGAGATGGTGACAAAGTTGAAGCTCAAGAGACAGAAACACCCACATCCATATCGGATTGCCTGGGTGCAGGATGACCACAAGGTCATGGTCAGTGAACAGTGCCTGGTAAAGTTCAAGATCGGCGGGTACCAAGATGAGGTACTATGTGATATCATCTCTATGGATGCATGTCATATGTTGTTAGGTAGACCGTGGCAGTTTGACAGATGTGCTATACATGATGGTCATGCGAATACCTATTCCCTGACAAAGGATGGAGTGAGACATAAGCTAAAACCATTGAAGGAGACTGAAGAAAAGGTATGTGGTAATGCAAGGATAACTTTTGTTGATGGAAGAAATTTCCTAGATGGTATGAGGCATGAGCATGTATGTTTTTCTTTAATTCCAAAAGCTGGTAAAGAGGAAGTAGAAGATGTTCCTGTAGAAGTTATAGATTTGTTGAATGAGTTTCAGGATATTGTATTCGATAACATGCCTGATGGATTACCACCAGTCAGGAAGATCAGTCATCAGATGGACTTGATCCCAGGAGTGAGTTTGCCGAACAAGGCAGCACACAGAATGACACCTGCAGAAAGTGAGGAGTTGAACAGACAAGTACATGAGTTGTTACAGAAAGGATTGATCCGTGAGAGTCTGAGTCCCTGTGCTGTACCAGCGGTATTAGCACCAAAGAAGAATGGAGAATGGAGGATGTGTACAGATTCTAGGGCAATAAACAAGATCACAATCAAGTACAGGTTTCCATTGCCATGAATGGATGATATTATGGACTATTTGAGTGGAGCTGTGTATTTTTCAAAGATAGATCTAAAAAGTGGATATCATCAGATTCAGATTAGAGAAGGAGATGAATGGAAGACTGCCTTCAAGACAAAGGAAGGACTGTATGAGTGGTTAGTCATGCCTTTTGGGCTAACCAATGCACCGAGCACTTTCATGCGGCTCATGAACGAGGTTCTGAAAGAATTTCTGGGTAAGTTTGTCATTGTTTACCTAGATGATATTTTGATCTTTAGTAAGACATTGGATGAGCATATGATGCATATTCGTATGGTATTTGAGAAGTTGAGAGAAGAAAAATTGCTGATTAATTTGAAGAAGTGCAGTTTTGTGAAGAAAGAGTTGGTGTATTTGAAGTTTGTAGTTTCAGGAGAAGGTCTAAAAATGGACCCAGAGAAGGTACAGGCTATCCTTGAATGGCCTACACCAAGGAGTGCTACTGAGGTAAGATCTTTTCATGGTCTAGCTAGCTTTTATAGAAAGTTTATCAAAAATTTTAGCAGTATTTGTGGACCCTTGACTGAAACAATGAGAGGGGATAGAAAAGAGTTTAAGTGGACTAATGGGGTAGAAAAGAGTTTTCAATTGTTGAAATGAAAAGTTACAGAAGAACCTGTTTTAGCACTTCCAGATTTCAATAAGGTGTTTCAAGTAGATTGTGATGCTAGTGGTACTGCAATAGGAGCTGTTATGAGCCAAGAAGGTAAACCTGTTGCGTATTTCAGTGAGAAGTTAAATGATGCCAAGAGGAAGTATTCTGTTTATGATCAGGAATTTTATGCTATAGTTCAGGCATTAAAGAAGTGGAGACATTATCTACTTCCTAAGGAGTTTGTTTTATATACTGATCATCAAGCTTTGCAATATTTGAATAATCAAGGAAAGTTGAATCAGAGGCATTTGAAATGGGTTGAGTTTTTACAGAGTTATACATTTGTTTTGAAACACAGGAGTGGAAAGTCTAACAGGGTTGTAGATGCTCTTAGCAGAAGGCAACTATTGCTGACAGAGATGCAGATTGAGGTGGTTGGGTTCAAGGAACTCAAGAATTTGTATCCAGAGGATCCTGATTTTGGTGAAGCTTGGAAAGCTTGTACAGAACCTGTTACTCTAGATAGGATGAAATGGTTGGATTTCATCATCCAGGATGATATGCTATTCAGAGGGAGTCAGTTGTGCATTCCACGAAGTTCTATGAGGGAGAATCTCATCAAGGAGAAGCATAGGGGAGGATTGGCTGGACATTTTGGTCGTGATAAAATCATTGGTTTGGTTAGTGAGAATTATTATTGGCCGCAGTTGCAGCAAGATGTGAAGAAGTTTGTATAGAGTTGCAGAGTATGTCAGATGGCGAAAGGAGTGAAGCAGAATATAGGATTGTATCAGCCTTTACCCGTACGAGAGAAGCGTTGGGAGGATATCAGCATGGACTTTGTTCTTGGTTTACCGAGGACACAGCGGGGACATGATTCAATTTTTGTAGTAGTTGACAGATTTTCAAAGATGGCACATTTTATTGCCTATAAGAAGACTAATGATGCTGTTCATGTAGCAGAATTGTTTTTCAGAGAAGTAGTGAGACTTCATGGTTTGCCAAAGACCATAGTTTCAGATCGGGACACTAAGTTTGTTGGATATTTCTGGCGTACATTGTGGAAGAAGCTGAAGACAGATTTGAAGTTCAGTTCATCACATCATCCACAGACTGATGGACAGACAGAGGTAGTGAATAGGAGTTTGGGAAATTTTCTGAGATGTTTGGTTGGAGATAAGCCAATAGGATGGGATTTGATTTTACCATAGGCAGAATTTGCATACAATAATTCTGTCAATAGAAGCACTGGTAAATCACCATTCCAGATTATATATGGAAGTAGTCCAAGAAATGCATCTGAATTGAGAAAGATAGATAAAGGAGAAATAAGTAGTGCTGAAGCTGAAGATTTTGCACAACACTTGAAGAACATCCATGAGGAGGTGAGGAAACATATTAACAAGATGAACGCACAGTATAAGGCTAAGGCAGATGAGAAAAGGAGGCATAAGGAATTTCAGGTTGGAGATGAAGTCATGGTTCATTTGCGGAAGGAGCGGTTTCCGGTTGGTACATATAACAAATTGAAAATGAAGAAGTTTGGACCATGTAAGATACTGAAGAAGCATGATTCGGGAAATGCATATGAGGTAGAATTGCCTACTAGGCTGAATATTTCACCAGTGTTTAACATTTCAGATTTGACAGAGTATCATGAAGGAGGTGTTGAAGATGAGGTTGCAGCAGCACAGTGGAATATTCCAGCGACCAGTTCAGATATCAAGGAGATTGAAGACATACTGGACAGTCATGTTGGCAGAAGCACAAGGAATAGGACATATGAAGAATATTTGGTCAAATGGAAAGGACGACTTGTTGAAGATTCATCATGGCTAACAAAGGAGGAGGTTAACCGTCTTGGTTTTCCTCTGCACCCCTGAGTCGTGACAAGGGCACTTCTCAAATTACCCCAGGTGTCTAATGCAGGAGCATCCTGGGTGTAAGAGAAATCTTGCATCACCCAAAAATATTTATGTTTTTATTCAATAAAGGGCTATTTTGTGCAGAGCTACTATTTATGGAAAGTTACTATTTTTGGTAATTTTTGTATGTGCTCAGAATGATCCGATTTCTTTCTTGGAGGTTCATTTTGGTCATATAAGTCTGCCAGTAAAGTTTCATTGCCAGATCAAGTGTATATTGGAAGATATTGAAGATTTTCGGTATTGGCAGCAGGGTACATAAACTTTGAACTCAGTTTTGAAGGCTTTAGAGGCCCCGGATGAGGTCAAAAATTTGGGTGACGAGCGCTTGCGCCGGTCAAGCCTGTAGAGCGCTTCGTGGCATTTCCGAAATGGGGTTATAGTAGCCGAGCGGGTCAACTGGTGATGACTTATGGTCTTCGAAAGTTGGGCCACCTGAAATGGCAAAAAATAATTTTCTTCAAAATTTCTGTTCGGGTTTCAAAAGTTATTTTGAGCCGACTATGATGTAATAAAATGTAAAATAAAATAATTCTAAGTTTGGTCGGCCTTATTGGCTAAAATTCTGGAACCTTCCCAGGCGGTGGATAATTGCCTATATAAGGAAGGCTGTATTATTGTCTTAGGCAGTTCAGAATAGTTCTGGGTAGTAGATCTGGGTATTGATTTGAGGCTTTGTCCTACAGAATATTGTAAGGGAATGCCCATGTGGCTTTGCATATTGTAATTCTGAAAGTTTGTAATTCCACATTTGTGGAGATAATAAGAAGCCAATTTTCTGTTCTTGCATATTGTTGTTGTTTCTCTATTTCTGTTATGTGTTTGTGGTATTAAGGGGAGTACCCTTCATCAGAAACAACCCTAACTAACAAAGGAAGGGGAACTTTGGTCCCAATTATTACAATAGCCCACCAGTACATTGTTATCAAACAGGGATGGGTGCATTTGAATCAAGTTTTACAACCTTACAAAATGGCTAATGCAGTGGTAAGGTGTGCAGATAATGAGGGCTTCATTTCTAGAATGTTTAGAGAGAAAACAAGGTGTGTTTTTTTGGAACATCGGTTCAACTTCCCTGAGGATACAGTTAGGAATGAGTTTGATCTTCAATCTCAAGATATTAAAAAAGAGAAATCAATAATCTATAAAAAGACTAGATTTTATCTAGATTTTTGATAAAGAATATGACCCATTGAAGGCTTTTCAGCCATGGGCAAGAAAGATGGATGCCCTTATGGAACATTTTGAGGGAATTATGAAAGAAGAAAATGAGAAGAAGGCTCCAATTATTGGATATGATCCTGATAGGGAAAGAAGAATTCTAAGTCATCCAAGGTACACAAAGTTGACCCCTAAGGGGATGTATACAGTACATGAGAGAAAGGGATACAGTGTCCTTCTCCCAGCTCAAGAAAAATATAATAGTCTTTCATCCACTTCCAAGGGGAAGAGACCCATGAGTGATCCAATAGTAGAAGAACCCTCTCCAAAGAGGCAAAGATAGTAGGAACCTCAACCAGAGAAAGAGATATATTCCCCTTCCCAATCCCCATTACAATTAGATGAACATGGAGTTGCTCAGCAACTAGTGCAATTAAGCAATGAGGGGAACATTTTTGTTTCAAGTGATGAACTACAAGAGGGAATACTAGAGGCACCTAAAGAAATATAAATGGACCTTACAGTGGAATAATTTAAGGTTAAGTAGCTAGACCCAATTTTGAACAAGCTAGTGATGCTTTCATCTCATATGATAATTTTGTTAAAACTAGGTCGTTTCTCCAATTTTTGTGGAGAATGAAAATTAATCAATACAAAGAAATTTGTGAGAAGAAAAAAGAAGAGTTCCCTGATAGGGATATGATTCAAATTGAAAATGAGATAAAGGAGGAGATGAAGAAGAAATTTGAAAAGATAACCCCAGAAGATGGTAGGGCTATGGTTCACACTGCAGGAGTTTTGATTCTTCCTGAATGGGATATTACTGATGCAATAGTTTTTGATTCAATCAAGAAAAGTAAAGTTATAGTTCTCTATATTGTAGAGTAGGCATAATAGGCTACTAAGGGTGTGGTCTTTTTTGATGATCATGCTACCCTGGTTATGTGGTTCCTCAAGAGGGAAGAGACTAAAGATAAAAGGGAGGCATTCTCTTTAGAATATGCTGTTAATTTACTAGTACAAAGAGTTGGTGAGAATTTAGGTCTGAAGCCTCAAATATGATCTTGGAAACAACCAATTTCAATTTAAAGGTGGTAGAAAAGGATGCCCAAGAAAAGGAAGAATTAAGGATTAAGTTTGAGACTATTCTCAAGTCTTACAATGAGCTGAAGATAGAGTTGATTCAGAAAGACAAATTGATAGAATGATTTTTGGGACCACAGGATCACAAATCACCTCAGCTATTGAATGTTGATAGGCCTATAGTGGCTTCTTCTTCTTCTAGCCCCATTGTTTAGTTCCCACCATCCCCCTTCCCAGAAACAAATATAGATGCAAGAGTCAGTTGGGAAAAGCAACAATTGCTTGAAGAAAGGGAGAGATTGAGAGAGAGCACGACAAAGCTGGACAAAAAAAAGGATGAACATATGAAGGCTAAGTGCCTTATGAATCAAAAGTATAAAGAGAAAGTCAGAGAGGCGGTAATGTAATTTTCTCATGATCCGAGTCCCTCAGTTTTGTTTAACTATGCTAGAAGGTTTTGGCTATTGCTCACATCTCTAGGTAACCAAAAGGTTGAATTAGGATCAATTCTTTATAAATGGATAAGAAGGGCATCAAACATGAAGTTGTTCTACATGCTTTCAAAAGCCCAACTTAATCCTGACCCTTTGATTAAGCCTGTACATAAGTTTGTAAAAGGTATGGTGGAATTCAGAATAATCCTGGATGATTTTGAAAGAAAATCCAATGTGCTGAAGAAGGAGTTAACACTCTCAAAGTGTGAATTAATACTAGGGGTTTTCAAGGTAAATGGAGAGTTAAAAGAATTGTTGAAATGGAGAGAAGATATGGATGAATATTTTTCAGCAAGAATGAAGAGTATTCTAACTTTGAAGAATACTCTTTCTTTCATCCACACCATCAAGGTACTAATGACTACAAAATCAAGATTAGATTTTATTCAGCAGGAGGTTAAGTAGATGGAAAGCAAGTGGGAGAAATTGTCCAGCAGGAAGACCGAGATGATAAATTTTTTATTCCCAAGTGAAGAAGTGTTCAATGAATGGAGATACTAGTACATGCCCCATGTTGAAAGACCAGGTGCTCCATCTACTTCTTGAGGCTAACAAAAGACTATGACTCATAGTCCTAAAGTAGGTGAGATAAAAAAATGCATTTATTGTAGGAACAGTGAAGAAGGAAAGGCAATCAGATTTTCTTGAGGAGATCAAGGAAAGAATTAAATACTTGAAGACAAGCAACTTACCTACAAAATATTAGTCCAGAATCTGATTGAATCATTTATTTTAAGCCCAATGGGGTTGTTGTAGATTTTAGGGTAAAGTTTTGTAAACCCTAATATGATTGGTAGCTTGTTGCATTCCTTTTATATAAAAGGATTTTCCATGATCATATTGGGTATTGAGAGTTTAGGTGTCTAGAAGATAGAAATTTGAAACCCTAGTCCTCAGTCAAGGATTGTATATTTTTTATCATTTCTTGTCAATATAATATAAGAAAGTACAAACTGTTATCATTATTTGCATGCTTCTTTCTCATGATATATTGTATACGAATGATCAAAATTCATTATACTTAATACAAATTTTAGGTCTTTATCTCTCCTCCGTGTTAAAATTATGAATTGTGAATTTCTAAGTTTATCAGAGACTAGTGTGTATGTGTTTTTATTTTGCGTTCTGATCTAGGGTTGGATTAAATATTGCTCTGAGTAAAATACATGTTCATTTTTTTTTCACAAGGATTATCTATAAGAAGGAAAAAGTTGAAGTATTTATGTTTATGATTATGAATAAAGTTATTCCAAGATCTTTGTATTTTCTTTATATTTTGGTGATATTAGCCCAATGGATAAGGCACTGGCCTATATGAGTGCATCTTTAAGTTCATAAGGATTGATTAAGATCATTACAATCAAAATTACAACAATGAAAACCAATTTTTAATCTTTATTTGTTGATTGGAGAAGTAAATGTCCTACCCAGTGATGGAGATTCAATGAATAATAGGTTCTTATTTAGTACTTTCTCACTAATATCTATTGTTAGATCTAGTATCAAATCAAGAGAAAGATATATATATTGGATCAGGTGTACCCACCTTGGTTTTGCAGAGCTAGAAGTGAAAAGAGCAGTCTTGTCCCTATAGTTGGTCCAGTTACCTATAGATATTCCTATATTTGGAACTAACCCCTCCTTAAAATTAGTCTTAGGTATATTGGTGTCTCATGGAGTGTAAAATATTTTCAAGAACCAACACATACAATTGAACCCATATCATCAAAACATATAATTAATAATATCAAATCAAATATCAATCATTCACATCATCGAATTGATCATCTAACATCAATCAATTTATCCTATCATCCATTTTCTCATTTTGAGTGTATCAAATTTCCTAACTCTATATGTTGAGGAAGGAAAATCAATTTCTTTTTTTTGTCTCTCTAGATATTGAGAGAGAAATATCAATCCATTAACCCAACTATCCTATTAGATTGATATCAGTACAACATCAACCAAGTGATTTTGACCAGGCCATTATCATCAAATTATCTCATGATCAGGCTATTTGCAAGTTGATTTTATTAGGAAACAAATCAAAATTTACCAATCTTAACCAAATCATCCAAAACCATTTTGATTCATTTCCTGAGGGGGCATGCCATCATATCATCACTGATACAATATTGTAATTTAAATCAAAGATTTTGTTTCAAATCAGAAATTAAACACAATTTTTTTTATTTCATGAGTGGGGTATCAAAATTAATGAAACTTATTCAAATCGGGTATCATATCAAGAATTGAGTATCCTAATGAGAATTTTCATCATCAATCAATAATGGTTTTATGAGGAATCAATCATCAAGATCATATTAGACATTAGTTAATCAAACATCAGATATTCTTTGAACCAACGTGCTTCACACATTGATTCAAAGAGGGGCATTTATAGACAACTAAAAATGGTCAAGCTAAATTAAAAGTGAGAAATCAAAGGAAAAAACATAGATTAGTTGAAATTAATGCCAAAGAGGGTTAATTAAATAAAAAAGATCATTTAATCATGTAATTTATTTTAATCAAGTTAATTGTATAGTTGAATTAAATCAAATCCAACCCTCAAGGGGTACACATGGTTAAGAAAATAAATTTAATCAATTAATTAATTCCTAAAATTCCTCACCTACCACATGGGAATGAATTGAATTAACCAATAGGGATTGAGGATTCAAATCCAAATTGATTATCCATTAGTCATCTTGAGAATGAATCTAAACCACTCATTTTGTCTCTTTGTCCCAACCTTTGAGAAAAAAATATTTAAATTATCTCATCATTTGAAACTATCAACTTGAACCAAAATTAACCATGGTTAAACTTACTCTATCCCTCAGCTTTGGGAAAATCTATAAATAGAGAGAAAAAATCAAGAGAAATAGATCCATTCTCATTTTAGTTAATTGCATCCTTACTATAGGCATTTTGATTTTGAAATCATAATAGATCATTTTTAGCATAATTGAGTTAAGATAGGAATATTTTCATCAGAATAGATTCAAATTCTCATTTTAGAGCTGGCTCTAATGGATGCCAGCTAAGATCTTTGCATTAGCTTCTTTAATTAGAGACCCATGAGATTCGTCTTGCTTTTAGATTTCAATTCAACATGTTTAAAGGTTAAATTAGCTTCAATTGAGTTGATTTCTAAGCAAACTAATTTCATGAAGGTATTTAATAAACACACAAACTTCCTCTTTTATTCTTCATTATACTTATGATAATACTTCTTTACTCTAACCAAGATGCAATACTTAAATAATTCATTTAAAACTTCCAAAAATGGTGGTTTACTAATAGAAACTTCCTCAGGCACTTTTCTGATCACCACTTTAGCTACTTTAGTTCCTTCGGTCCTAAACTTATTCTCTAAGTCATCTGATTTAGTGGATTCATTTTTGGCTTCTTCTATTGATCTCCTTTTTCTAGGCTTGAATCTTTTCCTTGCTAGTTAAAAAACTTTCTTTGGTTTTTCATCCTTCAGTGGAGTCAGTTTTGGCATAGATGGTTTAGGTGTCACTATCTTCTTCAAAATCTCTTCCTCTAATGCCTTCACCAAACTCACAATAAATATTTTCTTGAATGAAATGTAGGGAGGGGGTCCATCACTAAAATATTCAACATGAATCAATTTATCTTCTTTTCCATTCTTACTCTCTTCTCTATACTTTGTCCTTTCTTATTCCATCTATTCTGTTGGAGCTCTAAATTTTTAAGTTGTAGATAAGAAGAAAACCCTAAAAATGACCTCTTGAATCCTACAATTAACAAGTAAATTCTCATTGAAATCATATTAACCACTTATAAATAGAGGTATACATTCATTTTAATCCTCACAGAATCAAATTTGACATGTTCCTAGAGTACTAAGCCCTTTACACTACACCTCATAAATCCCTCCAAATAGGACATTCTCATAAGTAGATATTTCAATATATTATCTCTTCCTCACAAAATAAATTATTCCTTTTGATTGTCCTAATAATAAGGTACTCCTATATCCATTTTAAAAAATCCATGAGAACTACTGTAATATTCAAAATGTTCCATAAATTACACAAACTACAAAATATACCCTTTTCATGATTTTTTCGCTATTTCGTACAAGCAGAAAATAAAGGTTGTGAAATAGAAAAGCCATCACTATTTCACAAAAGATAGAAAATAAAGGTTGTGAAATAGTGAAGTCATCACCATTTCTCAAAATTTCATAAGGAGTTGCGAGATAGTGAACCAAATGCTATTTTGCAAAGAGCATATTTACCACTTTCAAATTGCTGAAATGTTCATAATTTCATGAATTTGAATACATGACAATTGTGAACTAGCGAAGCAGGTACTAAAATGATTTTTTCATCATTTTTACAAAAAAAAGAGCACACATGTTGAGGTACGATGGGAATTAAATGCTTATGAGCTCAAAATTAAAAGAGCCAACACATGAATTAAAAAATATAAGTGATGATCAAGATTTGAGGATTTGCTGAGAAGGAAGGAGATTCAATCAAAGAGAATCATGGAGATAGAGTATAATGGAATTCAAATGAAACAAGGTAGATTGAGACAATTTATCCAAGGTTTTCAAATTAGAAATAATTCTATCAGAAGAAAATCCCTGAGAAAACATGCTTTATAAATATTGTAATTCTGACATGCTGCAAAAATGATTTATTCAAAGGATGATAATGATCAAAATTTAAAAATATAAAAAAGAACCAGTTACAAAAATCCAATTTCCAACATATAATTAAAATCTTATCTTTTCACGAGGTGTTTTGGGTTTCCAACCAAACCAAAATAGAAAAGGTAGGTAGTTATTCTTTAATAAGTTGATTAATTTTTCAAAATAGTTTTTAATAGGGTGGTGTCTTTTCACTCTAAAGGGGTGTGAAAACTAGTCAATCACATATATATGTGTGGTGAAAAATGTAAAGAGAAAGAGGAATTCATATTTTACAATAAATACAAGATTTAATACATATTTTCAAAGAAATACAAAGACTAAGTTTTATTTTCTGCAATTGTGGTATGGAATTATTTTCTTATCGAATTGGTCCTTTGTGATTATTAATTAGAAGAATTAATTTCCATATTTAAAAATTGTCCAAAGGGTTTATTTGTCCTTCATACTAATTCAAATATCAAGAGGTATTTGTGAAGTGTTTTCCTTATGCTTCTTGCTTTGTTAGCATTCTAAAAGAGAAATTAAAATCAATTAGACTGATTGGTTTGTTGTGTACTTAATCATCTTGCATTGATAGGATTAAATGGTTGATAGTTTCTCTAAAGGATAAAATTATATCTCTCAAAATTGTACATGAGGGTTTGAGGAGAGGTGATTATATTCCCAATAAGGAGAAGGGATTAGTCTTGATCTATAAAAACATAAATCATTAACAACATCAAGTTTACATTTAGTTAAAGTAGATAGAAAATCATAGAGGTAGAATAAGTAGAATCAGATAAATAGAAGGAATAAAGCATCAGTAGGAGAGAAGGTAGATAAGAGTAATTAAGTGATAAAAAAACTAGTCATTCTATCATAGGTATATGCCACTATTGGATAGAGATTACAAGTAGAAGAAGGATCATAGTTAATCATCTATAAAAAGCTTCAACTTTGAGATATGGTTGGAGAATAGGTCTACCTGCCTAGGTCCTACAAAGCCTAAAGTGTAGGGGAATTCAACCATAAATTGGTGAATCCCATTTATTGGCTAGATTAGGTGAGAAGTATATAGAAGGAATTTGGAATTGTCCAAGGATTTCTCAATATGTTGATTTGTGAACCAACAAATTGGTGACTCTACTGGGGATTTGAAAAAAGAAAATTTCTAGAATCCATGGTATTATTAAGTCAGATTAGACCAATTGAGATTTCCCCATATGAGTCACACAACAAATAGATTGGTAACTCTACTGGGGAGTTGTTTATAAAAACATATTCAAAATCTTTGGTGAAATAAAAAATAAACTCTGTTGGATGAAAGAACCCAAAAGACCATCACAACATATTAATTGTATAGAGGTGGTGATTCTCACAATTGAAAATAATTAAAATAGAATTTTCGCAAATCAAAGTGACTCTACTGAGGGAGAAGACTCAAAAGAAAAAGGAAATATTTTTATTCCTCTTTAAAAGAGGTGGCGAATCTATTTTAAAAGAACCTAATGAAAATAAGAAATAGTTGCAATATTTTAAAGAATTTAGTATGCACCAATATTCAGATCTATACAAAGTCCCATATTCAAGGATGCAATAATTGCAACATCAATATAAAACACAAACACATAGCCGATTGTGTATTATTGAAGAATATTACCCGCTAGACTTTAGTAACATCCCTAAAGGTCTAAAATATATTCCTATTGAACTTAGAAAAATGATACCAAAATTTTGTGGAGATGGAATAGAATCAACAATCAGGCACTTGAAATCATTCACATATTCATTGAAGATTTTCAAATTGATGCAAAAGGTGTGATCATGAGATTATTTGTGAGATCATTGGTAGATAATGAAAATCATATTTTTGGTATGTTTCCCTCAGAGAGTATATAATCATGGGAAGGAATGGTGGTTTATAAATGAATTATATGGTATTATTGAAGACAACACATCAAATTTTAGCCCAGAAAATTAAAAGCATTCTTTATGTAGTACTGATCTCATGACACTTGATGAAATTATTAGCAAACTAAAATAGATAGCTTAAAAAATATTACTAGTTGAAGAAAACATAATAGATGAAGAATACCTTTTTACAAGTAGTGGTTGTCATTGCACCAAAAGATTGACCTATTAATGCCTGATACAACCACTAGACTTATAGAAGACACGGGAGGTTGTTAAAACATGTTGTGAATCCCAAGGGAGATGTTGACAGTTAGTTTAGCAATCCCCCCCTCAACATCACCCGAGGGGATTCAAACCTGTGACCAAGATTTGATACCACTTGTTACAAGTAGTGGTTATCGTTACACCAAAAGATCGACCTGTTAATGCCTGATACAACCACTAGGCTTATAGAAGACATGGGAGGTTGTTAAACCATGTTGCTAATCCCAAGGGAGATGTTGACAGTTAGTTCAACATACCTAAATGGGAATGTTTTAAAAATATTTGAATTTGACAATATATAATGGTACCATTTTCCTGATTCACATAATAAGGAAGAGGAATACACTATTCATGAGGAAGATAACAAAGCATCCATACTTGAGAACCATGATGACACTTGTGTTGAAATATGGATAGATATGAGTAATAGAGGGGATGAATAGGAAAATTTTCTTAGTATCAAACAAATCTCATATTTTTTGGATAAAAAATATCAAAGATGTGTCCACAAAAATAATTCAAATTTTTTTCAAGATCACAGGGATGAACACAAAATAATAGAATGATGTAGATAAAAAATAAACCTTATGAGATGTTTGATGAAAAAGAGGAAGACCTACTCCTATCTAAATATGAAGATAAGAGAAAATTTTATGTTGTTGACGTATCATCCTAAAATGGAAGCACCCATGATAATACCCTTTAGCCCTCCTTAGTGGGATATCATGGGTCCTTTTGAATTCCTTCAAAATGATTAGATGTACTCTTTTTCCCTTATGCTTTGTGTACCCTTATTTTTTGTCTGATTCTACTTCTATTTTCTCATTCCCTAAGTCCTTGGGCACAAAATACCATAGTCAAACTACTTGAGAGTAGGAAATGGTTTTCCCAGCCCCTAGGATGAGGTTGAGGTTAGCTCCCCCCAAGGTGGAATGCCTTGGGATCTTGGGCCCATTTCAAGGTTCAAAATTCTTTTCCCCACCTTGCGCTTTTCATCTTCAATCATGAAATTGATATAAAAGGAAGCCTAATCACTTCATTTTGTCAAGGAGAGATGTTCAAGAGCTTTCAATATTGTCTACAAAAATTCCAAGAGAATTCGTAAGCATTTTCTTGGAGCATTGAAGAAGATTCTTTTGCAACCTTTCAAGACTTTAATCATTCAAGATATTTTTCATCCAATGAGCTTTCAAGGAGCTTTCAAGGAGTTCATTAGATGCATTTTAATCATCTTTCCATGAACATTCATGTCCCTTTCAAGATCCAGCTTCTTTCTTCAAGGAGATAGTCGAGTTGGCCATCAAGAAGAGAAGGTCCACATTCATACATTCAAGATCTACCTTCATATTCATACCTGATGGAATATGGATGAAGTGACTGAGAGGGGGGGGGTGAATCAGTCAACCATAAAACACTTCACAATTAATTCTTTCCAGATCCCTTAGGATATCTTAACAATGTTATCTATTTTAGCACTCGGTAAATAGATTGCAGTAACTTTGAAGATGCAGAAAGTATTAACAAAATTATCTTTTAGATATTCATCAGCACTGGTGTATGATTAAGATAGCAATTAAGAACACAAGAGACACAAGATTTAATGTGGAAACCCAATATGGGAAAAACCACCAATGTATCTAGATACTGATTTTCACTTTTTTGAAGTGATGCCCGGTTAGAAGCCAACCCGGTAAAAGGTTACAAAACACACTGTTAGGTGTGACCTTGTTAGAGGATTTAAACACCCTACTAGGAGTGGCCTGGTAAGAGGTCTTGAAAACAATTCAATGGAATTGTCACCTTGTTAGAGGATTTACAATATGGTTGTTAAACCAACTTGGTTAAGAGATTTAGAATTCACTGTTACAATGATAAGAAGGTAACAATGAAAAATGACCTGTATAATAATGCAACTACCTTACTGATTACAGATCTCTATTCTGCATATGTGTGATCCTTCCTAATCGAATAAATCTATGCTGCACCTCAAGGATATCTGAACATCCTTCACAAATTCGCACACACCTTTTCTATCTTTTCTTCTGTAAATCTTCTGCTGTGTATCCTTAATTATTTTTCACATTTGACCTTTTATTTATATGTTTTTAGATTTGTCAAATTGACATTATTTAGTATAACAGTTGGCTGAATTAAGCAAACTCTTTTTGCAAAAATCCTTCAAGGGCCGAAAGTGCTCGGTGACCATAACTTTCTATAATCTTTTGGAGACCGAGGGAACTCAGTAAACACCGACAATCCTTTACCTTTGATAACCGACTGAACTCGGTAAACACTGAATTTCCTTTGACGACCGACTGAACTCGGTAAACAGTGAATTTCCTTTGACGACCGACTAAACTCGGTAAACACTGAATTTCCTTTGACGACCGACTGAACTCGGTAAACACTGAATTTCCTTTGATGACCGACTGAACTCGGTAAACACTGAATTTCCTTTGACGACCGACTAAACTCGGTAAACACTAATCTTCCTGTCTGACAGACTGACTGAGCTCGGTAGGAACTGATTGCTATGGACTATGACATTGTGTGACATCAAATACAATACATAATTTGAGTAGCAATTTCCTTCAGACAATTGTTTCCAACAATCTCCCTCTTTGGCATTGATGGCAACACAATATGTCATAGCATAAGAAATTTGAAAGAGTTAGCTCAGTTCAGATTCAAATCTCCCTTTGTTAGCAAACTTCCTTTATTCTGAAAATTCTTCCTTCTGACTATTGAAAATTTCTTGAAGTAATAGAAAAGACATAGCAAACACTCCCTCTTTGACAACACATGCCAAAGACAATTCACATATTATCGGTGTAAATTAATGTACCTCAAGTACTGATTCATATGCAATGATTCCTTGAATATGCTGCATCAACTGGTTGACTTTCAATCATGTTTTGGTTGATGCATCACTAAAACTATATTTAGTGAGCCTCGGATAGGGGAATGACCCCTAACTTACCTCTTAGATACACAAATGCATCCTTAGGTAATGGTTTGGTAAAAATGTCTGCAATCTGTTCTTTTGTATGAATATATTCTAATTTGATTTCCTTGTCCTGCACCAATTCTCTGACAAAGTGATATTTAATAGCAATGTGCTTAGTTTTGGAATGCATCATTGGATTCTTCGAAATGTTTATTGCACTGGTATTGTCACAAGATATAACAACTGGTTCTTTGATTTCAACCTTCATACCTTCTAATAACTGTTTAAACCAAACAATATTTGAACAGTATACTGCAGCAGCAACATATTCTGCTTCAGCTGTGGATTGAGATGTGCAATTTTGCTTTTTACTAGTCCAGGATACCAGTCTTTTTCCAAGAAAAAATGCTCCACCACTTGTGCTTTTTCTATCATCAATGTTTCCTGCCCAATTAGCATCAGTAAACACTTTCAAGTCTAGATTGCCTCCAAATTTATACCACAAACCATATTCTTCAGTTCCTCTTAAGTATCTTAAGATTCTTTTGATTTCCATCATATGATTTTCCTTAGGTTTTGCTGAGAATCTAGCTACTATACCGACTGCTAAGGCAATATCAGGTCTTGTATGTACTACATACTGCAATTTTCCAATCATAGATCAGTATAGGGTCTGATCAACTTCTTTTGAATCATCATTTTTGGTAAGTTTCAGTCCAGTACACATGGGTGTACCAACTGGTTTTGAATCTTCCATACCAAACTTCTTAAGTATTTCCTTAATGTATTTAGATTGAGTAATGTATATACCATTCTTGCTTTGCTGAATTTGAAGACCAACAAAGAATTTTATTAAACCAAACATAGACATTTCAAATTCTTTGTTCATTTGCTCTAAAAATTCTTTTCACTGATCCTCATTCCCTGTAAATATAGTATCATCTACAAATATTTCTGCCAATACAATTTTATCATCCGGTCCTTCTTTAATATACAGATTGCTGTTATCATTGGCTCTTTTGAAATTAATCTGAATCAAATAGTTATGGAGTCTTTCATACCATGCTCTAGGAGCTTGTTTCAAACCATACAATTCTTTGTGTAACCTGCAGACCATGTCCTTTTTATCTGGATCAACAAAACCTTCAGGTTGTTCAATGTAGACCTCTTCATCAAGAATTCCATTGAGAAATGCAGATTTTATATCCATCTGATATACCTTAAATCCTTTGTGTGTTGCATAAGCAAGTAGAGTTCTTACACCTTCTAATCTTGCAACAGGAGCAAAAGTTTCTCCATAATCTATACCTTCTTCTTGAGAATAACCTTTACATACCAGTCTAGCTTTGTTTCTAGATACTTGACCATCTTCATTCAGCTTATTCCTGAATACCCATTTTGTTCCAATTACATTCTTATCTTTAGGTCTAGGTACAAGAGTCCATGTTTTTTTCTTTTGTATTTGTTCTAATTCTTCATTCATTGCTTCAATCCAACTTTCATTTTCCAATGCATCTTTGATATTTCTAGGTTCAAAGTCAGTAAGCAGACATGTACCTTTTAGCTTGCTTCTTGTCATAGTACCATTTGATTTGTTTCCAATAATTTGATCTGGTGTATGATGTCTTCTGACATATTTGGCTAGTATAGGTTCCTTGCCTTTTGAATGATTTTTGCTGTTGTCTTCTAGGATCTCTTCTTCAGGTTGCTCGGGCTCGGTAGATATTTGCTCGGTAACTTTAGGCTGAGACTCGGTCTGAATTTCTTCTTGTGACTCAGTTTGAACTTCTTCCTGTGACTCAGTTTGTGACTCGATAACTGCGCTCAGCTCGGTAGATATAGTTTCCTTATTGATAGTTGTGTCTGCCAATGTTTCAGGTTCAATGTAAATGAATCTTTTGTAGTTCTCAGGTTCCCTTTTGCTTTCTTCTTCAGTCTTTTCTGCAAACTCATCAAATTTTACATGTATACTTTCTATGACTTTGTGAGTAGATAAGTTCAGACATTTGTATGCCTTGCTTTTGCTAGAATATCCTAGGAATATTCCTTCATCACTTTTCACATCAAATTTATTTCTTCTGGATTCTTTTAAGATATAACACTTGCTACCAAATATTTTCATGTAACTTACATTGGGTTTATAGCCATACCATAATTCATAAGGAGTTTTGAATGTGTCTTTCTTTAATTGTACTCGGTTCAAGGTATGAACTGCAGTGCTGATAGCTTCCTTCCAGTATTTTATAGCGATGTTCTTTTCTATCATTAGAGTCCTTGCACAATCCATAATAGATCTGTTTCTTCTTTCTGCTATTCCATTCTGCTCAGGAGTTCTAGGAGCTGATACCTGTCTTTTGATTCCTCTTTCAATGCAAAAGTTGTTAAAATCATGGGAGATGAATTCACCACCTCTGTCTGATCTTAAGCATTTCAATCTTTTCCCTGTTTCCTTTTCCACTCTTGCTAAGTACCATTTGAACTTTTCAAATGCTTCTGATTTTTCTCTTAAATACATGACAGTCATCATTCTAGAATAATCATCAATGAAAAGAACAAAGAATTTATCTCCAGTATAGCTTTGTATTCCAATAGGTCCACATAAATCAGTATGCACAATTTCCAAAATTTCTTTAGACTGATAGTTCTTACTTTTGAAACTAGTTTTACTCATTTTGCCAATCTGACAATTCTTACATAGACCAGTATCAAGTTTCTTCAAAGTAGGAATGCCTCTAACCTTCTTGAATTTGCTTATTTTTATCATGTTATCAAAATTCACATGACATAACCTTTTGTGCCATAGCCAACTTTCTTCTATTTGAGCAATAAAGCATGAATATTCACTGAGATCAAGATAAAATAAGTTACCTTTTGTTTGTTTGCCTGATCCAATGAGTTTTCCTTTTTCATCCAGCAGTCTTGCTTGACCATTCATGAATTCAACCTTGAAACCAGTGTTGATTAGCTGTGCTACACTTAGAAGATTATGTTTTAGTCCTTCAACCCAATAAGCATTATCACATATGAGTTCTTTGGTTAATGAGATTCTTCCTTTTCCTTTTATACAACAAGGTTCATTGTTTCCAAATCTTACATTACCACTATCACAGTCTTCTAGATATTCAAATTTTGTCTTGTCACCAGTCATGTGGTGTGAACATCCACTGTCTATTATCCATATATCATCTTTGCTTATATGAGAAATAAGTGCCATCTTATCTTCATCATCATCAGATTCATCTTTTATAGCAATAAAGACAATTTCTTCTTCACTATCATCAGAATCTTTAGCCATGAAACATGTTTTCTTACCTTTATCCTTGAATGATTTGAAATTCTTTTTGCCATAGTACTTGTGACTTCTCTTCTCTTCCTTGACTTGCTTGTTTGGGCACCTAGCTGCAATATGTCCAATTTATTCACATGAAAAATAGATTAAAGGAGTTTTACCTTTATATTTACCTTTCCCTCTAGAGTACTTCTTTGCAAGTAATGCTTCTACAATTTCAAGATCACTGTCAGAACTTTCTTCTGATACTTCTTCACTTTCTGACTGAACTTCTTTAATTTTCTTGTTCTTCTTTAGTGAAACCTTGGCCTCAAATGCTGATTCAATATTTTTGGAACTAGGAACATAGTTGTCATAGTTGTCTAATTCAAAGGCTGTCAATCTTCCAACTAAAGCATCCAAAGTTATATTGTGGTTTGTTTCACACCTTCTTTCTTGAATAGCTGATACTCTTATTGCATATATAGGGAGTAATGTTCTGAGTACCTTATTTATAACAGTTTCATCTGAGATTGTTCCACCAAAAGCTCTAATTGCACTTACACTTGCTTTGATTCTTTCAACATATTTTGCAATGTTTTCATCTTCCTTCATATTCATCTTGTCAAACTGTCCTCTTAGGCTTTCTGCTTTGGCTCTTTTCACATTTACATCACCACCATATATTTTCTTCAGTGCCATCCACATTTTATATGCAGTAGTGCATTCTTTAATATCATCAAATTCTTCATAGCTGAGAGCATATGCAATGTCTATGATCATGGTGTTGTGAGTCTTTTTATCTACAATGTCTTCAATAGTTAATGCGCCATTAGGAATTGTGTATTCTTCATCAATGTATTTGCATCCTGAATCACCAATGGAAGCCAGATGAAGTCGCATGAGACCTTGCCATGCTGAAAAGTTATCTCTTTTGAGCTTTGGAATTTCCCTCTTGTAAGACATCCTGATTTTTAGCTTAGGTCCTTGAAACCCTTCCTGCAAGCACCAAAGGCTCTGATACCAATTGATGGAATATGGATGAAGTGACTGAGAGGGGGGGGGTGAATCAGTCAACCATAAAACACTTCACAATTAATTCTTTCCAGATCCCTTAGGATATCTTAACAATGTTATCTATTTTAGCACTCGGTAAATAGATTGCAGTAACTTTGAAGATGCAGAAAGTATTAACAAAATTATCTTTTAGATATTCATCAGCACTGGTGTATGATTAAGATAGAAATTAAGAACACAAGAGACACAAGATTTAATGTGGAAACCCAATATGGGAAAAACCACCAATGTATCTAGATACTGATTTTCACTTTTCTGAAGTGATGCCCGGTTAGAAGCCAACCCGGTAAAAGGTTACAAAACACACTGTTAGGTGTGACCTTTTTAGAGGATTTAAACACCCTGCTAGGAGTGGCCTGGTAAGAGGTCTTGAAAAAAATTCAATGGAATTGTCACCTTGTTAGAGGATTTACAATATGGTTGTTAAACCAACTCGGTTAAGAGATTTAGAATTCACTGTTACAATGATAAGAAGGTAACAATGAAAAATGACCTGTATAATAATGCAACTACCTTGCTGATTATAGATCTCTGTTCTGCATATGTGTGATCCAACCTGATCAAATAAATCTATGCTGCACCTCAAGGATATCTGAACATCCTTCACAAATTCGTACACACCTTTTCTATCTTTTCTTCTGTAAATCTTCTGCTGTGTATCCTTAATTATTTTTCACATTTGACCTTTTATTTATATGTTTTTAGATTTTTCAAATCGACATTATTTAGTATAACAGTCGGCTGAATTAAGAAAACTCTTTTTGCAAAAATCCTTCAAGGGCTGACAGTGCTCGGTGACCATAACTTTCTATAATCTTTTGGAGATCGAGGGAACTCGGTAAACACCGACAATCCTTTACCTTCGATAACCGACTGAACTCGGTAAACACTGAATTTCCTTTGATGACCGACTGAACTCGGTAAACACTGAATTTCCTTTGATGACCGACTGAATTCGGTAAACACTGAATTTCCTTTGACGACTGACTGAACTCAGTAAACACTGAATTTCCTTTGACGACCGACTGAACTCGGTAAACACTGAATTTCCTTTGACGACCGACTGAACTCGGTAAACACTAATCTTCCTGTCTAACAGACCGACTGAGCTTGGTAGGAACTGATTGCTGTGGACTATGACATTGTGTGACATCAAAGACAATACATAATTTGAGTAGCAATTTCCTTCAGACAATTGTTTCCAACACATACCTACATCCTTATTCAAGGAAAATTACAAGCACATACATATATGAGGATTTTCATTTGTGTTTATTTCCTTTCTAGGTCTTTGGTATTGATTCAAGGATATTACATCATCATAATTGATTGCATGTTAAACACAATTTCATATTCATTGATATAATATAATTCATTGTTATATTTACTTCTACTACTTTCTAGCATTCTCTTCCATTATCTCAATTCTAAGGTTCAAGTTAATTCCTAAATTGGGGTTTGACCGAGGAAAGCCTCTCTTCAACAAAAAACCCATTTTTTCATTGTGCAAATGCAGATTCAGATTCAAAAATTTCAAAAATAAGTCTTTATTATAGATCCAGATCTCAAGAAAACTTTTAGATAAGGTGGTGGCTGATTTTGGCCTAGACCTAGGTGAATTTTCCTCCAAGTCACCATAGCCCCTCCAAGTTGACCCAGTCCTATGGCTTCCATATTTTTGGATTTTATAGATTTCAGTGTTCTACTCTTGGATCCTAAATTATTTGAGATTCTGACACGGTCTTCCAATGAATTCTCAAGCTTGTATTTTCAAGTCGAGTTGGACTCACTTCTTGATTTCATATTTTTCCTTTGCATTCTAAATTTTCAATCCCCTCTTATAGGGAAAGGAAGAAGTTAATCCAAGAAAGCCTCCCCTTTTTGAAGGTTACACATTAGAACTTCCTCTTTATGTTAATCAGGCCTCTTTTGGTGGTGAAATCTTGGTATTCTCCCTTCTTTTGTAATATGATAGGATCTCATTTCCCCCAATACATTTTCATGAACCCACCACTTTCAAGCTTTATCCTTTTGATTGGGTAGTTGGATTTCCTTCACATTCTTATGTGTTCACCTTTACTATATATTTTGGTGAGCCCATCGATTTCATGTTTTATCCTTTTGATTGGGTAGTTGGATTTCCTTCACATTCTTATGTGTTCACCTTCACTATACATTTTTGTGAACCCACCACTTTCACGCTTTATTATTTTAATTAAGTAGTTGTATTTCCTTCACATTCTTGTGTGTTCACCTTCACTATATATTTTGGTGAACTTGACTTATGACATTTCCTTATTTTTGGTATTAGAGTACATTGTATGCATTGCATTATATTTACATCTTTGAATTGCATTGTAAAGATTACAAAAAAATTTGCATTTTACATATAGTTCATTCTTAGATTGTATTTTATTTTCTCTAAAATAATACAAAAACAAAAAAATATTTTATTTATAGTCATTGCATTTCATCTTCAATGGATTTTTTGTCTTCATTTGTTGGTTCCTTTTCAATTTCTCTTCAATATATTAAGGATTAATTAGTTATTCCTTTCATTAATACCCATAGTGATCATCGTAACCAAATTGATCCCAATCCTAAGGACATTGTGATTACCACCATTCCTTGTAAAGATTTTCCTCTTTCCAAAGAGGCCTTCAATAATAATGATGATCTTTCTTCTCTAATGTTTCTTCTTTATAAGGATAATTTTCTGCAAAGGCTAATGACATGATTGTTTCTCCTAATGATAAATCCCTTCCTATGAGTTCCACGGACATTCCTTCTATAGATGAGGCTTTGATGAGCTATGTTTGTTCTTCTCTTAGAAATATCTTAGCAGTAGAAGATGACATCTATAAGGCCCTTCCTAAGGAATCTTTCCAGCTTAGTAAATCTAATCAAGTCAATATTGTTAAAGATACTTCCCAAACACCTTTGGGATTGTTGAAACAACTATATCTAATGGATGTGTGGATATTTATTGGTCCTCTTTATATTTCAATCTTCTCCTCCCAAAAGGAGTATCTTATCTTATTAATGATAAATGTTTTTCAAAATATCCTTTAGGTATCCCACCTTCTCATTTTCACTCTATACATTCTCCTCCTAGTTTATCCTCACAAAAATATTCTATTTTATTCAAGCTTTCTAAAGCCAACTTAATTACTTTTCCTTTGAAAAATAAGCACAAAAATAGAAAACATAAAAAGGGAAATCCTTTCATTTGTATGTCTCATCAAATGCTTCATCATAGGATTGGTGAGTGCTATGATTTGAAGTGTAAAATTCAAGAATTCATTGATTTTAGTTTAATTGAAATGACTTACAATGATGAATGGCACCTTTTTCATGATTATTATACCTATTATATCTACATTCCTATTATTTTTCTCCTGACTATGTGACATTTCTAGCCTATCCTATGTGGGCTCAATGTTCTACTTTGTGAGGAACATAATAGTCCTTTTACTTGTCCCCTCACTTAGGGGGAAAGGATATTATCTCATTCTCCTATTTATCTTACAAGTTCCACTATCTCTCCTTGTTGACTTATTTCTTTTATATTGTGACATTATTTCTTGCATGCATTTATTGTTTTACATAAGGATTAACATCCCGAGTGTAATCTTATGCTTTCTTGAAAACACGTGTCTAGTATAAATAGGAACCACTTAGGGAGCATAATGTTTCCTTATTAATTTTCTATTTTCATCCAATATCTCTTGTGTACTTGCATATTTTAGAGTATAATATTCTTTTGGGCATGGATTTGTTGTTTTACATAAGGATTTTCTCTTTTTTAGGAGATTTACATCTCGAGTAGCAACCTTATGTTTTCTAGAAAGTGCATGTTTATTGCAAAAGATCTATCACTAAGAGCATATATTGGACCATCTTTCACTTTCTCTCAAGGACCAATTATCTCTTTTTTGTTCATCCCTTTTATATTATGATGTCTATGCTAATTGGAAGTGTATATCTTGTATAATTAGGTTGACCACTAAGTTAACATAATGTGACATCCTTCCTTATTTCTTTCATCTCTCTATGGATTTACATTATTTTATGATAGATTATTCTTTCCTTGGTATGTCATAATTTGCTTCATGAAAGACATGATGTTTCTTCTGAACAAACTCTCTTCATTTCATAAAGGGAAATGTTTAGAATTTATGATCAACCATAGCATTTTTTTTCTCTCTCCTTGATGATTTGTTACTGTCTAGATGATATCTCTTCAAGCGCATATGTTGTTTTAAGAGTTTTTATTACAACTCATTCTTGGATTAGCATATCTCTTGTAAGGTTCCTATCATTTAGGGTTAATTCTATATTTCCTTCATTCTTGAGGGGAAAGGTTTCTTTTTATATCCATTTGTCTACGGATCTACTTTCGTTAGTACAATGGAATTTGTTTATTATGTGACATTATTTTGTCATAAGGAATTGTTGTTTTGATTAAGATTCTCTCTTATATACAAGAGGTTTATTTCCTAAGTCACCACCTCTCCTTTATTTGAAAAACTAAGTTCATAATAAACATTTTCCCTTACTTTGTGATTCAAAATTTGTTATCCTTCATCAAAAAATCCTATTTCACCTAGTAACAAGGAGCTAAATAGATGAATTTTTGTTCCCCTCTTTGTCTTGGATATGGTATCTTTATTAAATCACTCCTCTTTAAGGTAGATGTATTGTAAGAAATATATCTTCTCTTTGAGGATCCTCTTCTTATAAGTGATATATCCTTTCATGATTATCTATGTTCTTAGTTTGTAAGGGCCAACACCCTTCATTAAGAATATGGCATTTAATATTTATTTATGGATATAACCTTGTTGAAGAAGGTATCCTTGATTCTCTTCATTATCATGTCTACTAAGTAGATATAATTGTATAGTATGGAATTGGAGGTACTAAGAATGTAAGATCTACTTCTTAATTCAAATTCCCAAAGGAAAGATCCAAATTGATTAACCACAAGGAGGTGATTAATGCACAAATGAATTAATCTATGGAGAATATGAAGAAAGGAGAAAACCTTATATTCCATTATAGAAAGTATTTATTGAAACCTTGATTGAATTGAAGATAAGTACTAACCTCAAAATATGATAGATCTAGAAAATGTGATTTTTTGGTGTCTGTACTTAGTTTCGGGAAGTTCTACATCTGGATCTAGCCTGGAAACACAAAAATAGAGAAAACCTAGAAATCATTTGTTTTTCTAAGAAAGGTCAACCTTGACCCAAGACAGGGGTAAGATCTTACCCCTAAAAGTCAACCTTGACCTGCACTATTCCAAAAGAAATTCTATTCATGAATCTGGGAAGTTCACTAAAAAGGGTACTTGGATCTGAACTGCAATTCACTGTCTCGCACCTATACCTGCAAGAAAAAGGGTTTTGTTTTTTGGATGAGGGGTTTTCCTTGGTCAAACCTCAATTTGGAATCAACCTTGAAATGTAATTGAAATTGTAGAAAATAAACAAAGTAAATGGAACTATTCACCTTGCTTATGTTGAAATCCCTATGGAGGATTTGAATCCTTAAATCCACAAGTATGGATGCTCCAAATGAATGTAGAATTGTATGTAGGATGTCTCAAATCAATTGCACTAGATCGTCAACACCAATCTTGAATGTATCTTGGAATACAAAGAAGCTTTAATGGAAATGGATGGAGGAATCTTCAACAAGAGGGCTCTAAAGAGATTGAATCCTTCAATGGCTACCAATGGATCTCCTTGATGAATTGGATCTTGAATGCTTGAATTCTTGAATCCTTGAGGATGAATGAATGTTTGAATTCTTTACTTCTCCTTGTTTCTTGCTTGATGATTTCTTGATCACTTGATTTTGCTTGCTTGAGTACTTGAGACATTATGAAAGAGGATGTGATTGAAATGAGAGAGGAAGGCTTCCTTTTATACTAGTCTAGGGAACAAACTTCTAGAGAGGCTGACATAGGAGAATTAAATTCCAATTAAGAATTAACCCCTATAAATTGACCTATATTAAATATAACTTAAGATTTTACCATTCTAAAATCTGAAATAGTTGACCTGGAAGCGGGAAATAAAACTTTTCGAAGCCTGACATCTGGAAACTTCTAGGATTTGAAATTTGGACCTAGAGTCAAGGTCAAGGTCAACTATGACCTAGGTTAGGGTAGAGGTCAACCTTGACCCAGAAGGTTGAACTTGACCCTGAGGTCTAGAATCTTAGATCCTTAGGATAAGGTGCCAGAAGAAGGCTAGAAAAAGGTGGGGGGAGAAGTAGAATAGGGGGAAAAAGCCAAATCCAGTCAAAGACCCACTCAAGGTGCATGGCATGACCCCAGACCAATTACTCGAAGGGCTAAACCGGTCCTAAATGGAAGTGCTTCCATTTTTTGATGATACATTTAGGCCCCACTTTAGCAAGAGTATGGAATTGATGAAAACTCTTGATAAAGGAGATCATAATGAAAAAGATAATCTTATTGAAATCAAAGGGATAAAGGAATTATCAAGCCCCCAAGGACTCAAGTCTTCATCAACTCCAAGATTAGAATAAGAGAGACATCTCTAGAAAAAGAGAGTGAGGAGGGTGTGATTACCTCTCCTAATGAGAACTTATGTCTCATTGTGAACCACACAAGGAAACAACACAACTAGAAAGATGGAATTGAACCGCCTAGTGAATGTGGTGTTGGAGATTTGCCAGCAAGCCAATGCTAACTATATGTTTGTCATTGATGACAACATATGGTAAATAGCATGCATGGAAGACTTATGTAGTAAGATTTTAGTATATGTGGCATGGACATGTTATCAGCATGATATCATGGGTGCAAAGGTTAACTATTAGTACATACAGTTATATAGCATCTTGTGTCAGCAGTGTTCCTGACAGAGTAACAGGTAGTGTTCTATGTATGGTTGTTCGTATAGTTATCATGGAGCCTTGCACATTTGGATATGTGATGAAGACATGTTAGTGATGTCACAGTCATGGATGTAGAGTCTAATGATTAGTATAAGTGAAGTTATGCAATCGCTATTCACCAGTAGAAGTTTCATGTATTTGTTTAGAAAAGCTGACAGAGATTATATTGGTTCTAGAGTTGCACCTATCATTTTGATATGCACCCTTGGATTAGATCTTGGAGAAGATTTATTAAGGTTCATTTAAGAGTGCATGAGGTAATTCAGCTTGAGGAGAAAGATCCAGTTGTTTTGGTAGAGCCGACAGTGTGTAGTGTGCATCTACAATTATCTTGGTGGATAGGTCTTAGAATGTGTTGTGTGCTTAGTAGAGCTGACTAAATTATTATTGGAGTTTGTTATGACTTCTCTAATATGATTTCAAGATGGTTCTAATAGGATGACTTGATTATATCATTTAGAGAAAAGATATTTATAGACAGTCATTCGTGATTGCCAGAGTGTGGTTCATGGTTGAAAGTAAGAGAAGACCAGAGTGTGTGAAGTGTTGAGCCATTAGAAGAAGGTCTATGTGACCAAGTAAATTATTTATGCTATACATTGGAACTGATCCAGATAGCAGGTCAAAGCATAGTTCACCAAGATCTAGATATAGTGTGTATTTTCTAAACAGAAGGTTGTAGCCTTCACCCCTTTGAGCAATCTGCTCTCAGATAATGCATCCTCTGCCCTAACAGGGACTATGGTAAAAGACTCCTAATAGGGTCTAACCCTTGACCATGTCTACTGTACTAAATATATTGTAAAGCAACTCCTAACAGGGTTAAGGATCTTCTAACAAGGATCATAATACACTAGTGCATAATATTAGTGGGTGTCAATTCCCACTAGGGTTTTTACCTATTTGGGTTTCCCCGTAACCAAAATATTGGTGTTGTGTTCAAGTGTTCTTTCATTATGTTTATGCTTTATGTTTAAGTATACTTAATTGGATAAATAATTGAAACTTGTAGATAAATGGTTCACCCCCCCCTCTTAGTTATCTCTTGGGACTAATCCTAACAATTGATATTAGAGCCAAGTGCCTTGGAGAGAAAGTTTAATAGCTTGAGGTTGATCAGATGGAATTCTTTAGAAAAGAAAGTCCTAAGTTTGATGGAGAGAATTATCTTGATTGGAAGAACAAGATGGTGACTCATTTGCAATGCATTGCTTTTCAAGTTTTTGATCTAACTATCAAAGCAGTCAAGATCCCTACCTTGGAAGACCATGCAAAGGATGATGCTACTGAAAAGAAAAAGTAATTGTTTCATCAGAATGCAATAGCCAAAGAATCCCTTATCAGCACCCTATCTGATAGTGAGATTTTAGAAATAAAGAAAGTAGATACAGCTCACAAAATATGGAAGTACCTAGAAGACATATTTGAAGGAGACAAATAAGCAAAGGATGCACATAGAAAAACATGCAAGAAAAGATACAATGCATTAGAGATGCTACCTAAAGAAAACATGAGAGCTTACAATCAAAGGATCAATGAAGCAGTTGCTAGAATATGAAGAAAACGTGAAGAAGTTGTTGGTGGAGAGATCTCAGTGGAAGACATTATGGACAAATTGATGACTACTCTCACTCCAGAATATGAAAACAAGATCAACATCCTTGATGAGACCATGCAGCTTACATCAAATTTCAAGAGAGAGACCTTGATTAGGAAAGTCTCAACTTTTGAGATTTCAAGATTGAAGACAAATCCTAAAAGTGAGATAGCCTTCAAAGGAATAGTCCATGGTAAGAAATTTGCAAACGCCTTTGGTAATTTTGATGATATTGATGAAGAGAAAATACTAGATGATTTCATTGCTATGATTTCCAAAAGAGAAAAGAAAGGAAAAGGAAAATATGAAGGTCAATTGCCATTTAAATTCTTTTCATGTAATAAGATTGGTCACTTTGCATCTAAGTGTCCTACAAGAGCTAAAAAGTTCAAAAATGACTACAAGCCTAAATACTCTAAGAAATGTTACTATGCTAAAGATGGAGTTTCAAATGATGATTCAGCTGAAGAATAAATTGGATTTATTGCTATTATAGAGAAAATGAACAATAAGACAAATCATGAAGATGAGAAAGAAGAGCTAGCATTAATTTCACAAGCTGATATTATGACAGACTAGATTATAGATAGTGGTTGTTCATATCACATGATAGGTGATAAAGATAGATTTGTTCATCTAGACAAGTACAATGGTAGCATGGTTAGATTTGGAGATAACACTCCTAAACGCAACATTGGTAGAGGAACCATCACCTTGGATGGAAAGAATAGTACTGATGATGCTCTTTATGTCGATGGTTTGAAACATAACCTACTAAGTGTTGGGAAATTACTTGACAAAGGCTACAGATTAGAATTCAATGAAAACAAATGCATCATTAACAACAAGGATGGTGTTATGATTGCATTAGGCTCAAAGACTAAAGGTAATGTTTTCCAACTCAATTCAAAAGCAAGTTGTTTTGTTTCTAAAGTTGATGATAGTTGGTTGTGGCATAAAAGACTATGTCATATTAATTTTGATAACATAGTAAAGATAAGAAATGTAAAGGAAGTAAGAGATCTACCAAGAAAAGAAAATCTAGTTGATACTATATGCAGGGAATGTGTGATGGGAAAACATGTGAGAAACTCATTCAGGAGCAAGCACAATTCAGCAGAGAACAAGTTAGATCTGATTCATACAAACCTATGTGGTCCAACTCAAACAAGATCATACAATGGAGAAAGGTATTTCATTTTTTTTGTTGATGATTATACTAGGATGATGTGGGTTGCATTCTTGAAAGATAAGTCAGAAGCATTTGAAAAGTTCAAGATATTCAAAGCTAAGGTTGAGAATGAATCTGGACTAAAGATAAAATGTCTGAGATTAGATAGAGGAGGATAATTCACCTCTGACAAATTCTATGAGTACTGCGAAGAACATGGCATAAAGAGGCAGCTAAGTGCACCTAGAAACCCTCAACAGAATGGAATTGCAGAGAGAAGGAACATGATCATCCTTGACACAGTGCACACCATCATGATTGAAGGAAAATTTGCATACACCTATTGGGGAGATGCGGTCAACACAGTAGTCTACACCATCAATAGAATTCAATTGAGGCCTAACACTGACAAAACACCATATGATCTATGGTTTGGTAATGTTCCCATAGTAAAATACTTCAGAATCTTTGGAAGCAAGTGCTACATCAAGAGGGATGAAGCAGTAGGAAAGTTTGATGCAAGAATCAATGAAGGTATTTTCCATGGTTACTCTACTAAAAGTAAAGCTTATAGATGTTTCAATTTAAGATTGAAAAAGATCATTGAAAGTGCTCATGTTAAGATTGATGAAAATTTTATGGTTCAAGAAAGATATCATTATTACTCACCCATGATTGAAGAAGAACCTAGACCCTCCACTAGTGAGACAGTGATTGAAGAAATGTTTGATAGTATTGATGTGTTATTCAATGACCCTGAGACAAGTGAAGAAGAAACTCCTAAGGAAGATGAGACAGTATCACCTAAAGTTCCAAAGTTTACATCTAGAAACCAGTCCAAGAAAGACATAATTGGAGATCAAAGTGGCAAACTATTAACAAGATCACAAGCAAAGAACTCATCTAGCAGTGAAGCAGTATGTTTACTATCTCATATTGAACCCTTAAGTGTTGAAGATGCATGCAAAGACTCAGATTGGCATGATGCTATGAAAGAAGAACTAGATCAGATTATCAAGAATGATACTTGGGAACTGGTCCCAAGACCTAGTGATAAGAATGTGATTGGAACAAAGTGGATATTTAGGAACAAGATGATTGAAGATGGTACATTAGTAAGGAACAAAGAAAGATTGGTATGTAAGGGATATGCACAAAGAGAAGGTATTGACTATTCAGACACTTTTGCACCAGTAAGTAGGTTAGAAGCTATTAAGTCATTTCTAGCTTTTGCAACATTCAAAAACTTCAAAGTTTATCAGATGGATGTCAAGACAACATTATTGAATGGAGAGCTAAAAGAAGTATACATTGAGCAACCAAAAGGATTCACCCTATCAAATAGACCTGATATGGTATGCAGATTAAAGAAAGCCCTCTATGGACTTAAGCAAGCCCCTAGATCATGGTATGAGAGACTTGATGGTTATCTAACAAAAATTGGATTCAAGAAAGGAGTAGTAGATTGTAACCTATTTATAAGAGAGACATATGAAGGACTACTACCTTTGGCTATATTTGTTGATGACATTATCTTTGGGGGTAATGACAAACTTAGTGCTGAATTTTCTAAGGAGATACAGAGTGAATTTGAGATGAGCATGATTGGACCTATCAAGTACTTTTTGGGATTGAATGTGCAGTAGATAGAGAAAGGTATTTTCATTAATCAGTCCAAGTATGTGAAATAGATATTGAAGAAATTCAAGATGGATGATTGCAAGCCAGTAGGGACACCTATGATAATTGGATGCAAGCTTACAAAAGAAGATGACTCACTAGCAGTAGATATAACATTGTACAAGTCTATGATTGGAAAATGCATTTATCTTACTCAAACTAGACTTGATATTTCCAATGCAGTTGGCATAGTTGGAAGATTTGCAGCAGAGCCTAAACAAAGTCACCTCATGGTAGTTTAAAAGATATTCAGATACTTGCAAGGCACTATAGATTATGGTCTATGGTATCCTAATTTAGAAAATTTTGAGCTTCATGTGTATACTAATGTAGATTGGGCAGGATGCATTGATGATAGAAAGAGTACATCAGGTGGAGTAGTGTTTCTTGGTGATAGACTTCTCACTTGGACAAGCAAGAAACAAACTTGCATTTCTCAATCAATAGAAGAAGTGGAATATGTTGCAGCAACCTTGAATTGTTCTAAATTTTTTTGGATCAAGTAGATGATAAAGGATTTTGGAATTCAGATTGATTCTCTTATTGTTATTCACTGTGATAACACTAGCACTATCAACATGTCAAAGAACCCTGTGATGCATGCAAAGACAAAGCATATTGAGATCAAGTATCACTTCCTAAGAGAGAAAGTGGCAGAGAAAGAAGTCAAGTTGGACTATGTGAGTACTAAAGATCAGTTGGTAGACATATTCACAAAGCCCTTGCCAAAGGATACTTTTGAGTATCTCAGGGAGAAGTTGGGAGTAATTCCCTTCCCTAATTCTACTTAGAAGAAAGAAGGAAGTGCATCAGTCCTCAGGAACTGATGGATGGTTGACTACTCTACTTTAGGAGTAGTACCAGTAATAAAACCATTTGGCACCCTTTTCCATTGATGTCAAAGGGGGAGTAATATATAGTCATGAAAAATAGAAGTAAAAGAAGGAATAATATACTAATGGGGAGTTGTATTCAGTAATGGAAGCGGTTCAGTTAAGGAAATGGAGAATGTTGAAGAATATTGCAGAAGATGGAGGATTCATCCTTGGGGGAGTTTTGAAGAGGAAATGGAGAATGTTATAAAATAAATGTTCATTTGGATTGGTGGAGTTTTTCATTCCATATGTTGCCATCAATTCCAAAGGGGGAGATTGTTGGAGTTTTCCAGTAAGCCAGTGCTAACTATATGTTTGTCATTGATGACAACATATGGTAAGTGGAATGTGTGGAAGACTTATGTTGTAAGCCTTTATTATATGTGGCATGGACATGTTATCAACATGATATCATGGGCGTAGAGGTTAACTGTTAGTATAGGCAGTTATATAGCATATTGTGTCAGCAGTGTTCCTGACAGAGTAACAGGTAGTGTTCAATGTATGGTTGTTCATACAATTATCATTGAGCCTTGCACATTTTGATATGTGATGAAGACATGTTAGTGTTGTTATATTCATGGATGTAGAGTCTGATGATTAGTAGAAGTGAAGTTATGAAATCACTATTCACCAGTAGCAGTTTCCTGTGTTTGTTCAGAAAAGCTGATAGATATTGTATTGGTTCTGGAGTTACGCATATCTATTTGGTATGTGCCCTTGGATTAGAGCTTGGAGAAGAGTTAGTAAGGTTTTTTTAAGATCACATGAGTTAATTTAGCTTGAGGAGAAAGATCCAATTGTTTTGGTAGAGCTGACAGTGTGTAGCGTGCGTGTACAATTATCTTAGTGGATAGGTCCCAAAATGTGTTTCGTGCTTAGTAGAGTCAACTGAATTATTATTTGAGTTTGTTATGACTTCTCTAATATGATTTCAAGATGGTTCTAATAGGCCAAATTTATTATATCATTTAGAGAAAAGATATTTATAGACAGTCATTCTTGATTTCTAGAGTGTGGTTCATGGTTGAGAGTAAAAGTAGAGCAGAGTGTGCGAAGTGTTGAGCCATCAGAAGAAGGTCTATGTGACCAAGTAAAGTATTTATGCTATACATTGGAACTAATCTAGATATGAGGTCAAAGCGCAGTTCACCAAGATCTAGATATAGTGTGTAGCTATTAAACAGAAGGTTGTAGCCTTCACCCCTTTGAGCAGTGTGCTCTCGGACAATGTGTCCTCTCCCCTAATAGGGTCTGACCCTTGACCATGTCTACTATACTAAATATATTGTAAAGAAACTCCTAACAAGGTTAAGGATCTTCTAGTAAGGATCATAATACACTAGTGCAGAATATTAGTGGGTGGCAATTCCCACTGGGGTTTTCACCTATCTGGGTTTCCCTGTAACCAAAATATTGGTGTTGTGTTCAAGTGTTCTTTCATTGTGTTTATGATTTATGTTTAAGTATACTTAATTGGATAAGGAATTGAAACTTGTAGATAATTGATTCACCCCCCCCTCTTAGTTATATCTTGGGACTATTCCTAACATGTGGCTACTCACTAGTCAACCCATCAAAGATTTACCCTCAGGAATATTCTATTCCCTAAGAGAAAAGCCAAAAAGAAAAGAGATCCAGTTTGTTGGTTCTTGAAAATATTTTACATTCTATGAGACACTAATATACCTAAGACTGATTTTAAGGAGAGGTTAGTTCCAAATATAAGAAATTTGTAGGTAACTAGACCAACTATAGGGACAAGACTACCTTCTTCACTTCTGGCTCTGTAAAACCAAGGTGGGTACACCTGATCCAATAAAATAAATCCTTTCTTGACTTGATGTTGGATCTAACAATAGATATCAGTGAGAAAGTACTAAACAACAACCTATTATTCATTGACTCTCCATCACTGGATATGACAACTTCTTAAAGTAAATTAAATTAAATGACTGGTTTTGATTATTTTATTTTTCACTATAATGATTTCAACCATTCCTTATGAAATAAAGATAGATTCACATAGACCAGTGCCTTATTCATTGGGTAAATAACACCAGGAAATAGAATGAATACAAAAATCCTTGAAGAACTTAGCTCATAAACATAAATACAAATCCCCAACTCCTTCCTACTTACAGATTATACTTATGCAAATTTAAATGAACATATATCCTTCTTTGAGAAATATTTAATCTAACCCTAGATTAGAACTCAAAAAAAGATACATACACACAAGTCTTCTGATAAACTCAAAAATCCACAAATTTAACACAGAGGAGAAGTAAATGACTTGAGATTTGTATTAAGTATAGCCTTTGATCATTTGTATACAATATATGCTGAAGTAGCAAGCTTGTAAATGGTAGTATCAAAATGTGTTTTTCTCTATTACTTGACAAGAAATAATACAAAATATTACAATCCTTGACTAAGGGTTAGGGTTTCAAAAAATTTATCTTCTCAACACCTAAAAATCTCAATGCCCCTTATGATCGTGGAAGATCCTTTTATATATAAGGAAATGCAACAAGCTAGCAATCATATTAGGGTTTACAAAACTTCTTCCCTAAAAATTTACAACCCTACTGGGTTTACAATAAATGTCTCGATCAGATTTGGATAGATATTTTATGAGTGAGCTACCTTACTTTATGTCTTCCATCTTTTCCTCAGTTTCTTCAAAAAAATATGATCGTCATTCCTCTATAGTTGCTCCTGCAATAAATAAATTTCATATCTCAACCACCTTCAAGACCCAGAAGGTCAAAATATTTTCTCGACTCAGGAAGTAGGTGGGGTATCTAATTTTTCTACATTAGGAATGTACTGATACCTCCACCTATTGAACACATCTTCACTTGGGAATTCAAAATTGGCAAATTCAGCCTTCTTGCTGCATAGTTGTCCCCACTTGTCTTCCATTTGCTTTACCTCCTACTAAATATACTCAAACTTTGATTTAGCAGTTATTAACAACTTGATGGTGTGAATAAAGGAATAAGTGTTTTCCAAAACACTTGTCATTCTTTCTGAGAAAAGTTCATCCATCTGCTCTCTCCATTTGTATAACTCCTTTAATTCACCAGTATCTTTGAAAACACTTGGTACTAATTCACAATTTAGATGTGTTAACTCTTTCTTTAATACATTTGACTTCCTTTTAAATCATCCAAAATTATACTATACTCTACAAGATTTTTTACATTCTGATGTACCAGCTTGATCAATGGATTGGGATCAACTTGGCCCTTAGAGAGCCATCGAAATAATCTCACATTTGGGGACCTTTCAATCCACTTATTCAAAACTAGTCTCCACTAATCTCTATCCTTATTTAAAGCTATAAGAAAAATTTGTAACCTACTAGCATGATTAAACAAAATTGAAGGCTTTAGATCATGCGCAAACTAAATCACTACCTCTATTATTTTGCCTTCATATTTATGATTTTCTAGGGATGTAGCTTTCATGTGCTCATTCTTTTCTTTCTCAAGTTCCACCCTAATCTCCCTTAATTTATTCATTTCCTTAGCTAATTGTTGCTTCTCCCAACTGATTATGGCATCTATGTTTGTTTCTGGAAAAGGGGATGGTGGAATTTCAACAATAGGATTGGATGAGGAGGGTACTATAGGCCTATCATCATTCATCAATGGAGGTCACCTGTGATCTTGTGGTCCAGACAATTGTGCAATTATTTTTTCCTTCTGGATCAAGTCTATTTTCAACTCATTATAAGACTTAAGGATAGTCTCAAATTTAATCCTCAACTCCTCCTTTTCCTGTGCATCCTTTTCTACTACCCTTACATTGAAATTAGGATTCAAAAATGATGTTTGAGGCTTCCACACCGGAAGTCTCACCAACTCTTTGTACTAACAAATTTCTAGCATAATCTGAAGAGAGAGCCTCTCATTTTCCTTGATTTTCTTCCCTCTTAAGGGACCACATGACCAAAGTTGCATGGTCATTAGAGAAAGAAATACCCCTAGAAGCTTGTTGTGCTTGTTTTGTAGTATCAAGCATCTTCACTTTAATTTTTTTGACTAAATCAAAGACAATTGCATCTGCAATATCCCATTCAAGAAGAATCAAAACTACTGCAGTATGGATCATAGCTCTTCCTTCCTCCGGGGTAATCTTTTCAAATTTCTTCATCATTTCCACTTTTGTCTCATTCTCAATCTTAGTCATATCCTTATTAGGGAATTCCTCTTTCTTTTTCTCACAAATTTCTTTGAATTGGTTTATTTTCATTCTCCATAAAAATTGAAAAATGCCCTAGTTGTTACAAACTTGTCATCAGAAATAAAAGAATCAATGGCCTGTTTCAAAATCAGGTCTATTTTCTTACCCTCAAACTCTACCACTGTAAGATCCATCTCTATTCCTCAGGGTACCTCTGGCATTCCCTCTTGCATCTCATCATTTGAAACAAAAATATTTCCCTCAGTACTCAATTGTACTAGTTGTTCAAAAACTCCATGCTCACCTAATTGTAAGGGGGATTGTGAAGGAGAGTATACATCTTGCTGTTGGTGTTCAAAATGGATGCTTATGCTCTTAGGCTGCCAATATACCCTTAGGTTGATTTTAGGATTGATTAGTTCCAAAATGTATAAGGATCTTAGGGTAACTGGACCAACTATAGGGACAAGACTACCCTCTTCTCTTCTGGCTCTACAAAACCAAGGTGGGTGCACCTAACCCAGTGAAAACTATACTTCACACACCAAAGACTAGGTTTAAACAACATATTGAATAGTAAGAAAGTGCTAAATGCTAACCTCACATTCATTGACTCTCCATTACTATAGGGTATTACTACTATCAACCAAAAACAATTAAAACTTGAAAGGCGTTGATATTTAGAGATGGGAAGAAGTAAGCAAGGGCCAATCAGGCATTGAACTCAATTGAATATACTAATCTTTGATCAATGCCATTATCCATTGGGAAAATCTCAAATACAGACATTGAAACATGAACCAACCATTGTCAAAGACTCATAGCCATAAACATAAATATTTCATCCCATCTACTACTTATAATATCCTTCTGTAGACAAATCAAAGTGAACCTATGTCCTATCCAAAGTATATTTCACTTGATCCTAGATCAAGAATTGACGACTAGAACATATATAAAGGTAACCCTATGAAATAGATCAGAAAATCTAGAATTCACAAGATTGACACCAAGGAGAGACTTGAAAGCTTGAAATAATTATATTAAGTATAATGAATCATGTACATGTTCAAAGCAGAGAAGAGAGAGAACCACTTCAATAACCTACAAAAGACTTCAAGGAAATTCTATTCAATCTAATACAATATGATATCGCCTGCTACAACTCCCTGGAACTAATCAAGATCAGAACCCTTTCAAAATAAAACCTTTTACTTCTTATACCCCTAGTAACCTTGGAATCCTCAAAAAGGATGCATCAAGCTTCGGGTGACTAGGGTTAGGGTTTCAACAACTCAACCAACCAAAAACTACATCAAAATTTATTGTAGGGGAAGAAACATAAGCAACCTGGACAAAATGAATCTCAAATGGATCTACAATCATCAAAATCTGTGAGGATAGTACAAAATAACAAGGAATTGCCATGAAAACCAGTCAAATTGGCCACCTACAAACATACCTCAAGCACAAAACCATACTTCTGCTAGTACAAAAACACCATGCCACCTACCACAAGGACCCTCGGACCAGTCTGCAACAACTAGCGCCACCAAATAAATTGAAACCGGCCACTAAAACCATAAATTTTGGTACCTTCTGTCACCTAAAACCCTCTACAAATTTGAATTTGAACTTCAACGGTCATTTTATGGATTTAACAACAAATCGGCGGTCAACATTTAAAATCAGATCAACTTTAAGTCACAACTGTTAGATCTTCATGTTTCGCAGTCTTTTAAATCTTAACTCAACTGCCACCCTGGGTTTACCTCTAGCGACCATGTGACAATGCATTTCTAATTCGTGAAAAGAAAACTTAACCTACCTTTTAACTCCATGACCTAGTGACCACAGGAAAACATTAACCTTGGTCCCACATTTAGCGAACTAGAGACCAAAGGTATCCTTGCCCATTCACGAGAACTTTGAGGGCACTACTAGAAAAGTTAGCGATTCCGCAAACACTATATGCCAAATCACTAAATCTTAAGAGCCTCTACCAAATCATCATGTGAATCAGTGAACCAAGAAAACATTTATCAAAACCAATAAAAAGATAGAGAAATCTACTAGGCCCGCACTAGGAAAATCAATGGTCGTCGCTATACCTTAAGCCTCTGACATAGTTGATGAGATTATATGTCATTCGTTAATTCACTGATAGGATCAAGACCCTTTGACAAGCTTGGGAACCATGTCCCACTAACAACCCCCACCTCACACCATTTGGACCAATAAAAAACCTCCAAATCAAAATACCTGGCAAGTGGACCCGCATGAGAAATAGGCTACATCATCGAGAAAGATCAACGATCGGCATAAGATCTCAGGCTTCTGACACATCCCTTAAGAACTTACGCCAACCATCAGATGGAAATGCTGTCAGAAGATTGGGCCTAGAAAACATTAAAGCCGAAACATAGGAAAAATTAAATGCTAAGACTTAGGCTTTCGGGGAAAAAATTTAGGCCCTGAAGGCTTCAGGAAATATTAAATTCACCGGGGGTAGAAACTTAGGAAAAGTTAACACTAGGGCTGACCAAAACATAAATCACATGCATTTAAAAGTTTTTTAAGTGACTCGAAAAGGTAACACGAAATTAGAAAAGGGCCAAGATTTTACAAAGGGTTTTTGTATGCAACGGCTATATTTTCAAAAATTTGAACTAGGACTAAAGGCAGAGACCTAAAAATAACTGCAGAGACCAGGGGAAAAGGGCTAGAGCCATGAAATTTTTTGTGCATGCTAACAGTGGCTCATACTTGGGGACATGTATCTCCTATAGATACAACTAGCAAGCTAGAATCTCCTAGAAGAGCAGACCAACTCAAAACTTTGATGCACAAAAAACAAAAATAAATGACTGCATAAGGGAAAACCTAAACTACTACTCATGGAAAAGATACTTCAAGAGAAGTAAAACTTTAGGAATTGTCCAAGAATAGGAAATTCCAAAGTAACACCAGTTAAATCTTTCAGAACATAAGAATCTGTCCCCCATTTTCTTTGAACAAGATAAGGGCCCAACCAAATTGGATCAAACTTTCCATGCTTCCCCTTATCTTCCAACCTTGCATTCCACATCAATATGAGGTCATCAATTTCAAAACTTCTTTGGGTGGCCCTCCTATCAAAAAAATTCTTACATTGTCTCTACAATGCCTCATTTCTTTCATGTGCATCCCTCCTTACCTCCTCTAATTGGATCAGTTCAGCCATTCTTACTCTCATTTCATCATTCAAGTCCTCATCATATGCTTGGATAAACTTGTACATCTGCAATAGATTATTTTGAGGAAATCTAGCACCTATTCCATATACCAAATCAAATGGAGCACAACCTATGGCCTTCTTTACAGTTACCCTGTCAGCCCACAATGCCCACCATAACTTTGAGTCCCAAGATTTCTTATTCTTGTCCAACACTCTCTTGAGAATCTTAATCAGACTTTTATTATTGGGCTCAGCTTGGCCATTTCCTTGTGGATGGTATGGAGAAGAAAATGAAATGTGTATCCCATACTGCTAACAAAAATCACTAAATTCCTATGATCTAAAACACATTGAATTATCAACCACAATTACCTCTAGGCAACCAAACCTGGTAAGGATGTTTTGCATCATAAAATCTATCACCACTCTACTAGTAGCCTTTCTAGTGGGGATAGCTTCAACCCACTTAGTAAAATAGTCTATTGCCACTAGTATGTAAGAATGTCCACCACTAGACTTATTTGGAATTTCCCCAATGAAGTCAATACTCCACTTCTAGAATGGAGCCTGAACTGCAATAGGTCTAAGTGGTAAATTCCCATTAAACTTCAACTTTCCAACAAATCTCTAACATGCATCACATTTTCTTACAAACTGATGGGTATCCTTAAAAATTGTAGGCCACCAAAATCCAGACCTAAGGATCTTGTGGGCTGTGGTCTTTGCCATATAATGTCCTCCACATACACCTTGGTGCATTTCCTTTAACAGAGCCTCGGACCTCTCATGGTCTATGCATTTTAGCAATACTCCTTCATTTCTTCTCCACCACAACTTACCATGTATAATGACATACCTTGCAGATTGCAACTTGGTAGTTCTCCTTCTATTTTCATCCATCTTGGGGGGAAGGACCAATTTTTGCAAGTAGCCAATAACATCTTTGTACCAATTACAATAATCCATATCACAAATGTATGGCCTTTGTTCTTCTTCTAACACATTCACATGATTTGCAAGTAAATTGTTTTGTGCCATCAACTTTGCAAGACCTAAGCCTCTTACCAATTTTTTAATTTGGATATCAATATTAAATTCTTGGATCCTATTGATCCATCTACATCTTTTTCCTGAAACTTCTTGTTGCACCAATATATCCTTAACTACAGCACTAGGAACATAAGCAACCACCTTAGCTCCTACAAGATAACATCTAAAAGCCTTGACTGCTTTGACTAAGGCATAAGCCTATTTCTCAGTAATATCATATTTCAATTTTGCTGCTTGTAAGGATTTACTAAAAAATGATATGGGTTGTTGATATCCATCTGAATTCTTTTGTAATAAAACTGTTGCAACTGTATGATAAGAAGAAAAAGAAAATATCTGCATGGGCTTACCATAATCAGGTGTCCTTAAAACTGGAGCATCCTTGATGGCCTTTTTGATACTTCTAAAAGATTTATCTACTTCTTCATTCCACTCAATCTTTTCCTCCTTTTTAAACATCCTAGAGATAGGGATACTGATTTCTGCAAAATTTGTAACAAATCTCCTTGGGAAATTTACTTGCCCAAAGAAAGATTGTATTCCTTTAACATTTATAGGTGGTGAAAGTTTATCTATAGCCATAATCCTTTCAGGGTCAATTCTCACTCCATCCTTGGACACAATATGTCCTAAGAGCTTGCCTTCCACAACACCAAAAGAACACTTCTTTGGATTCAAAGAGATCCCATACTCCAAGGCCCTAATAAAAATTTTCTCAATATGTTCACAATGTTGACTTTCTTTATCTAAATATGCTGTGAGATCATCTTGATACACCACTAGAAATTTTTTTATGAAGTCTGCAAAGGCCACATACATAGCTCTCTGAAAAGTAACTCCTACATTTGTCAGACCAAAAGGCATTCTAACATAAACATATGTTCCCCAAGGGGTAGTGAATGTAGTCTTAAATTGTTCTGATTCCTTGACCATGACCTGATTATATCCAGAGAAACCATCTATCATGGACATTAACTCTGATCTAGTAACCCTTTGTAGCATATTATCCATATTAGGCAAACCATAATTGTCCTTCAAAGAATTGACATTCAAATTCCTAAAATCAACACATAACCTAATGTCACCATTCTTCTTCTTGACTGAAACCAAGTTTGACACCCAAGTAGAATGTCTGACAGGCTTGATAATGCCAGCATCCATCATCTTTTTGAGTTCATCTTGCATTTTTGGTGCCAAATTAGGGTTCACATGCCTTAATTTCTACCTAAAAGGTTTGGTTCCTTCCTTCAATGGTATTTCATGCTAGAATAAATCTTCTCTATAGGCTTTCAAATCATCATAAGACCATGCAAAGACATGTCTGAATCTTTTGAGAAGATCAATCAGATTATTCCTAGTTCTTTGGGACAAATATTTACCTATATAAACATTTTTGGGTATTTGACTTGTTCCTAAATTTATTTCCTCCAAATCATTTATCTTATCAACAAATTTAGGAAAAGAAGTCCTTTCTTTATCATCAAATGCCCTCTCAAGAGAAACCAGTCCCCTTGGGATCCTATTTGATTTTAATTGCAAAACTTCCTTCCCAAGAACATTCTCTTTTCTATTTCTGATGTCAACAAAAGTGCTGAAATCCATCTCCTGACCATCAAAATGAGATTCACATTGCAAAAACCTTAGTATATCCTGATCATCAGAAAATACCTGCCAATTCTCAACATTATCTGGGATAGAAGGCCGAGAGTTGCACTCAATCCTGGATATCCCTGCAAAGATAATATCCTCTGGCCTTAATGTTATGTTTGCTAGTAAGTTAGCCATCCTATTTTGGCTTCTATCCACCCAATCAATACCAAAGGTACTGAAACCTTCAATTTCATCCCAAACAATATTTCTATATTATTTCAGCCTTTGATTCTTTGATGCATACTTTGATCTAATATGAGAAACTATTAACTCATAGTCACCAATCACCCTAAGATGTTTGATCCCATGTTTTGATGCTTGTCTCAAACCAATCAGTACGGCCTCATATTCAACAACATTATTTGTGCAAGGGAACAAGAGAGTGAAAGAAAACTTAAAAGTCTTACCACTTGGGGATATCAATAGCACTCCTACTCCAGCACCTTCCTTTGAACTTGCTCCATCAAAATATAGGGTCCATAAGAAACTACCTTCTGCCATGTTACTCTTATCATTAGCTAGAAAGATAGGCTTGACCTTTTCTTGCATCTCTCTCCCCTGAACTTGGAAAGAACCAATTTCAGTGTCAACAAAACAATTCATATTGTCCTCTTCATCCTCCTCAATCATATGTGGAGTTCTAGCTTCCCTTGAGACTTTCACACTTTCACCTTCAATGCTAAAAGTGGCAAAGTACAAGTCACATTGAATATTTCCTCCCATGGAGGCACTCCACTTTCCAGATAACAACATTCCATATTGAGGGGGACTGTCGACTACAAGAACACTCATAGTTAATTGTTTGTCAGGAAATGTTGCTAATTTATAAGGCAAAGCCTTAATGGTACCAATAACAGACACTTCTCTTGAGTCCATAGCTTGGCATCTCCCATGAGGTGTATCAATCTTTAGTCCTAGTGACTTCATGATCTCTACAGGCATGATAGTGTTTGATACTCCAGAATCAATCATGCAATTCTTCAATAATTTTCCATTTATCATAAGGGACAAGAAAAAGGATCAACTATCCCTGATGCAGTATTTACAATGTTTGCATTCAAAAATATTTGAGGAATCTTAGAGACAATTTCTTCATTTTTACTGTCAGGTGTGTCATCTAAAGTAGCCACATGCTTGTCACCTCTGTTCATTTCTTGGATCTTTATGGAAGAGGCACCACTTACCCAATTTAAGGCCTTGACCTTGTGCTCTTCTATTCTCATCATTTCTAACAATGGAACCTTGACAATTATTTGTGAAAGCAATTTAGTCATATCAATGGGAACATAAGAATGGTTGCCCATATCTTCCTTAATCTTAGAGATACCCTTATCCTCTTTTTGGACAATCAAGTCAGTGTTACTCTTTTTTACAAATTCATCTTTCTTTTGAGGTATGGGGATAGCTACTTCTGATGTCTTTACTTTACCCTTAGGTATTGAAGTAGGCCCACTCTTCTTTTTTATTTTAACCTGACTGACAACACCAGCACCCTTTTCCTTTTCCTCATGTTGTTGTGTGTTCCTTTCAAAATTCTTGATAAACATGCTACCTAGTTTACCACTTGTGCCTCCAACTATCCTGCTTCTCAAATTGTAATTACTCCTAGCTTGAGTGACCATGTCTGCAGTGATTTGTGCAATTTCCTCATCAGAGGGTCTCCTTAAGGAAACATGTTCCTCACACTTCACTGCACCACATCCAACATCATCAAATTCTTCCTCCTCATCATTAGTAGAGTCAACCTCATCCCATGCATGTGAAGAAGTCATTCCACAACCAATCTTATCATACTACTCATCTTGTTCTTGGTTATCAGGTAAATTCAAAGCAATAACATAATGCTCTAGACTATGAGGAGATTGAAAAACAATACACCATGGGATATCATCATTCATGTTAATTGAATTTCTTTGCAAAGGATCAAGAATCCTATCATCATGCCTATCCCTTTTAACTGGAAAAATGGGCTTGCCATCCTTCCATTGAGTATTGTATGGGTAATTCTGCATTCTTGGTTGCCTACTAAAATTACTTGAAGCTGGTCTATCATTTGTTGCAACCTGATTATTTCTTTTTGCATCAGGCTTTAGACTCTCTAAAGCACTTAGAATCTACTTTACATTGTCCTCCTCCTTAGGCTTAATTACTAGACCTTCCCATTTCTTTCTTGTTTTGCACTTGAGGCCTATAATCATCTCTTCTCCCTAATTATCCTGATATTCTTCTATTGCTTTCTATGTTGATAGCCAACTTGTAAGCCTCCCCAAGATTTCTAGAGTTCTTATCCCTTAAGAGGTAACCCATCTTTGCATCAAAAGCATTTAAGTATGTCACAAGACATACCCTATCATCTAATCCGATAACTTGCAGTAGCCTATGCATAGCCTTTTGGAATCTTATATTAAATTCAAGGACCTCTTCGTTTTGATTTTTTTTTATGTTATTGAATTCATTCAAAATAAAACCCTCATTTGTTTTATCTCCATAATGCTCTTTGAAACAATTCTTAAATTCATTCCAAGATCCTATACAAGCATGGGGCAATCCTCTAAACCAATCCCTAGCATCCTCGGTCAGAGATTGTACAAATAAATTCATTACAACATCATTAGGCTCAATATTATAGTCATCTATTACATCCATAAAAAATTTTAGATGTTCTTCACATGTAATGACATTGTTTCCAGTAAATTTAGGGAGTTTCTTTCTAATTTCATCAGGAATAACATTAGGATAACCAGGAATACCAAAAAAAATAAGTTGTTTGTACCTTTCATGACTAGGAACTCCATGTGGTGGATCCATTCCTTGAGATGTATATGTCCTTGTGTTTGAACCATCGAGGATTTTAGCAGCACTCGGAATGCCATTTGTCTGAACTGCAAGGTTATGATGATTTCCACCTTGCCCCAAGAAAGAAGCAGCAACATTTGAAGGTCCTGAGGTATGCTTGAGAAAATCAATCTTCTTCCTCATTTCTACAGTAGTAGCCTCCAACTCTACCTTCTCTAGTTCTTTAGTCCACATTTCTTTCTCTTTTCTAGCCCTCTCAAGGTATGCATCTAATCTCAACCCTTGATCTAATGGGTTTTCCACATGAATCTGTTCACTAATCTACACTCCAACAGTTTTTTGTTTTCCCTTATCTCTAGGCCTAGTTATCTCATGTGTTTTATACATAATAGGTTGTTCCTCTGCTCTTTCAGGCTTTGGGACAAAATTAATTGCCTCCAAATCTAACAACTGCCTCTTTAGCTGATCAACCCTTATCATTGCTTGTCTTACTCTATCCTCTTTGTCCTTTTCTCTTTGTTGCCTGATAGCAACTTGTTCTTGGACTCTTCTTTCCAGTTCACAGACCTCATCAAAGATCTCTTCTGATTCGAGGAGAGTAGTCTCAGACTCATCATCTCCCACTTGAAATTCATCCTCATACTGGTTTAATCCCAAATCAATAGCCTCTTCATATTCTAAAATATTTTCTTCTTGACTAGGCTTGGTTTGAGTTTCTTGTCTTGTACCTTTCTTATTTCTTCGAGTATGAGAAGGATTTCCTTTCTTCTTTCCTCCCCTTGTCTGACTAGGCCTAGAAGTTCTTGGACTACCTTCTTCCATTATGTTTTTAGGATGTTCATTCCTCCGGGACCTAGTACCTCTATAACTCATTTGATCAAAATCTACTGACTAGCACTACTATAGAGATGTTTGAGTCACCACCCAAGTATATTGGGAATCTTACAATACCACTTAACAAATATCCAAATGAGACTATAAGACAAGGGACAAGAATAACCTTATTTTTTAATGATGACCTACTGGTTACTATAAACTTGTGTAACACTTCCCCAGTGGAGTCACCCTCTTGTTGGTGTTCAAAATTGATGCTTATGCTCTTAGGCTACCAATATACCCTCAAGTTGATTTTAGAATTGGGTAGTTCCAAAATGTATAAGGATCTTAGGGTAACTAGACCAACTATAGGGACAAGACTGCCCTCTTCTCTTCTGGCTCTGCAAAACCAAGGCAGGTGCACCTAACCCAGTGAAAACTATACATCACACACCAAAGACTCAGTTTAAACAACAGATTAAATAGTAAGAAAGTGCTAAATGCTAACCTCACATTCATTGACTCTCTGTTACTATAGGGTATTACTACTATCAACCAAAAACAATTAAAACTTGAAAGGTGTTGATATTTAGAGATGGAGAGAAGTAAGCAAGGGCCAATCAGGCATTGAACTCAATTGAATATACTAATCTCTGATCAGTGCCATTATCCATTGGGCAAATCTCAAATACAGACATTGAAACATGAACCAACCATTGTCAAAGACTCATAGCCATAAACATAAATATTTCAGCCCATCTACTACTTATAATATCCTTCTGTAGACAAATCAAAGTGAACCTATATCCTATCCAAAGTATATTTCACTTGATCCTAGATCAAGAACTAAGGACTAGAACATATACAAAGGTAACCCTATGCAATAGATCAGAAAATCTAAAATTCACAAGATTGACACCAAGGAGAGACTTGAATGCTTGAAATAATTGTATTAAGTATAATGAATCGTCTACATGTTCAAAGAAGAGAAGAGAGAGAACCACTTCAATAACCTACAAAAGACTTCAAGGAAATTCTATTCAATCTAATACAATATGATATCACCTGCTACAACTCCCTGGAACTAATCAAGATCATAACCCTTTCAAAATAAAACCTCTTACTTCTTATACCCCTAGTCACCTTGGAATCCTCAAAAAGGATGCATCAAGCTTCAAGTGACTAGGGTTAGGGTTTCAACAACTCAACCAACCAAAAACTACATCAAAATTTATTGGAGGGGAAGAAACATAAACAACCTAGAGAAAATGAATCTCAGACAGATCTGCAATCATCAAAATCTATGAGGACAGTACAAAACAACAAGGAATTTCCATGAAAACTAGTCAAATCAGCCACCTGCAAACATACCTCAAGCACAAAACCATACTTCTCCTGGTACAAAAACATCATGCCACCTACCACAGGGACCCTCGGACTAGTCTACAACAACCAGCACCACCAAATCAATCAAAACTGGCCACTAAAACCATATATTTTGGTACCTTCTATCGCCTAAAACCCTCTACAAATTTGAATTTGAACTTCAACGGTCATTTTATGGCTTTAACAGAAAATCAACAGTCAACATTTAAAATTAGATCAACTTTAAGTCGCAACTGTTAGATCTTCATGTTTCGCGGTCTTTTAAATCTTAACTCAACTGTCACCCTAGGTTTACCTCTAGCAACCATGCGACAATTCATTTCTAATTCATGAAAAGAAAACTTAACCCACCTTTTAACTCTACGACCTGGTGACCACAGGAAAACATTAACCTCGGTCCCACACTTAGTGAACTAGCGACCAAAGGTATCCTCACCCATTCATGAGAACTTTGAGGGCACTGCTAGAAAAGTTAGTGATTCTGCGAACACTATACGCCAAATTGCTAAATCTTAAGAGCCTCTACCAAATCATCACGTGAATCAGTGAACCAAGCAAACATTTATCAGAACAGCTAAAAAGATAGAGAAATCTACTGGGCCCACACTAGGAAAATCAACAGTCATCGCTATACCTTAAGCCTCTGACACACTCGATGAGATTATACACCATTCATCAATTCACTGATAGGATCAAGACCCTCTGACAATATTTGGAACCATGTCCCACTGAAAAACCCCACCTCACACCCTGTGGACCAATAAAAAACCTCCAAATCAAAATACCTGGCAAGTGGAACAGCACGAGAAAAAGGCTACTTTATCGGGAAAGATCAATGATCGGCGTAAGATCTCAGGCTTTTGACACATCCCTTAAGAACTTACACCAACCGTCAGATGGAAATGCTATCAGAAGATTGGGCCCAGAAAACATTAAAGCTAAAACATAGGAAAAATTAAACACTGAGACTTAGGCTTTCAGGGAAAAAATTTAGGCGTTGAAGGCTTCAGGAAATATTAAATTTGTCGGGGGTAGAAACTTAGGAAAAGTTAACATTGGGGCCGACCAAAATATAAAACACGTGCATTTAAAAGTTTTTTAAGTGACCTGAAAAGGTAACATGAAATTAGAAAAGGGCCAGGATTTTTCAAAGGGTTTTTGTATGCAACGGCTATATTTTCAAAAATTTGAACTAGGGCTAAAGGTAGAGACCTAAAAATAACTGCAGAGACTAGGGGAAAAGGGCTAGAGCCATGAAATTTTTTGCACGTGCTAACACCTACTCTAGCTCTCTCCACCTCTTTGGAGAAAACTCTTGTATTAGTGGGTCACTCATAGGTCTCTTTCCCTTAGAAGTAGATGGAAGACTCTCATCTCTTTGTTGAACTGGGAGAAGAACACTATAGCCCTTCCTCTTCTAAACAATATAGGTTCCCCTTGGGGTCAACTTTGTGTACCCTAGTTGGCTCAAAATTCTCCTTTCCCTATCTGGGTCTATCTTACTAACTAAAACCCTCTTTTCATTAGTTTCTTGCATGATTCCTTCAAAATACTGCATAAGGGCTTCAATCTTTCTTGCCCGTGGCTAAAAAGCCTTCAGTGGGTCATAGTCCTTTTCAAAGTTTCTTATAAAATCTACAGTCTTTTTGTAGATTACCCACTTCTCTTTCTTAATTTCTTGAGTTTACAGGTCAAACTCATTTCTAATTACATCCTCAGGGAAATTAAATTGATGATCAATAAGAGCACACCTTACTTTCTCTCTGAACATCCCAGATAAGACCCCCTCATTATCTGCACATCTGGCCACAGCTGTAGCCATCCTATAGGGTTGTCAAACTTGATTCAAATGCACCCAGCCCTTCTTAACAATGATATACTAGTGTGTAATTGTAATGTCTGGGAACAAGGTTCCCCTTCCTTTACCAGTGAGGGTTGTTTCTTATAAATCACCAATCTACCTAAAAATTTATGCATACCCTATCTTCAATGGAACCTGGTAAGGCAATATATATGGTGCCTTCCTGCAACCATACACCCTTAACACTATAGAAACTAGATATAAGATTATATCACCAAAATTATGCAGTATGGTGATGTCTTTGCAATACTCCTTGGGCCTGATCAATCTCAGCAATTCCCTTAGGACTCTAGGATTCTCAAAACATAACAAGGACCTAAGCCTTGAAGAAAAATTCCTATCAAAGACTAGGAAACTAGCATCATTCCTATCCCATGATAGATATGTAGTCCATAAGTAGACTGGCAATGTTTCTCCATTCTTCTCTTTAACAATATCAATTGTCTTACTGAAGAAATCCTCACCCTTATACAAAAACATATGCATTAGACTAGAGTACCACCCAAAAGGCATGTTTATCTTCATTTTTTTCATTCCCACTAATCCTTCATGGATAAGATCTACAAGGTGGGGGGAAAAATAAAAAATTAATGCCAATTTTGGGTGCAAAGATTGTACCATCATGAACATGTAGGGAATAGGCATATGAGTTGCCTCATCTTGTCCAAAAATTAGGGCTAAGGATTTATATACACCTTGTGCTCTTAAACTGAAAAGGTCCAACTTGAAAGGCTCAGGTGTGCTCTTACTAACCATACACATGGCACCAATTTGGCCAAAGAAATCCCTTAAAGGGCCAGACCTCAGATAGTCTCTCTGTGCTTCATAAATCTCATTGAATTATTCAAAGTCAATCTTCTCTAGTCCAATAGAAGGGTCATTTAATGAGAAAAATTCTCTGATTTCATCTTTTGTAACACTTATCAAATCATTTCCATTCATATCCTTAACACACCAGGTGACAGGATCATAACATTTGGCAATTTGTATCAAAAGGTCTGCATCCATGAAAACTCTAGGCATAATCAGTTTCCTTATATCAAACTACTAGATGTTACTTAGAGGGGTACATGAATTCCTCTGAGAGTATGCTACTTTAAACAAAATCAAGCCATTGTAATATTTTCCTACATGGGCATCCCTCATCCATAACCCTTTGTCATAAAGTCCCTCATTGACAAAATCCCTAGGGTTTTTCAAGACCAATTCCTTTATTCTAGATTCCTGATTCTTTGAATGTAGAAGTAACTACATCAGATCTTCAAATACCCCCCTATCCTTATAGTATGTCTTTCTTGAGAGTTCTCTTTTAGGTGGCATCTTCAACTAGGGTTTTTGAGGAAACGTATGCACACTAGAAATAAAACCCCAAAATCTCGCAAGACAACAATGACAGAAAAAGTAAATCACCTAAATTTCCCTTTCTTTGAAAATTTGTGCACTGTCAAGTTAAAACTAGCCTACCAGATGCTTGAGAAAATTCACTTGATGATGCTTCGCAAAGAAAAGCAGTCAAGTCGCAAAGATACTTTGAAAAGAGGTGAAAACTTTAACAATCAAATCAAGATATGTAATATTTCACTAACCCATTGCAGCTCACCCACATGAAACTCATTAAATCCACCATTACTGAAAATTGGTAGCTTCAATGTTCATAGGATGTGAAACAACGTCATTGAACAAAATTTGAATTTAAACTGTTGATTGTCACTTATTTAAAGTGCATCAGATGACTGGTAAAATCAGCATCATGACTATTTAATACTTTCCCCAAACTAGTTCTCAACCATTGAGAACATCTCAAATTTATGCATGTGTAGAAACACATAACTTATTTCAATTTTAATCAGCCTGGATAGGTGTCAACCTATCACTAAAGAGAAAACATAAAAACCCAGCATCTCTCAATCACGGTAATATGACGACCGTAGATCCTCTTAAAACTTGACAAGTCTTTAACATCCCTAAAAATTAGTGACCCCACTTCGCAAATGAACATGTGGAGGCATCTAAAGACTTTGGACCGCTAGCAACTGACAACATAAAAGACACATGTCAATCAGTCGCTAATTAACAAGAAAAAAATTGTCAAGTATGCCAGGCAAAGATAAAGTGACAACCGTCGATGCTGCTCAATCGAATGATCATCATCTATTTATAAATTTTGGTCCCACTTCAAACCTTCACTGGCTTTTACCAATAAAAAATGGCCACATCATAAAATCTTGCGGTGGACACATCACCTTTTCCTCCTTAATGCCAAAAATACTAACAGGTGCCACATCATATGTAACTTCAACCAATAGAAAGCAAACACTTCATCATGACCTTGTGACCAAGGGCCCACTTCACAGTCTGCATCCTACATGTAAGATCGAATGGTTGTCGCTAAGGTGCAAGCTTTAAATGCCGAGCATCTTCTCTTGGCGGTATAATGACAGCCACAAGATTTTTCAGAGCTTTAACCTTTGGAAATTTATGACCCCATAGCATTACATCACCTTGGACATCTGTCAACATAAAAGGCTACTATGAAAATTGCAATGTGAAAGCTGTTTCTTTTTCAGCAAGGAATTTAATTAGACACTTGTCTCTAAAGTGCATGGATTAAAAAGTAGTCAGCTTGGCTCAATGGTATAATGATAGCTATTGATTGAACCCACAAGTTAATGACAACTCAACCTTGGAAATGGGCCCGCCTGAACAGGTGTCATGTAGTCATTAAAGTGCATGTCAGAAAATATGACAACTCAGAACCTTAAGATAAAGTGATAGCCACAAGATTTATATGAATTGAAAAGTTAGAAAACAAACCGGAAGGACCAAATTTTGGAGGAAAATTTATTAAAAAAGGTAACCCACTTGAAAACCTAACCACATAACACTTGAAGTGGACACTTCATGAAGGTTTAAAATGACACATGCATTATAGGAAGTCTTAGTGATTGAAAAAGTAACGTTGAAACATAACAAAGCTAACTTCAAACTAGGGTTTTCAGCAACATTTCTCCCTGCTAGGTTAAAAAATAAGAGTTCTTCAAAATTTTGAAGTACGAGGGTCAAAAAATTTAAAATAGTCCTAATAGTGGCTCATACTTGGGGATGTGTATCTCCTGTAGATACACCAAGAAAATTGGAATCTCATGGAAGAGCAAACCAACTAAAAAAAAATGCTTGAAAAGAAACAACTGTACACAAAACCCTAAACTAAAACCTCCCAAGGAGCCAGAAGATCTTAGGAAAAATAAAACTTTAAGAATTTCCCATGACCTGGAAACTCCATGGGTTCTCCTATCAGATTTTTTAACATATATGAACCTGTTCCCCAATTTTCTTCAATAATGTAAGGGCCCAACCAAATGGGATCAAATTTCTCATGTTTTCCCTTTCCAATCTTGCATTCCACATCAACACAAGATCACTCTTTACAAAATCTCTTTGAGTAGTCCTTCTGTCATATAAAACCTTACATTGGGTCTGGATCTTCTCATTTCTTATGTGTGCATCACTTCTTACTTCATTCAATTGGATCAGATCATTAATTATGATTGTTATTTCATCTTCCAAATCATCATCATATGCCTAGATAAATTGATACATTTGCAACATTATTCTAGGGTAGTCTCGCATTGATTCCATAGACTAAATCAAAAGGGGCACATCCTATTGCCTTCTTTATTGTAACCCTGTCAACCCATAAGGCTTGTAGCAACTTTGAATCCCAAGCCATTTTATTTTTATCCAATACTCTTTTCAATATCTTAATCAAACTTTTGTTACTAGACTCAGTTCGGCCATTGCCCTGTGGATGATAAGGAGATGAGTACAAAATTATGATACTATTTTTCTGACAAAAATCAACAAACTCCTCTGATCTAAAACACATTGCATTATCAACTGCCATTGTTTCTGGATAACCAAACCTGGTAAGAATATTTTGCATCATAAAGTCCACCACTATTTTACTAGTTACTTTCTTGGAGGGGATTGATTCAACCCACTTGGTGAAGTAATCTATTGCTACCAAGATATAAGAATATCCACCACTGGACTTGTTAGGAATCTTTCCAATAAAATCCATACCCCACTTTTGGAAAGGAGCTTGCACTGCAATAGGTCTGAGAGGTAAATTTCCACTAAATTTTAGCTTCCCAACAAACTTTTGACAAGGATCACATCCTTTTACAAACTGGTGGGCATCCTTAAAAAGTGTTGGCCACCAAAAACCTAACTTGATAATCTTGTGAGCTATAGTATTTTCCATATAGTGTCCTTCACAGACTCCATTATGCATTTTGTTTAGCAAGATTTTGGCTTTATCTTGATCTACACATCTGAGCAAGACACCCTCATTACTTCTCCACCACAACTCACCTCCTATGATTGCATACTGATGGAATGGAGCCTAATAGTTCTTCTTTTGTTGTCATTCATCTCAGGAGGTAGAATCATTCTTTGCAAGTACCCAACAATATCCTTGTACCATTCACAACAATCCATATTGCAAATAAAAGGTCTATGTTCCTCTTCCAATGTATTTATTTGATTTGTAGCCAAATTGCTTTGGGCCATCAGTTTTGCAAGGTCTAACCCTCTTACCAACTTTGTGATATGGATATCAATGTTAAATTCCTAAATCCTATTTATCCATCTACATCTTCTTCCTGAAACTTCCTGTTGGACTAATATATATTTTATTGCAACACTTGGAACATAAGAAACTACTATGGCTCCAACCAAATAACACCTAAAAGCTTTGATAGCTTTGACCAGGGCATAAGCTTGTTTTTCAACAATATCATAATTTAGTTCAACTTCTTGTAGGGTTTTACTAAAAAAGGAAATAGGTTGCTCAAACCCATCTACATTCTTCTGTAGTATTACTACTACAACAATGTGGGTAGATGCAACAGAAAAAATCTATAGAGGTTTATTGTAATCTGATGTCTTCAAAACTGGGGCATCTTTAATAGCCCATTTGATATCATTGAAAGCATGTACTTCTTCAACACTCCATTCAACTTTTTCCCCCTTTTTCAACATTCTTGATATAGGGATATTGATCTCTGCAAAATTTGTAATAAATCTTCTCAAAAATTTTACTTGTCCTAAAAAGGACTAAATTCCTTTGACATTCTTTGGTTGGTATAGTTTTTCAATAGCTTGAATCCTCTCAAGGTCTATTCTAACCCATCTTTTGAAACAATATGCCCTAGAAGCCTTCCTTCCACCACACCAAAGGCACATTTCTTTGGGTTTAGAGAGACCCCATATTCTAATGCTCTGATGAAATGTTTTTCCAAGTGTTGGCAATGTTGTTCTTCTTTAGCTGAAAATATTGTGAGCTCATTTTGATACACCACCATAAATTTTTCAATGAAATCAACAAAAGCCACATCCATGGATCTTTGGAAAGTAGCACCAACATTAGTTAATCCAAAGGGCATTCTTGCATACACATATGTCCCCCAAGGAGTAGTGAATGTAGTTTTGAACTCTTCTGATTCCTTAACCATGACCTGATTATATCCAGAGAAACCGTCCATCATGGACATCAACTCTAACCAAATTACCTTTTGTAACATATTCTCCATATTAGGTAAACCATAATTGTCTTTTAAGGAATTTATGTTGAGGTTCTTGAAATCAACAGAAAGTCTGATATTGCCATTCTTTTTCCTAACAGGAAACAAGTTTGAGACCCAAGTAGAATGTCCAATAGGCTTAATTATTCCAACATCTATCATCTTCTTAAGCTCTCCTTGCATTTTGGGTGCCAAGGTAGGATTAACAGGTCTCAACTTCTATTTGAAAGGTATAGTGCCTTCCTTTAATGGGAGCTCATGTTGAAACAAATCTTCTCTATAAGCCTTGAGGTCTTCATATGACAATGCAAAAACATGTCTAATCTTCCTAAGAAGATCAATCAATTTTTTTCTAGTTCTAGGGGATAATCATTTACCTATGTAAACCCTTTTAGGCACCATCTTTGTGCCCAGGTTTATTTCCTCAAGATCATTTGTTTTATCAGTGTTGGTAGAAAAAACCTTGTCTTTATTATCAAATGCCCTTTCAAGAGAACCTAATCCCTTGGGAACTCTATTTGATTTCAACTGCAACACTTCCTTTCCAAAAACAATTTCTTTACCATTCACTGTATCAACATAAGAATTGAAATCCATTTCTCTGTAACCAAAATGAGACTCACACTACAAAAATCTTAATATGTCCTGATCATTAGAAAAGACTTGCCAATTCTCAACATTATCAGGGATAGATGGTCTAGATTGAACCTCTATATTTGATATATCTGCAAATGTAATATCTTCCAGTCTTAGAGCCACATTGGCCAATAGATCAGCCATTCTATTTTGACTTCTTTCTACCCAACAAATGTTAAAAGCACTAAAGCTTTCAATTTCATCTCATACTGCATTTCTATATTGTTTCAACTTCTAATTTTTTGATGTATACCTTGACCTTACTTGGGAAATTATCAACTCATAATAACCCACCACTTTCAAACATCTTATGCCATGCCTAGATGCTAACCTTAGGCCTATCAATAAGACTTCATATTCTACAACATTATTTGTACATGAGAAAAGAAAAGTGAATGAGAATTTGAAAGTTTTACCATTCAGAGATATGAGCAATATTCCAGCTCTAGACCCTTCTTTTGAACTTGCTCCATCAAAGCACATGGTTGACAAATTGTCAAGGTTAGTCCATTCCTCTTGGCTATCTAATATAAGGGTGGAGTCAACACCTTCCTCTATTTCCTTACCCTAGACTCTAAAAGCATTGATATCAGTATCTAAAAAGCAATTCATGGTATTTTCTTCTTCCTCAATCATGTGTGGAGTTCCAGGCTCCCTAGAAACCTTGATATTTTCTCCTTCAAAGTTGAAAGTAGATAAAGACAAATCATACTATATGCTTCCTCCATGGAAGCACTCCACTTTCTTGACAACAACATCCCATATTGAGGAGCGATATCAACTACTAAGACACTCATGGTCAATTACTTGCAAGGGTATGCTGCTAGCTTATAAGCTAAAGCCTTAATAGTACCTACAACTGGTACTTCTCTTGAGTCCATAGCTTGACATCTTCCATGTGGGGTATCCACTTTCAGCCCTAGTGATTTCATAACTTATGTGGGCATACTAGTGTTTGATGCTCTTGAATCAATCATGCAATTTTTTAACAACTTTCCATTTATCAGCAAGGTTAAAAAGAAAGGATCAACTAATCCTGTCGAGGTACTAACAACATTTGTGTCTAAATAAATCTGAGGAATCTTAGAGACAATTTCTTTGCTATGAACTTCATTTCCATCATTCAAAGTGGCTACTTGCTTATCAATTCTTTCTATCTTTTGGGTATCCTTGGATACTACACCATTCACCCAGTTCAAAGCCTTTTCTTTATGTTCCTCTATCCTCATCATTTCCAGCAAAGGGACGTTAACAATAATCTGTGACAGCAATTTTCTCATGTCAACCAGAACATATTTTGATTCAAACATATCTTGCTTCACATTTGCAGTTTCTTTTTCATCATTTTGTGTGAATGTATTTGGAGGTTCCTTAATCTGGATTTTGACTTGCTTCTGCAAAAGGGGAACAACCTCCTCTGAGGGTTTAGTTTTTTCTTTATAGAAAATGTTGGGTTTAACATTTTTCTTTATTTTAACCTTGCTAACATTTTCTGTCTCCCTTTGCTTGTTTTGGGATGCCTTTACATCTTTTTCCATTTTTTTTGATAAAAATACCAGCAATTTTCTAACTTGGATCACCCATTGCTCTATTTATTAAGTTGTAATTTTTTTTAGCTTGAGTAATCATATATTTTGTTATCAAAGCAATTTCTTCATCATATGGCCTTCTTAAAACAACTATCTCTTCATTTTTTATGACATTGCACTAGACATTATCTAACTTATCATCTTCTTCATCCGAAAAGACTTGTTGATGATATGATTCATTTCTAGTTTGAGAATTTAAAACATCTTGATTCTCATCTTCCTCAGTAGAATCAACTTCATCCCAAACAAGGGAGGAAGTCATGCCACATCCCTGGTCATCATAGGATTCTTCCTCATTACACTCTTGTCCTTGTGTAGAAACACTCTGGGATATGACACAATAACTAGGATCATGCGGTGATTGACATACAATACACCATGGGATGTCCTCAACCATATTCATTCAATTCCTTTGTGATTGATCAAGGGTCCTATCATTTGGTGTATCCTTTCTCTCTGGGATTATGGGCTTCCCATCCTTCCATTGAGTATTGTAAGGATAATTCTGCATCCTTGGCAACTTGTTAAAGTTATTAAAGGTAGGCTTGTCATTACCTGCAACCCTATTGCTTCTATTTTCACTAGGCTTCAAATCCTTTATGGCCTTCAAAATCTACTTCAAACTATCATCATCCTTTGGTTTTACATTTTTAGGCTTTCCTGGTTCCTTTATGTTCAATATCTGTGACTTGTTATCTTCCCTTCTTCCCAATTTCCCTGAGATTCTATAGTTACTTTCTATATTTACAGCCAACTTATAAGCTTCCAAAAGATTCCTTGGATTATTGTCTCTTAAAAGGTATCCCATTTTAGAATCAAAGGCATTTAAATAAGTGACAAGATAGACTCTATCATCCAATCTGATGACTAATAAGAGTTTATGTGTGGCCTTTTGAAATTTGATATTAAACTCAATAACATCCTCATTGAAATTTTTCTTGATGTTATTAAATTCATTTAAAACAAAGCCCTCATTTGTCTTATCACCATATTGTTCCTTGAAATAATGTTTGAGCTGATCCCATCAACCTATACTACCATGTGGTAAAGCCCTAAACCAATCCCTTGAATCTTCAGTCAATGATTGTACAAATAATTTCATTATTACATCATCTAGCACAATGTTGTAATCATCTATCACATCAATGAACTTTTTCAAATGTTCCTCATAGGTGATAATGTTACTACCAATGAAATTTGGAAGCTTCTTTCTAATCTCTTCAGGGATAGGGTTGGGGTATCCAGGAATGCCTGTAAAGACCAACTATTTTCATCTTTCATGAATAGGCCCTATGTTAGATAAACCAGCACCCTAGGATGTCGATGCATTAGTGTTTGACACTGTAGAAATTTTGATTCCACCTGGTGAGGGAAGACTTGTTGCCTAGTTAGCAATAGTAGAAGCATTTCCTCCTTGTGTTAAAAATGAGGTAGCAACATTAGTAGGTCCTGTTGACCATTTGAGAAAATATATCTTCCTTTTTATTTCTAATGTTGAAGCCTCTAATTCTTCCTTTTCTAACTCCCTAGCAAACAATTCTTGTTCCCTCTTAGCTTTCTCAAGGTTAGCTTCCAACATTAGAGCTTGGTCTGTAGAACCCTTAGGGCCTGTAGGCTCACTAATTGAAACTCCTATAGCTTTTTGCTTACCTCTATCCCTGGGATGTCTTATCTCAAAAACCTCTTGGACAATGGGTTTCTCTCTTGTTTTTTTAGGTATGGGGACATAATTTATTGCTTCCAAGTCTAACAATTTCCTCTTCAATTGATCAACTCTTATCATAGCATGTCTGATTTTTTCTTCCTTTTCCTTTTCTCTTCTTTGCCTAATGGTTGTTTGCTCCTGAATCTTTCTTTCTAATTCATATACCTCTTCAAAAATTTCCTCAGAATTTGGCAAATTTGTTTTAGACTCAACCTGGTGTGTTTGGAGCTCTTCTTTCTGATCTTGGGATTCATGGAGACCTTGGGGTAATGAATAACCAAGGGTGAAAGGAGGGACAAAATCTTGTCTATTTCTACTTTTTCTTCTAGACCTCCTCTCTACTCCATGTTGTTTATTAGGAACCATTCTTTTATTATGTTGTAATTTATCACCCTCTCTTTTTGAAGGAGAGTAATAGTCCTCATATTGGTTCAAACCTAAATCAACAGCCTCTTCATACTCTAAGGCATTTTCATCCTGGCTAGGATGAGCAAGACCCTCTTGTCTTGAACTTCCCTTCTTCTTCCATGTGATGGACATATCATTAGTACTTTTCTCTCTTCTGATTTGACCACACCTAGATGTTGCTAGAATTTCACCCTCCAGAATTTCCTCAGGATGTTATTTTCTCCAGGACCTTATATTCTTGAAACTCATTACAACATAATATTGTTTTAATTAGCACTGGTACAAAAAATTCTTAGAGTCACCACCCAAGTAGATTGGGGTTTTTATAAAGTATTCTTCTTGTGATCAAGGCAAAGATTAAAGAAGAATAGGAAAATTTGGAGAGAAAGGAACAACTCTGTGTATTCAATGGTAACCAACTGGATTTTAAAATAAGCAGGCCAAGAGTCCAGCTCAACTTGTACCTACATTATTTATAACTTTTCTTAACACATCCCTAGAAAAGTCACCATTTTGTTGGTTCTTGAAAAGATTTTACACTCCATGAGACACCAATATACCTAAGACTAATTTTAAGGAGAGGTTAGTTCCAAATATGAGAAATTTGTAGGTAACTGGACCACCTATAGGGACAAGACTGCCCTCTTCACTTCTAGCTTTGCAAAACCAAGGTGGGTACACCTAATCCAATAAAATAAATCTTTTCTTGACTTGATGTTGGATCTAACAATAGATATCAGTGAGAAAGTACTAAACAACAACCTATTATTCATTCACTCTCCATCACTAGATAGGACAACTTCTTAAAGTAAATAAAATTAAATGACTAGTTTTGATTATTGTATTTCTGACTATAATGATTTCAATCATTCCTTATGAAATAAAGATAGATTCACATAGGCCAGTGCCTTATTCATTGGGAAAATAACACTAGGAAATAGAATGAATACAAAAATCCTTGAAGAACTTAGCTCATAAATATAAATAACAATCCCCAACTCCTTCCTACTTACAGATTATCCTTATGCAAATTTAAATGAACATATATCCTTCTTTGAGCAATATTTAATCTAATCCTAGATCAGAACTCAAAGTGAAGATACATACACACAAGTCTTCTAACAAACTTAGAAATCCACAAATTTAACACAGAGGAGAGGTAAAAGACCTAAGATTTGTATTAAGTATAGCCTTTGATCATTTGTATACATTATATGCTAAAGTAGCAAGCCTGTAAATGGTAGTATCAACCTGTGTTTTTCTCTATTACTTGACAAGAAATAATACAAAATATTACAATCCTTGACTGAGGGTTAGTTAGGATTTAAAAAATTTTATCTTCTCAACACCTAAAACTCTCAATGCCCCTTATGATCATGGAAAATCCTTTTATATATAAGGAAATGCAACAAGCTACCTATCATATTAGGGTTTACAAAACTTCTGCCCTAAAAATTTACAACAACCCTATTGGGTTTACAATAAATGTCTTGATCAGATTTGGAAAGATTTTTTACAAGTGAGCCACCTTCCTTTATGTCTTCCATCTTTTCCTCAGTTTCTTCAAACAAATCTAATCGCCATTCCTTCGTAGTTTCTCCTACAATAAATACATTTCATATCTCAACCACCTTCAAGACCTAGAAGGTCAAAATATTTGCTCAGCTCAGGATGTAGGTGGGGTATCTACTTTTTCTACATGATTAATGTACTGATACCTCCACCTGTTGAGCACATCTTCACTTGGGAATTCAAAATTGGAAAATTCAGCCTTCTTGCTACATAGTTTTCCCCACTTGTCTTCCATTTGCTTTACCTCCTACTGAATATACTCAAACTTTGATTTAGTAGTTATTAACAACTTGAAGGTGTGAATAAAGGAAGAAGTATTTTCCAAAACACTTATCATTCTTTCCGAGAAAATTTCATCCATCTCCTCTCTCCATTTGTATAACTCCTTTAATTCATCAGTATCTTTGAAAAACTTGGTACTAATTCACAATTTAGATGTGTTAACTCTTTCTTTAATACATTGGACTTCCTTTTAAAATCATCCAAAATTATACTATACTCTACAAGCTTTTTTACATTCTGATGCACCAGCTTGATCAATGGATCAGGATCAACTTGGCCCTTAGCTAGCCATTGAAATAATCTCACATTTGGGGACCTTTCAATCCATTTATTCAAAACTAGTCCCCACTCATCTCTATCCTTATTTAAAGCTGTAAGAAAAACCTGTAACCTACTAGCATGATTAAACAAAATTGAAGGCTTTAGATCATGTGTAAACTACATCACTACCTCTGTTATTTTCCCTTCATATTTATGATCTTCTAGGGATGTAGCTTTCATGTGCTCATTCTTTTCTTTCTCAAGTTCCACCCTAATCTCCCTTAATTTATTCATTTCCTCAGCCAACTATTTCTTCTCCCAACTAATTCTGGCATCTATGTTTGTTTCTCAGAAAGGGGATGGTGGAAATTCAACAATAGGAGTGGATGAGGAGGGTACTGCTGGCCTTTCATCAATCATCAATGGAGGTGACCTATGATCTTGTGGTCCAGACAATTGTGCAATTAATTTTTCCTTATGGATCAAGTCTATTTTCAACTCATTATAAGACTTAAGGATAGTCTCAAATTTAATCCTCAACTCCTCCTTTTCCTATGCATCCTTTTCTACTATGCTTACATTGAACTTAGCTATGTCCAAAATGATGTTTGAGGCTTCCACACCAAAAGTCTCACCAACTCTTTGTACTAACAAATTTCTAGCATAATCTAAAGAGAGAGCCTCTCTTTTTCCTTTATTTTCTTCCCTCTTAAGGGACCACATGACCACAGCTGCATGGTCATCAGAGAAAGAAATACCCCTAGTATACATCCTACTTTGGTCTAGACTCCTCCTATCTCTACCTCTTTGGAGAAGGCTCTTGTATTGTTGGGTCACTCATAGGTCTCTTTCCCTTAGAAGTAGATGGAAGACTCTCATCTCTTTGTTGAACTGGGAGAAGAACACTATAGCTCTTCCTCTGCTGAATAGTATAGGTTCCCCTTGGGGTCAACTTTGTGTACCCTGGCTGGCTCAAAATTCTCCTTGCCCTATCTAGGTCTATCTTACTAACTACAACCCTCTTTTCATTAGCTGCTTGCATGATTCCTTCAAAATGTTACATAAGGGCATAAATCTTTCTTGCCCATGGCTGAAAATGTTCAGTGGGTCATAGTTCTTATCAAAGTTTCTTATAAAATCTACAGTCTTTTTGTAGATTACTGACTTCTCTTTCTTAATTTCTTGAGTTTGTAGGTCAAACTCATTTCTAATTACATCCTCAGGGAAATTAAATTGATGCTCAATAAGAGCACACCTTACTTTCTCTATGAATATCCCAGATAAGAACCCCTCATTATCTGAACATCTAGGCAAAGCTGTAGCCATCCTGTAGGGTTGTGGGACTTGATTCAAATGCACCCAACCCTTCTTAACAATGATATACTAGTGTGCAATTGTAATGTCTTGGAACAAGGTTCCCCTTCCTCTACCAGTGAGGGTTGTTTCTTATAAATCACCAATCTACCTCAAAATTTCTACGTACCCTATCTTCAATGGAACTTGGTAAGGCAATATATATGGTGCCTTCCTACAACCATACACCCTAAATACTATAGAAATTGGATATAAGATTATATCACCAAAATTATGCACTATGGTGATGTCTTTGCAATACTCCTTGGGCCTGATCAATCTCATCAATTCCCTTGGGACTCTAGGATTCTCAAAACATAACAAGGACCTAAGCCCTAAAGAAAAATTACTGTCAGAGACCAAGAAACTACCATCATTTCTATCCCATGATAGATCTGTAGTCCATAACTAGACTGGCAATGTTTCTTCATTCTTCTCTTTAGCAATATCAATTGTCTTACTAAAGAAACCCTCACCCTTATACAAAAACATATGCATTAGCATAAAGTACCACCCAAAAGGCCTGTTTACCTTCATGTTTTTCATTCCCACTAATCCTTCATGGATAAGATCTGGAAGGTGGGGGGCAAAATCAAAAATTAATGCCAAATGTGGGTGCAAAGAATGTACCATCATGAAAATGTAGGGAATAGGCATATGAGTTGTCTCATCTTGTCCAAAAATTAGGGCTAAGGATTTATATATAACTTGTGCTCTTAAACTAAAAAGGTCCAACCTGAAAGGCTTAGGTGTGCTCTTACTAACCATACACATGGCACCAATTTGGCCAAAGAAATCCCTTAAAGGGCCATACCTTAGATAGTATCTTTGTGCTTCATAAATCTCATTGAATTCTTCAAATTGAATCTTCTCTGGTCCAATAGAAGGGTCGTTTAATGAGAAAACTTGTCTAATTTCATCTTCTATAACACTTATCAAATCATTTCCATTCATATCCTTAACACACCTGGTGACAGGGTCATAACATTTGGCAATCTGTATCAAAAGGTCTGCATCCATGAAAACTCCAGGCATAATCAGTTTCCCTATATCTAACTGCCAGATGTTACTAAGAGGGGCACACTAATTCCTCTGAGAGTATGCTAATTTAAACAAAATCAAGCCATTGTAATCTTTACCTACATGGGAATCCCTCATCCATAATGCTCTATCATAAAGTCCCTCATTAACAAAATCCCTAGGGTTTTTTCGGACCAATTCCTTTGTTCTAGATGCCCCATTCTCTGAATGTAGAAGTAACTATATTAGATCTTCAAATACCCCCTATTCTTATATTTTGTCTTTCCTGAGAGTTCTCTTTTAGGCGGCATCTTCAACTAGGGTTTTTGAGGAAATGTATGCACACTAGAAATAAAACCCCCAAATATCGCAAGACAGCAATGACAGAAAAAGTAAATCACCTAAATTTCCCTTTCTTTGAAAATTTGTGCATTGTCAAGTTAAAACTAGCCTACCAAATGCTTGAGAAAATTTTCTTGATGATGCTCCGCAGAGAAAACCAGTCAAGTCACAAAGATACTTTGAAAAGAGGTGAAAAATTTAACAATCAAATCAGGATATGTAATATTTCACCAACCTGTTGCAGCTCACCCACACAAAACTCATTAAATCCACCATTACTGAAAACTGGTGGCTTCAATGTTCATAGGACGTGAAACAATGTCACTGAATAAAATTTGAATTTAAACCGTTGATTGTCACTTCTTTATGGTGCATTGGATGGCTGGCAAAATCAGCATCACGACTATTTAATACTTTCCCCAAACTAGTTCTCGACCAATGAGAACATCTCAAATTTATGCATGTGTAGAAACATGCAACTTATTTCAATTTTAATTAGCCTGGACAGGTGTCAACCTGTCGCTAAAGTGCAAACATAAAAACCCAGCATCTCTCAATTAGGGTAATACGATGACCATAGATCCTCTTACAACTTGACAAGTCTTTAACATCCCTAAAAATTAGTGACCCCACTTTGCAAATGAACATGTGGAGGGGTCTGGAGACTTCAGAGCACTGGCAACTGACAACATAAACAACACATGTCAATCAATCACTGATTTGCAAGCAGAAAACTATCAAGTATGTCAGGCAAAGATAAAGAGACAAATTTCAATGCTACTCAATTGAATGATCATTTGGTCCCACTTCAAACCTTTTCTTTCTTTTACCAATAAAAAATGGCCACATCATAAAATCTTGCAGGCGGACACATCACCTTTTCCTCCTTAACACCAAAAATACTGATAGGTGCCACATCATATGTAACTTCAACCAATAGAAAGCAAACACTTCATCATGACCTTGTGACCAAGGGCCCACTTCACAGTCTACATCCTACATGTAAGATCGAATGGTTGTTGCTAAGGTACAAGCTTTAAATACCAAGCATCTTCTCTTGGTGATATAATGACAACCACAAGATTTGTCAAAGCTTTAACTTTTGGAAATTTATGACCCCATCGCATTACATCACCTTGGACAGCTGTCAACATAAAAGGTTGCCATGAAAACTGCAATGTCAGAGTCGTGTCTTTGTCAAAAAGGAATTTAATCAGATGCTTGTAGCTAAAGCACATGTATTAAAAATTAGTCATCTTGGCTCAACGGTTTAACGACAGCTATTGATTGAACCCACAAGTTAATGACAAGTCAACCTTGGAAATGGGCCCACCCAAATAGGTGTCATGTAGTCATTAAATTGCATGTTAGATAATCTGACAACTCAAAACCTTAATATAAAGTGACAACCACAAGATTTATATGAATCAGAAAGTTAGAAAACAAATGGGAAAGACCAAAGTTTGGAGGAAAATTTATTAAAAAAGGTAACCCGCTTGAAAACCTAACCGCATAACACATGAAGCAGACACTTTATAAAGGTTTAAAATGACACATGTGTTATAGGAAGTCTTAGTGATCGAAAAAGTAACGTCCAAACATAACAAAGCTAACTTCAAATGAGGGTTTTCAGCAACATTGCTCCTTGCTAGGTTAAAAAATAAGAGTTCTTCAAAATTTTGAAGTACGAGGGTCAAAAAATTTAAAATAGTCTTAAGGAAACCTCTGACCTTAAAGGATCAAATTTTTTAAATTGAAACTGGAGTGATTAAGGGATCTTATAAGATAAAAATCCACACTTTAAAGATTAGTCACTAATCCATAAAGGGAGAGAAGTGCCTTGAAAAGTATATATATTGAAAGTGTGTGTGTGCAAAAAGGGAGTAGAGTGTATGCCCCCATGTTAAAGTCATTTCTAAAACTTTAATAGGAGCAATGGCTTTAACAAAAACATTAAAAACTCCACTGATTACATTTCCACTATGAAATGCCCAAGCAAAGACAAATCAAGGGAAATACCACATAAACATACAAAGAACACAGAAGAGATCTACCTGCCATGGGGTCAGTATGATGATAAGATAATATATATATGATATTATTGCAAATGAATTGACATCATTCCCCAAAGAAAGTATAAATATAATCACAATGGAGGAAAGAACACATAAGATTTACGAACAAGAGTCTTTTTGGACCACAACATGGAGACCAAAAATATTCAGTGCTACCAAGTCACAAATCCAAGTAGACTACACAAGGAAACATTTACGAGCAATAGCATAGGTACAACATAACATGAAACAACATATAGAAGAATAGAGATACATATAGATGAGATTTACAATAGATTTGATTCCTTTATCACCTTGCACCAACAAAGTAACAAGGGTCATATAAAAGAATCTAACAAACATTTAGCAAACACATTATGGGAGAAATATAGTATGATAGGAAAACACACAAAAAGCTACCATGAAGGACAAGCTGATCAAGCATGTCGTCTAATCTCCCCATCTTATTCTATATCATTTTAGGATGGTGGGAAACTCTCAAGAGGGACTATATCCAACACAGTAGGAATGATAGCCAGTTCCAAACAAGGATCCTATTGAGAATCATAATATTTGATACTATGTGTAATTATCAATTGTGATGAAAGCATATTTGGCAAATCAATATCAATGTCAATAGTTTCATATTCATCATTAACATAATTATCATCATCAAGAGTATCTTCTTCATCAATATTAATTTTAAATAGAATCTAAGATACAAATAGAATCATCATAATCATTCATCTTAACATCATTATTAGTATGAAATTATTCTAACATATCATGCATAGATTGATCAAAAGAAGGTAAAGAACTTTGAAGAAAAGAGGCATAGGCCTTAGCTTGAGCTCGATGCTTCTTACAATGTTCATTAGCAATTTGGTTACATTTTGTCTTATTTGAAATGCATTGAGAACTAGGAGGGATAATTGTTGGTCCCTTCATAGGTTCTATAGGTGGATTATGAGGATTCTCAGCAGGCTGAAAAGAAACACTAGGAGTTTGATTAACAGAACTAGAAGCCATAGATAAAGGAGGTATGGAAGGCATAGGAAAAGACCACAAAAAATCCATCTGAGGTATACTTAACTCAAGAATCTTGTGATGCTTATAGGATTGACATGAATTAGGTAATGAAGGCCAAAAGAAGTCAAGGGTAGCACAATCCCTGGGCCTAGAAGATTGATATAGTCTATGATTAATCATCATTACTTCTTCATCATGAATGAACTTAAGACACTTATGGATAGGAGAAGAAAAAAAATCCATGACATTCAACCAAGGAAAACCAAGCTTAACTTGAAATTGATTAGAAATAGGAACAACAACAAAGGTAGTGTCCACAATTTTACCACCAAGTTCAATCGGTAAGTTAATAGAACCAAATTATGGATAAAGAAAACCATTACAAGTTTGAATCCACACATTAGATGTATCGTAAGAATCACATTGCAAGTTCTTCATAAAAATATTTTCTTCAGTAATAACATTGACTAAGGATGTAGGATCAACAAGACAACCACATGTAGGTATCTTAGAAATCCTAGCATAAATGTAAAGGGGACCATCACGAGATTTAATAGTCTCAGAATCATCAAAGGTAATCAAGAGTTCCCTAGGTCTTTTATTCTTAGGTTGTTTTCAAGGTTTAGGTTGAGATTTCAATTTAGGTTGAGGTGGAACTTGAGGTTGAGTTTGAGGTTGAGGCTGGGGTGGAGATATAGATTAAGACAAAACAACATGCTCCACATGGTTAACAATGTGATTAAGATCATCCATCTTTGAACCATAAAAAATATCCATAGAAGATGGCTGAGAAATGGTATAGTATCATGTGTAGGAAAAAGATTCATATAGATTTGAAGGTTTTGATTAGGAGGAGAGACAGATTTGTTCCCACTACCATCAAAATTATCAACAGATAAAGCATTAGAATTGATTAAGTCTTGGACCTTATGTTTTAAGGAATAACACTTTTCAGTATCATGGCCATTCTAATGATGGTATTGACAAAAGGCTTTGGGATCAAAGGATTTGGATGCCAATGTAGCAGTTAAAAGAGGTCAAATAGGAGGTAAAGTAATCATATTAGTAGTTAAAAACCTATTCATAATAGAATGTAAATATTCAGAGAGAGGAGTAAACATATGATTCAAATGAAAAGCAGTGGATGCAGAAGTAGCATTGTGGGATACAATAGCAACTTGACTAGCAACTGCATTCACTTGTTTATTTATCTTGACATAGTTGTTGAGTTTTTGAAATTTGTTTGGATTAGGAGCAACATCACTCTTATCAACTAGAACATGAGCCATTGGAGTGTTTCTCTCAAATTGACTCACTTGTAATTGATAATGATGAAGCACTGCACAAAGTTGTTAAAAAAGAAGTAAATTTAGTAAGAAGAATCTTATCTCTAATATCCTTTTGTAGATTTGAAATAAACATACGTTGAATATCCATATCAGGATAAGGATAAGAAATATGAGCATGCAAATTCTTAAATCTACCAATGAATTTAGTCAATTTTTCCTTAGTGTTTTGTTTATAATGCATCAAATCAGGTAAGGACACTTGCATACCAATTTTATTTTGAAATTTTTGAATAAAAGCATTGGCAAGTTTTGGAAAGGAATCAATAGAATAAGGAAGCAAGGAACAATACCATTATAAGGCCTTGTCACGAAAAGTTCTAGCAAACAACTTGGCCAAAATCCTATGGTCATGAGCATAGTCACTACAAAGGATGTGAAATGTTTTAACATGAGTAACAGGGTCTCCCTTACCATTGTGATTCTCAAGACGAGGCATATCGGCTTGCTGAGGAATAGGAGCATGAATGATGTCTAGGGATAAAGGACTTTTGATGTCACATGTAGGAATGCTAAACTTGGATTGAGTCAAGGATGCAAGTTGTTGTTGTAAAGAGGAAAATTTTTGAGCTAAACTAATGATTATGGAATCATTAGAGGAAATAGGAGGCATAGAAACATTAAAAACACTAGGTAAAGTGTATGAAGTGGCAGGAATGGAAGACACAACTGGAGGAACACTTGGAACCACAGTTGGAAGAGGATTACAATAAGTAGAAGGAACATTATAGTAAGAAGGTTGTGATGTAGGAAGAGACACAGGAGGAACACTCATAGGAAGAGATGGAACCATCGTAGTCACCAAAGGAGGAGTATAAGTAGGAATACTAGGTAAAGGAATAGAAGAAGGTTCCACACTAGTGACAAGAGGAGTGAATCCTAAATCTTGAGCTTCTTGAGCTAAAGGTTTAGCATTTGAATGCAAAAGATGAGTAATACCACACAGGAGATTAACACCTTGATCATTATCATGAAGGACTTTATTTAGAGCCTCTATAGCTTGAATAGAATCTTGATTATGGTTTTCTTGAATAAGAAAATTACCCATTTTATCAAGTTCGGTTGAAAGTTTTCAGACTTGTTCAGGAGGAACTCTTAAAGCATCATCCTCATCATGAGATGATTGAGAAGATTTTTTCTCCATAGTAGGATTGGAATCATGAATAATCAAATTGTCATCTGAGATCCTAATTAGGAAAGGAGAGGAAAACTTAGGATCAAAGGCATTCATAAGTCTACAACTTCTTCTAACCGAAATATTATAAGTAGGACTAGAGGTAGTAAAGCTCATCTATCAATGCAATGAAAATGAACTAAACTAGGAAAACACAAAGCATGAATAAATGAATGTTTTTGTATTTTTGTTTTATATGAGATGCAAACACATAAAAAAAATCTAATAAATGCAAGATCTAACACCATAAAAGAAAGATTTGTCTATTGCGGGTTCATGAAAATGTATAGTATGGAATTGGAGGTACTAAGAATATATTGGATGTGTGTGGGGGAATGTAAGATCTACTTCTTAATTTAAATTCCCAAAGGAAAGATCCAAATTGATTAACCACAAGGAGGTGATTAATGCATACATGAATCAATCTATGGAGAATATGAAGAAAGGAGAATACCTTATATTCCATTATAGAAAGTATGTATTGAAACCTTGATTGAATTGAAGACAAATACTAACCTCAAAATATGATAAATCTAGAAAATGTGGTTTTCTGGTGTGTGTGCTTAGTTTTGGGAAGTTCTGCAATCAGATCTGGCCTGGAAACATGAAAATAGAGAAAACCTAGAAATCTTTTGTTTTTCTAAGCAAGGTTGACCTTGACCCAAGAAAGGGGTAAGATCTTACCTCGGGGCACAATCTTACCTTGAAAATTTGACCTTGACCTACACTATTTCGATGGAAATTCTGTTCCCAGATCCTGGAAGTTCACTGAAAAGGGTATTCAGATCTAAACTACAATTTATTGTCCCACACCCATACCTACAAGAAAAATGGTTTTGTTTTTTGGATGAGGGGTTTGCCTTGGTCAAACCTCTATTTGGAATCAACCTTGAAATGTAATTTAAATATCATTAAATAAACAAAGTAAATGGAACTATTCACCTTTTCTATGTTGAAATCCTTATGGAGGATTCGAATCCTTGAATCCACAAGTATGGATGCTCCAAATGAATGTATAATTTTATGTAGGATGTCTCAAATCAATTTCAATAGATCTTCAACACCAATATTGAATGGATCTTGAAATAGGAAGAAGCTTGAATGGAAATGGATGGAGGAATCTTCAACAAGAGGGCTCCAACAAGATTGAATCCTTCAATGGATACCAATGGATCTCCTTGATGAATTGGATCTTGAATGCTTGAATTCTTGAGGATGAATGAATGCTTGAATGATTTACTTCTCCTTCTTTCTTGCTTGATGATTTCTTGATCACTTGATTTTTCTTGCTTGAGTACTTGAGAGATTATGAAAGAGGATGTGATTGAAATGAGAGAGGAAGGCTTCCTTTTATACTAGTCTAGGGCACAAACTTCTAGAGAGGCCAACATAGGACAATTAAATTCCAATTAAGCCTCAACCCCTAGAAATGGACCTATATTAAATATAACTTAAGATTTTACTATTCTGAAATCCGAAACAGCCGACCCAGAAGCGGGAAATAAAAATTTCTCAAGCCTGACATCCGGAAACTTCCAGGATTTGAAATTTAGACCTAGGGTCAGGGTCAAGGTTGAATCTGACCTAGGTTAGGTTCGAGGTCAACCTTGACCTAAGTCAGGGTGGAGGTTTACCTTGACCCTTAGGTCAAGAATCTCAGATCCTCAAGATAAGGTGCTAGAAAAAGGCTGGAAAAAGGTGGGGAGAGAAGCAGAAGAGGGGGAAAAAGCTAGATCCAGTCAAAGACCCACTCAAGGTGCTTGAAATGACCCTAGACCACTTACTTGGAGGGATAAACTAGTCCTAAATGGAAGTGCTTCCATTTTTCGACGATACAACAATAAGGAGGGGGGCATACATACAACCTCCCTTGTAGTATAATTATGTATTTTGTTTTTAACCTTTTTTTTTGTAGTATGCTAAATACCGAACAAGGTATAAGTGATAATTCTCCATCCATGGGATAAAAATTTATAGGCACAAATACACACCATGGTGACAAGACACCATTTATCCTTGGGGTGCACAAAGCTTCCAGAAGGTGCAAATATACACTAAGAGGTCAGAAGACACACACAAATACATGGATGTACATGTGCAAAGCTGATAGAAGGTGAGTTTTTTTATAGGATTGATATTAGGCACACAAGCCTATTAGATTGTTAAATCCTATCATTTTTTTGTTCACAGTAAGATAGACACATCTTACTAGGGGATATAATCACGTCTCTCTCTCCCTTTGTCTTTTTCTTTCATGATAGTAGGATTAGATCATGGAGTTTATATCATATATGATGTTGCATTTTTATTTTCAATGTGATCATTTATGCTCTTCCAATAGCCTTCTAGACATGATATTAGTATCTGAGTCATTTTTTATCGAGGTCTCTTTCACTAGTTGATTTGGAGTTTGTTTTAGTACTAACCCCTTTTTCATTGTATCTTTTGTTTTTTTGTTTTTTCTTTGTTTTCATGCCCTTGTACATGAGTGTGGAGTTAGGATCCTTGGTTTGGGGGCTTATTTCCTTTTACCTAGTGATGTTCTATCTCTTTTCAATTTTCTAAATTTTATCTCTTCTTCTTTCTCTTCCTTTACCATGACTATGACTTGCCTCATACTCTCGCTAAAGTGGGGGATAAATGTATCATCTTAAAATGGAAACACAAATGATAAGACCTTTAATACCTACTTAGTGGGATTTCATGGGCCATTTTTAATTCCTTCATAATTATTGGATGTCCCCTTTCTCCCTTATGCTTCTTGTACCTCTATTTTCTATCTGATTATGCTTCTATTTTCTCTTTCCCTAAGACCCCGGGCACAAAATCCCATGGTGAGACCACCTAAGGGTAGGCCAAGGTTAGCCTAACCCCTTGTGGGTAGGAAGAAGTTGGACTAACCTCTAGGGTGAGGCCAAGGTTTTCCTCTACCTGAGGTAGAATGCCTCAGGATCCCAAGCCTATTTTAGGGTTCAAAATTATTTTCCCACCTTGTGAAATCGACCCTTTTAAAATTTGGTCACAAAATTGGTATAAAAGGAATCCTAATCACTTCATTTTGTCAAGGATAAATGTTCAAGATATTTCAAATTTTTTCTACAAGTATTCCAAGAGAATTCATAAGCATTTTCTGGGAGCATTGAATAAGATCTTTTCGCAACCTTTAAAGACTTCAAGCATTCAAGATATTTTACATCCAAGGAGATTTCAAGGAGATTTGAAGGAGTTCATTAGAGGAATTTTCATCATATTTCCATTATTATGCATTTCCCTTTCAAGATCTAGATTCTTTCTTCAAGGAGATAGTGTATTTGGCCATCAAGAAGGGAATATCTACATTCATACATTCAAGATCTACCTTCATATTTGTACCTATATCCTTCAAGATGAATTAAAATAACATACATACATGAGGTTTTTGATTTGCATTGATTTCCTTTCTATATTTTTTGTGTTGATTCAAGGCTATTACATCATCATAATTAATTACATGTTAAACATAATTATATATTCATTGATATACTATACTTCATTGTTAGATCTACTTCTACTAGTACTTTCTAGAATTATCTTTCATTGTCTCAATTTTAAGGCTAAGATTAATTCCTAAACTAGGGATTTCTTGAGGCAAGCCTCTCTCCAATAACACAAACCATTTTCCCTTGTGTAGGTGTAGGTTACAGATGTAGATTTAGACTTTCAACTTTTGGAAATAGGTCTTTATTACAGATCTAGATCTCTGGAAAACTTTTCGATTAGGTGGAGATTGTTAGAATAACTGAGAGGGGGGTGAATTAGTTATATCAATTATCCTAAAGTCCCAAATAAAAATATGTAACACTTTAAAAAATTTCAACAAATTCTGCAACTCGGTAACATAAACTATTAAACTGTTTGTGCCTTTTACCGATTACCAGTTAATTAACTCACTGTAATTACCAACCAAATCAAATATTCAATATGTAAAGTATGAAAATAAAATAGTCATCACATAAAAATGTAACACAATGATTTAACGTGGAAACCCTGTTAAAGGAAAAACCACCTGGGATCGGTAACCCAAAATAATTTTCACTCTTCTCAAGTGAGCTCGGTGAAGAGCCAACCCTGTTAAAGGTTACAAACAAACTATTAGGTGTGACCTTGTTAGAGGATTTAAGACTAATAGTTATCTTTTGACCAACATTCACTATGGGGTCAATTAGATATAAATATACATTCCTTGAATGACATAGGGGCATAACATAAGACGGTTAAGTCCACTCGGTTAAGAGATTTTTCTGTATCAATGGTTAAACTAAAATAGTAGTTGACATGATTACAATACAACTCAATTTGCAAATGTTTAGATCTATTCTAATCCCATAAAATCCTCTGATCAATATATCAATTCACTTCCTCAACTTACTTTTACTCGATAATATCTCTCTGATGCTTGGTACATGTTCTGCAGTTCAGTTCTTCTTCAACTAGTCTGATCAGGCATGCATGAAACTATATTCATGAAAAATCTCTATAGTCTTCTTTCTTCTGTCATAGTTTCAACAGTGAAACTCATATCTCTTATATAGATAGATAAATCATTTTCATATCAACCATCAGATTTTGCCGCTTATTCTCCTTCATTGATTTTACCTCTTAAACCTTCCTCAGCAGATGTGTCAATAACAAGTTTCAATTCCATCCTTTAGATCTTCTCTAAATTTTTTCAGTCATGGATCTCATAAAAAACTTTATCCTCAATCTCGAAATCATAACAATTTCCAGCTCATCAATTTCTATCAGCTAAACTTAAGCATTTAATACTTTCATCCATACTTGGTTAACAAAGAAATGTGTTGATGAACACAAGCTCAGTCAATACTATCACTCGGTATACACTACACTGGCTCGGTGCATACTGAAGTGCTTCATTTACCGACCACATTGCCTTGTACATTTTTCTTCCTCCTTCATAATAGATTAATACAACATAATCAAGTCAACAATATAAGGTAATACACTCAATAATAAGTTACCCAAAGTATTCCTTATCATCATCTATCATATCCATCTTTCTCCATGTAGATATCTCAGTTCTTCATCTTTTCTCTCCTCTTTACAGATGTTTAGATGTTTGAAACCAACATGATAAGTATTGTCAAAACTAGTTGACATCAATGACAACATAATGAGTGATTTAATTATCTTGCATATCATTTTAGTACTTGGTGATCTCTAGTCATTGATCTTCAAGTCATTCAGGTATTCAATCAATTGTAGTTCATCAATATTTCCCTTTGGCATTGATGGAAACACACGTAATATGAAATATTCCATGCACATACCAAACATGTATTCTAAAACTATGTAAGTAAATGATGTAGCTCGGTAAGCTCTCCCTAGCTTGATATTTAATATGTTTAATCACTATGTTACATATTAGCATTACAAGTGCAAACTTTCCTCTGCAGATTTGATCTTTTCAGCTCTCAGATTCCTTTTGTTCTCAGCAACAAATCTTCAAATCTCTCCCTGACTTTCTCAGATTATCTCTCCCTTAGGTAGATATTCCATTGATATCTATGTTTATATCTCATATTATTTATCTCTCCCTTTGACAACAATGCCAAAGAAAAACATATAGAGCTCTAAAATAGCCAAGTAACTCTTTGTTGTTCTGTGCAGACTATGTATCTTGATATATTGATAGGCCAATTCTCTGTTCTAGCTCCACAAATATTTCACAACCTTAGACATTAACCAAAGTGTGAGCTATGTTGCATCAACATGAATGATCTTCTGATAAGAATAGGCTGATGCAACCTCCAGATCACATTAGTGATCAGTAGATAGGGGACAGACCCCAAGTCTAGTCCTCAAGTATTCAAAAGTTTCCTTCGATAGAGGCTTGGTAAAAATATCAACAAGTTACTCCTTTGATGTAACATATTCCAATTTGACTTGCTTCTCATGTACTTGTTCTCTTAATTAGTGATACTTAATAGAAATATTCTTTCTCTTTAAATGCATTATAGGATTCTTAGAAATATTTAATGCACTAGTGTTGTCACAATATATAATCATTGGCTCAGTGATTACCTCATTCATCCCTTCCAACACTTGTTTGATATAAGTAATGTTTGAACAATTTATAGTGGCAACAACATACTCTACTTTGGTAGTAGACTAAGAAATACAAGGTTGTTTCTTATTTGTCCAAGTAACAAGTCTTTCACCAAAGAAAAATGCTCCTCCAGTTGTGCTCCTTCTATCATCTATATTTCCAGCCCAATCTGCATTGGTGTAGACTCTTAGTTCAAATTTGCCTTCCTTAGGATACCATAAGCCATACTCCTCTATTTTCTTTAGGTATCTCAAGATTCTTTTTATTGCAACCATATGTGAATCCTTTGGATTTACATAAAATCTAGCAACAATCCCCACTGCATGTGCAATATCTGGCCTACTGTATACTACATACATCAATTTACCAATCATAGATCGGTACAATGTCTAGTTTACCTCTGTAGATTCATCATCTTTTGTTAATGTGTACCCTATGACCATAGGTGTTCCAACTAGTTTAGCATCTTCCATGCCAAATGTTCTCAATACTTCCTGTATGTACTTTTATTGTGTGATAAAAATTCCATCATTTTGCTGAATAACCTACAAGCCTAGAAAGAAGTTAATCTCTCCAAACATAGACATTTCAAATTAATTTCTCATCTCATCAGCAAATGATTTACAAATATGATCTTGTCCTCCAAAGATTATATCATCCACAAATATTTTAGCAATCAAAATAGTATCATCAGATCCTCCTTTCATGTATAAATTGTTGTTTTCACTGATTCTTACAAAACCAATACTTAAAAGATAAGTATGCAACCTTTCATACCAGGCTCTATTGGAAAAATGGTCAGCACTCCCCTTGGGATTTGTGGCATGGTTTAATAGCCCCCTATGTCTTCTACAAGTCTAGTGGTTGTATCGGGCATTAATAGGTCAATCGTTTGGTACAATGGCAACCACTACTTGTAACAAGTGGTATCAAAGCTTGGTCATAGGTTCAAATCCCCTTGGGCAATGCTGAGGGAGAGATTGTTGGAAAAATGGTCAACACTCCCCTCAGGATTTGTGACATGGTTTAATATCCTCTTGTGTCTTCTACAAGTCTAGTGGTTTTATTGGGCATTAAAAGGCTGATCTTTTGGTGCAACGAAAACCACTACTTATAATAGGCTCTTGGTGCTTTCTTTAAACCATATAAAGCTTTGTGTAGTCTACATACCACATCTTTTTGATTTGGATCAACAAAACCTTCTAGTTGTTCAATGTAGACCTCCTCTTCTAGTATTCCATTCAGAAAAGAAGACTTAACATCCATTTGATATACTTTAAATTTCTTATGTGCAGCATATGAAAGTAACATGTGGACTCCTTCTAGTCTAGCGACAAGTGCAAAAGTTTCACCATAATCAATACCTTCTTCCTATGCATATCCCTTGCAAACAAGTCTAGCTTTGTTTCTTGTAACCTCTCCATTTTCATTTAGCTTATTTCTAAAAATCCATTTAGTACCGATAACATTTTTATCTTTCGGTCTAGGTACTAAAGTCCATGTCTTTTTTTTTCTCAATTTGTTCTATCTCTTCATTCATAGAATTTACCCATTCATCATTCTCAAGTGCAACCTTAACATTCTTTGGTTCAAACTCACAAACTAAGAATACATTTTGTCTTAACTTACTTCTTGTCAGTATCCCAACTTGCCTATCTCCAATGATTTGGTTCTCAGGATGATGCCTTCTAACAAATCTCACTAGCACTTGATCTCTTATTTGTTCTTCACTTTGTTCAGGTTCATTTCCTTGTTCGGTAGCTTCTACCCGTTCCTTGGTTTCCCTTTGTTGTTCCTCATTTTCTCTTTGTTGTTCCTTGGTGTTATTTTCCTGATGCTCGGTCAACTCAGCATGTGGCTTTGGTAGGTAATTTGGATGTTCAACATAAATAAATCTACCATAGTCTTCCACCTCCTTATTGCTTTCTTCAGCATTTTTATTAGCAAATTCATCAACTCTAACATTAGAACTTTCAATCATCTTATTAGAAACCTTATTCAAACACTTGTAAGCTTTAATTTTAGTAGAATATCCAAGAAATATTCCCTCATCCCCTTTAGAGTCAAATTTATTGTTCCTATCATCTTTCAGAATAAATCATTTACTACCAAAAATTTTGAAGTAACTTACACTCAGTGTGTAACCAAACCATAATTCGTAGGGTGTTTTATTTGTGGCTTTCTTCAGTTGTACTTGGTTCAGAACATATATATAGCTATGCTAACTACCTCTCTCCAGTATACTTGTGCAACATTCTTTTCTATCATCAGTGTCCTTGCACAATCAAAAATTGATCTATTTCTCCTTTTAGCAATCCCATTCTACTGCGGTGTTCTAGGTGCAGAAACCTATCTTTTTATGCCATGCTCATTACAATAGTTAGTGAATTCATCAGAAATAAACTCACCATCTCTATTAGACCTCAAGCATTTTATTTCTTTCCTGGTTTCTTTTTCTACTTTTTCTTTGTACCATTTAAACATTTTAAATGCCTCAGATTTCTCTTTTAAAAATATGGCAGTCATCAATCTAGTGTAATCATCATCAAACATAATAAAGTATCTATCTCCATACTAGCTCTGATTTCTCATGGGACCACATAGGTTAGTGTGAACTAACTCCAAGATTCTTTTTGTTGAATGGTCTTCACTCTTAAAACTAGACTTTTTTCATTTTCCCCTTTTGACATTCATGACACATAACATGATCAGGCCTTGTTAGGTTAGGCAGTCCTCTAAATTTTTTCTTTCTACTGATCTTAATCATGTTATAAAAATTTACATGACATAACCTTTTATTCTATAACCATGCATCCTCATTTTTTACCAGTAAACAAGAAGTCATAGCATTGTCAAGATAAAATAAGTTACCTTTATATTGTGCTCCTATTCCAACAAGCTTTCCACTTTCATCAAATATATTTACTTTCTTGCATTCAAAAGCTACTTGGTGACCTGAGTTGTTATGTTGTGCCACACTTAGCAAATTGTAATTCAGTCCTTTTACCCAATAAGCATTATCACATTTGATTTTATCATTTATCAATAAATATCTTTTTCCTCTAACCATACATGGTGTATCATTACCCATTTTTACTGATCCTCAATTATAATGCTCAAGATGATCAAAATTTTCTTCATCACTAGTCATGTGATGTGTACAACCACTATTAATGATCCATGTATCATTTTTACTAACTTTAGAAATGAGTTTTGTTTCTACATACCTTTCTTCTTCCTCAGAATCATCCTTCATCACAACAAATACTACTTCAACATCATCATCTATGTTGGTATCAGTATCATTCTCTTCAGCAAAGTAACATACCTTTTTTCCCTTATCTCTATGATCTTGGTTATCTCTGTTGTAGTGTCGGTAACTTTTTTTGTTTCTCCTTCCATAGCTTCCTTCACAAGATCAATCTTTTTTTCTATCTTCTTCTTTCCTGTTCGGGCATCTAGCAGCAATATGGTCAACTTATTTATAGTTAAAACATGCTAAAGGTAATTTACCCTTATATCTACCTTTACCTTTAGGTAATCTCTAGGCCATAAGAGCTTCAAGTTCATCAAGCTCATCATCAATATTACTATCACTATCATTCCTTATATTATGTCTACTGCTATACTTACCAATCTTCAAAGAAGACATGAAAGTAGACTCAACAGATGGTACAACACTATTATCAAAGTTGTTCAGCTCAAAAGTTGTTAGCTTACCAATTAGACTATCAAGAGTAAGAGTATTTCTAGGTTCAAAACTCATTTCATGTATAGCAGATATTCTGATTTCATAATCAGGCAACAAGGTTCATAGAATTTTACTTACCATTGTATCTTCATCAATGACACCACTAGATCCTCTGATAGCATTGACTACCTCAATTATTTGGTTTGTAAATTGTACTATATTTTCTCCTTCCTTCATTTTCATATCGTCAAACCTACCTCTTAGGCTTTCAGCTCTAGCTCTCTTGACATTAACATCTCCACCATAGACTAGAGAAATATTATCCCACATTTCCTTTGCAGAAGTGCAGTTCTTGACATCCTCAAATTCAGCATCGGATAGAGGAACAACAATCTCTATCCTAGTATAGTTGTGTTCTTGTTAGTCTCTCAATTAATCTATAGTCAAAGGTCTAGGTGGTGGTTGTAAGTAGCCATTTTCAAAAAGATGTAAGGCAAAATCTCTGATTCTGGATATGTGAAGTTTCATTCAACTTTTCCATATGGTAAAGTTTCCCTTATTCAGCTTTGGCACTTCCCTCTTATACATCTTGTAATCTTTCTACTAAAGTCCTTAAAACTTTGTTCCAAGAAATAATGCTATGATACCAATTGTTAGAATAATTGAGAGGGGGGTGAATTAGTTAGATCAGTTATCCTACAGTCCCAAATACAAAGACGTAACACTTTAAATAATTTCAACAAATTTTACAACTTGGTAACATAAACTATTAAACTGTTTGTGCCTTTTTCTGATTACCAGCTAATTAACTTGTTGTAATTACCAACCAAATCAAATATGTAGTATGTAAAGTATGAAAATAAAAAAATCATCATAGAAACACATAACACAATGATTTAACATGAAAACCTTGTTAACGGAAAAACCACCTGGGACCAGTAACCCAAAATAATTTTCACTCTTCTAAAGTGAGCGCAGTGAAGAGACAACCCTGTTAAAGGTTACAAACACACTGTTAGGTGTGACCTTGTTAGAGGATTTAAGACTAACAATTATCTTTTGACCAACATTCACTATGGGGTCAATTAGATAACAATGGACATTCCTTGAATGACATAGGGGCATAACATAAGATGGTTAAGTCCACTCGGTTAAGATATGTTTCTGTATCAATGGTTAAATTGAAATAGTAGTTGATCTGATTACAATACAACTCAATTTGTAGATGTTCAGATCTATTCTAAGCCCATTAAAATCCTCTGATCAATATATCAATTCACTTCCTCAACTTACTTTTACTCGGTAATATCTCTCTAATGCTTGGTATTGTTTTACAGTTTGGTTCTTCTTCAACCAGTCTAATGAAGCATGCATGAAACTGTATTCACATGAAATCTTTATGGTCTTCTTTCTTCTGGCATAGTTTCAATAGTGAAACTCATATCTCTTATATAGATAGATAAACTATTTTCATATCAACCATCAGATTTTGTAGCTTATTCTCCTTCATTGATTTTGCCTCTTAAACCTTCCTTGGTAGATGTGTCAATAACAAGTTTCAATTCAATCCTTAAGATCTTCTCCAAATTTTCTTAGCCATGGATCTCATAACAAACTTTATCCTCAATCTTGAAAACATAACAATTTCTAGCTCATCAATTTTTGTCGGCTAAACTTAAGCATTTAATACTTTCATCCATACTCAGTTAACAAAGAAATGCATCGGTGAACACAAGCTTGGTTAATATTGTCACTCGGTATACACTACACTGGGTTGGTGCATACTAAAGTGCTTCATTTACCGACCACATTGCCTTGTACATTTTTCTTCCTCCTTCATAATAGATTAATGCAACATAATCAATTCAACAATATAAGGTCGTAGACTCATCAATAAGTTACCCAAAGTATTCCTTATCCTCATCTGTCATATCCATCCTTCCCCATGTAGATATCTCAGTTCTTCCTCTTTTCTCTCCTCTTTACATATGTTTAGATGTTTGCAACCAACATGATAAGTACTATCAAAACTAGTTGACATCAATGCCAACATAATGACTGATTTAATTATATTGCATATAATTTCAGTACTCAGTGATCTCTAATCATTGATCTTCAAGTCATTTTGGTATTCAATCAGTTGTATCTCATCAGAGATAGATTGTGTCCTAAAACTCAATGGATTTTACTCCAAGTCACCATAGAATCTCTAGGTCGACCTATTCCCGAGGCTTCCATATTTTTGGGTTTTGCAGATCTTAGTTTTTTGCTTCTGAATCCCAATTTGTTTTAGATTCCAACATAGTCTTGCAACACATTTTTTAGGCTTGTATTTTCAAGGTGATTTGGCAGTCTTCATTTTTTTAAGATTTATGTTTTTTATCTAGATCAATATTTATGACATAGTCGCCTAGGTCCTCGATAGTCTTTATTTTTTTAAGTATTTCAGTTAAATTGATCTATAAGTTTCTTGATCTATTAAAACTTGATGATGTTAAAGATTTATGGGTTTTATAGATCAAGACACTTATTAGATTTTAGGAGCTTTGAAATTGGATTTTTGGAACTGGGTCTTTTTTAGATTTTCAAATTTTGATCATTACCATCCTTTGACGAAATCATTTTTGTACCATGTCAAAATTATAGTATTTCTAAAGCATGTTTTCTAAGGTATTTTCTTCAGATAGAATTCTTTCTGATTTGCAAACCTTAGAAAAATTGTATCAATATACCTTGTATCATTTGAAGTTCATTATACTCTATCTCTATTATTGTCTTTGATCGACTCTGCTTCCTTCTCAGTAAATCCTCAAAGCTTGATCGTCACTTATGTTTTGTTAATTCATGTGTTGGATCTTTTAATTTTGAGCTCATAAGAATTAATTCCCATTGTATCTCAACATGTGTATTCTTTTAGTTTCTAAAAATTATGACCAATTCATTTTAGTACCTCCTTCACTAGTTCACAAGTGTCCTTTATTCATATTCATGAAATGATGACCATTTCAGCAATTCGCAAGTGGTAAATATGCTATTTGCAAAATAGCATTTGGTTCTCTATCTCACGACCCCTTATGAAATTTTTTAAAATGGAGACGACTTCACTATTTTGCAACCTTTATTTTCTATCATTTTTGAAATAGTGATGGCTTTTCTATTTCTCAACCTTTGTTTTCTTCTTCTGCGAAATAGCAAAAAATTTATGAAAAGGGTGTATTTTGTATTTTGTGTGATTTATGGAATGTTTTGAATATTATAGTAGTTTTCATGGGTCTTTAAAAATAAATATAGGAGTACCTTATTATTAGGAAAATCAAAAGGAATAATTGATTTTGTGAGGAAGAGCTAATGTATTGAAATATCTACTCATTAGAATTTCCTATTTGGAGGGATTTATGAGATGCGGTGTAAAGGGCTTAGTACTCCAAGAACATGTAAATTTTGACTCTATCAGGATAAAAATGAATGTACACCTCTATTTATAAGTGGCTAATAGGATTTTAATGATAATTTAATTTTTGATCATAGGATTTAAAAGGTCATTTTTAGGGTTTTCTTCTTATCTAGAACTTAAAAAATTCATTCTCTAACAAAATAGATGGAAGAAGAAAGGAAAAATTACAAAGAAGATAGGAAAAAAGGAAAAGAAGATAAATTGATTTATGTTGAGGATGTTAGTGATGAACCCCCTCCCTACATTCCATTCAAGAAAATATTTACTAGGAGTTTGGTGAACGCATCAGAGGAAGAGATTATGAAGAAGACAGTGACAACTAAACCATCTACACCAAAATTCACTCCTTCGAAGGATGAAATATCAAAGAATTTTTTTGAATTGACAAGGAAAATAATAAAACATAGAAAGAAGAGAGCAATAGAAGAAGACAAAAATAAATCCGCTGAATCAGATGACTTGGAGAAGAAGTTGAGGACCGAAGGAACTAAAGTAGATAAAGTGGTGATCGAAAAAGTTCCTGAGGAAGTTTCTATTAGTAAGCCACCATTTTTGGATGTTTTATATGAATTAGCTAAGTATGGCATCTTGGTTAGAGTAAATAAGTATTATCATAAGTATAATGGAGAAGAAAAGAGGAAGTTAGTGTTTGTATAAAATACCTTCATGAAATTAGTTTGCTAAGAAATCAACTCAATTGAAGCTAATTTAACCTTTAAACATGTTGAATTGAAATCTAAAATCAAGAAGCATCTCATGGAACTCTAATTAAAGAATGTAATGCCCCTCCAACCCTATCAAGTCTGGTTATGCTCACTAGAAATTAGGAATAGATGTATGTGAGAATGATCCTTCTTGAGATGGTTGCTTAAACTAAACCTCTTCCAACTCACCATAACTTCATATTTTAATTTAGGAAATAATAACATTTCTTAGGTATGTTCTTTTGTATATCTTCCTATGAGTCAGTGATATTTTAGGGATCACCTGATAGACCTATATTCTTCTTTGCGCAATTCTCATTATTAATATTTATATGTACCTTAGGTTAATTTATTATAATCACTTAAGGGTTATATGTGTTACCTATTCTAATAACATTACTTGAGATTAGACATGATTAATGTATTTAGGGTTATATGATTTGTTTATCCTGATTTGATAATGGGACATTTTGAGTACATACTTAATGGTTAAATAGGTTTGTGAAAGTTAATAGATGATTTTGATTCACATGATTATGTTATGATGCATTCTTGTTATACAATATGGAAAAGAGATTATTCTAGTACTAACCACACTAATCCAATTATTCTTTTTTTATGTCACTGTCTGATATGAGTGTACGATGAGGAGAGGTAGTCCTAGTTACTCCTATAGGAGGTCCACATGATGTCACACTCTCCCTCCTTATTTTCCATTGTTTGTACACACAAACACACACAGATATATATATATATATATATGTGTGTGTGTGTTGGTGTACTTGGTTGGTGTTGCAGGATGCAGGTACTAGGCATTGACTCCACCTGGCTACACAGGTTTGAGCGCACCTTAAAAATCCTCTAACTATTGTTGTGTGGAGATATTACCAAGATTACTCTCAAGATTACCCATGGAATTATAATTTTGTTTGGGAAGTTACCCTAGTTGGGAAATTAGAATGTAGTTTATGTTGTGGTCTTGTGATTTGATGTTGTTTTGAGTTTATGTTAGGAGTTAGAATTAACCTTGTTTATATATATAATATTTATTCTATATTTATGTTATAATTGATTGTATTTTATATAGGTATGTGTATATATGGGTGCACACACATATACCCATACTTATATAGATAATATTATTTGTATGTTTTAATTTCTTATGTAAATGGTATTTTAATAACTAGACAAAGTGAATTAAATAAAGTGAATTCAATAAAGTGTATTGAATGAAGTGTATTGAATAAAAATTGAAAATAATAAGTAATTAATAAAATAAATGCTCTTTGTAGTAAGACTAGCTATCTACGAGGGAGTTGAACTTGAGACCTCCTAGAAGTTAGGCTAGTTGGTTTCCGTGTGTGCTATGTGTTTTCCTTGAAAGTTATTTGTTTGAATTTCTTGTTATGGTTTTCTTTGGAGGCAATTTTAATTAAATTTATTAAAAACTTTATCAGGTGTTACGGGAAGATTTTTTAATTAATCCTCAACCAACCATGGAATTTGGAGAAGTTTCTTCCCGTAAAGCAACTCTGCCAACCATATAGTTTGAGATTAAATATTTGTTTTTTGGGGAGTTTTTGGGATGGGAGGTTTTCAGAGAAATTTTGGAAGTTGTCTGCATATATCATTCCAGAAAGATCATTTTTTAGATTTTTGTGAGGTTGAGAGTTCTCTAGTTTTGTGACTACTAGTGTGGGGATTTTTTGTGAGGAAGGAGTATTTCTTGCCAGAGGGAATCCATCTAGGAGGCTATCATTTCTTGGAGATTTGCAAAGTGTGCTCCAGCCACTTGAAGAGGATTCTCCACAGGACTCCAGGTAGGGTCTGAATTCAGGATGAATTCTCTATTCTTCTTGTGTGTGTTATGAATTTGTATGCTATTTTATTGGATTTTAATATGATAGATAAACTATGAGTTATAAAGAAATTTAAATGATATGTTTTCTTTGTGTTCAAACTATGCATCCAAGAATTAAATTTATGAGTGTTTTATAGTTTTTATTGTAAAATATTTCCAAGAGGTTTAGGAATTATTTTGATTTATTATGATGGTGTATCTTATTGTTATTTAATGGATTAGGGAAGTTTAGGAAGATTTAGGAAGGGTTAGGAAGGTTTAGGAAACGTTGCAATCAGTTTTTCCCTTTTCTTGATTATGCAGGCTTCCATTGTGAATTGATGTTTTTTATTTGATTTAATCTTGTCTAAGACTTAGATAGTGTTGAGGATGTGTTTTTTATGTGGTACTAAGGTCCTTGCATCAGGTTGACCTCAGGGAACCTTTCCCAAGCACTCTCCATGCCTTAAAAAGTCAATTTTTGGCCTTTTCAGGTGATTTTGAATTAAGTTTTCAAAAAATATCCTGCAGTGTCATATGACATTATAAAAGTACCCATAAAAAACTTGGTCAAGTGTCATAAAACCCTCACTAAAATGTTGTATGAGTAGATATGCATTGACGTATGGGATTTTTTAGGGTTTTGGGGGCTCAAAATTTGTAGAATTTGGGCTTAAAACCTTTGTAATTTGTTCCCTGTGATTGGACTGCATTTATTATCACTTATGAATGTCTATTCATGGTTTAGTTGGAATTATAGAATGTTATTTATGTTATTTTAGTACTTTTCTTATACTTGTGACCTTCTTATGAGGCCAAGACTTGTTCTGGTGGAAGGATTTATACAAATATAACATTTAAGTATAAGTCTGAGATAGGTTCCAGGATTTATACAAATATAACATTTAATTTCTTATACTTTAAGTTATATTTGTATAAATACCTTTCACGATGTTTGAGATAGGTTCCAGCTTCATAGGAGTTAAGATGCAGATTCTAGAGTTTGGAGATTTCCAAAAAAAAATTAAACTTAGCCAAATTTTAGGCACTGTAGGTTTCCCTAGACTTATAAAAACAAGCTATGGAATGTTTTGCTAATACATGTGGAATTTTTTTATCACCCATGTATGTTCATTACTTGTTTTTTTAATGTTATATAGCATTACTTATTATTATTTTTCACTTGGCATATACTTGAGCTTAGTTTATGAAGCTAGGACTCATCTTAGTGGCCTGTGTGCATGGGAGGGTTCCCTAGACCTATAACTAAGCCGTGGAAAGTTTTATTTATGCATGTGGAAAGTTATATGCTATTATTTAAGGTGTCTTGTGATATAAATTATTCTAGTGGTTCCTATTATGTATATGGCTAAGGTTAGGACTTTCTCTGAGGGCCTGAGTGCGTAGGGGAGTTTCCTAAACCTATGAATTGGGACTTGGAAATGTTATCTTGTATATTTGGCTTGTGATGGGTAAGGGACTAGAAACCCTAGGTGAGTGGATCACCATAGGTGTTGGAACCCAAAGAGGTTTCCAGATGATCTTATGGGTGGGTTTGTAAAAAGTGATAACCCAAAAAAAAATTAACCTGGGAATGGGGATTCAAAAGATAATCAAAGAAAATATAATAAGGCCACACATACCTAATTGGAGTACTGAGATCAGGGATAACTACCAGGGAGGATCTCTACTTAGAAAGGGGGTATCAAGGTTACATACGTTGTGTGATGAAACTCACTTGGGTGGTATCCTAGAACCTTAACCTTGGTATTATAGTATGATGATATTTTACATGCTTTATTCTTGTTCTTTTTGTTAGGAATAAGGTGTCTCAACCTTGGATAATTCCTATTCTTATTATTTTTTTTGTAAATGTATTTTTTGCAAATAATGTAATTAAGTGTGAGTGTACATGTCTAGTTGGCATGTTGATGTGTCACTCCACTTGATGTGTCAGCATCTTGTGCATAAGGAGATCATGACTGAAACGGTCATGACAGATTCCTATGACGCGTAAGAACTATTTAAGGAATGTGCTATGATAGGTGTAAGAGCATCTTATGACTTGGGCCTATTTGGGCACCCAAGAAGAAGTGGTTGGTGTGTGTAAGAGAATATGCAAAAAATAGGTTGGCATGATAGATTATCTTACACTTCTCTTGTGACCGTTATTTTTGGTGGATTCTATGACAAGCTCTCATAGTCTATTCTAGGGATGGACACCTATTCTTGGGATTGCATGTAACAACTATGTACATGTGGCTTTGTGCATGGGTCTTGGTGGTTGTGCCTATTTTTGGGTCTAGAGGAGTCTATATATATGATGCTACTCCTATGGGAGAGATATAACAGAAGTTTAAGTCTCGTTGGCTTTGTCTCTCATTTCCTGAAAGAACTTGCATTACAAGTGTATTGTAATCTTTGTGTTGAAGATAATACATTGTGCAGGTTTTGGAGTGCTGGGGTTTTTTACCGAAAGGTTTTCCCCAGGGTATATCATTGTGTCATTCTCTATTTTTCTGTATGCATTGTATGTGGTTGCAATATCTTTCTTAAAGTAGTTAATGAATCTGAAATTGTAAGGATTTATAAGAATTTGCACAATACTCTCCTATAGAGATTAGCGTAGGAAGTTGTTTCCGCACCTAAGTTTCCTTACAAGTGGTATCAGAGCTTGATCAACTTTTGATCCTAGTTGTTTGGTAGGGTTTTTTGAGTTGATCTCAAGTTTGAGTGTGAGTTTTTTGCAGAGCATTCTGAATCTTATTTGTAGATTGAGATGGCAAGTTCATCATATGGAAGAATGGAGGTGGAGAAATTTAATGGTACTAATTTTGAGTTGTGGAAACTCAAGATGGAAGACATGTTGGAAGATCGTGACCTATGGGAAGTGACTTCAAGTGCTACAAGACCAGAAATTATAGCTCAAGTAGATTGGGATATCAAAGACCGTAAAGCTAAGGGTCTCATAAGACTCTATTTAACCGATACAGTTCTTCTGAATGTTCTAGATGAGAAAACTGCAAATAGTTTGTGGGAAAGACTTGCGGCCGTGTATCAGGCCAAATCTCTCGTGAACAAGTTGTTCCTAAGGAAGAAGTTGTACTCTCTATGAATGGAGGAAGGTGGATCCTTAAGGGATCATTTAAATGCATTTAATCTGTTGGCTACAGAATTGACATCAGCTGGTGTCAAGTTAGAGGAGGATCATTGCTACACACTTTTGTGTTCTTTACCGAATTCATGGGACCATCTTGTGATGGCTCTCAGAAGCACTTTAGTCACCTTCAAAATGGATGATGTGGTGTCTTCGCTGCTATCAGAGGAGATGCGGAGAAAGGCTTCCATTTTAGAAAAAGAAGCCCTTGCTATTCGTGGGAGATCCACTGAAAGAGGGAAGAAAAATGACAACAAGTCTGACAATAAAGGTAGATCCAAATCTCATGGGAAGTCAAAGACTTCCAATAAGTCCAAGGCAAAATGTTGGAACTATGATAAATCTGGGCACTTCCGTAAAGACTGCAAAGAGCCGAAGAAGAAGAAGAAAGGTTCAGATTCAGCTTCAGAAAGATCTCAAGAAGATGGCGATGCATTCATCACAGCTTTGGCAGCCCATGCATCTGATGATGTGTGGTTGGTTGACTCGGGTGCATCTTTTCACATGACCTATCATTGAAACTAGTTCTCAAAATATGAAGAGTTCGATGGTGGAAAGGTGTACTTGGGTGATGATTCTCACCTAAAGATAGTTGGACACGGAAGGGTCACTATCAAATTTCTTGATGGATGAGTAAAGGGAATCAACGGAGTTATGCACATTTTGGGTTTGGCACGAAACTTATTATCTGTAAGTATGTTGAATGATGTAGGTGTGCAAGTTGTTTTTTCAAAAGAAGGATGCAAGATGATGAGAGGATTGGTAGTGCTTGCAAGGGGTACTAGGATAGGTACCTTATTTCAGCTAGATGCATGTATTCCTCTATGTAATAGTTCTTCATCCTCACCATCTGAACAAGCAATGAAGAAGTCTATGGCTATTGGTTCCGATGGTAGTGCAAATACTTTGGAAGGTAAGCTTCCTGCAGAAAAGACAATGTTGTGGCATATGAGATTTGGCCACATTGGTGAAAAGGGTCTCAGAACCCTAAAAAATAAAAATCTCATTGAGGGGTTAAATGATTGCAATCTTGATTTCAACTTTTGCGAACACTGTGTCTATGGTAAACAAAATCATGTTCAGTTTTACTCTAGTTCTCACAAATCTTCTGATGTATTTGGTCCTATAAAAGTTCCTTCAATCTCCAAGTCTATTTTTTTTTATCTTTCATAGATGATTACAGTAGAAGGATGTGGATTTATTTCCTTAAAAGTAAGACACAAGTCTTTAGTCAGTTCAAGGAATTTAAAGCTCTTGTAGAGAATCAGACTAGTAAGAAGATTAAGTGTGTGAGAACTGACAATGGTGGTGAGTTTTGCTCAGCAGAGTTTGAATAGTTCTGTAAAGAACAAGGTATCGAGAGGCATAAGAAAACTCCTTATACCCCAAAGAAAAATGGAGTTGCAGAGAGAATGAACAGGACACTGATGGAGAAGGCTAGGAGTATGCTTAGTGGAGCTGGTTTAGAACAAAGGTTTTTGGCTGAAGCTATGGCCACTACTTGCTATCTGGTTAATAGATCTCCTACATCATCCCTTGTTGGTAAGACACCCATGGAGGTGTGGTCTGGTAAGAAGCCTTCAATTAGACATCTTCATGTTTTTGGTTGTGAAGCTTATGCACATGTTCCAAAGGAGAAAAGATCTAAGTTGGAAAACAAAGCTGTTAAATGTATTTTCATTGGATACAGTGCTGGTGTGAAAGGATACAAGCTTTGGGATCCTGTGACTAGTAAGGTGTTGTATAGTAGAAATGTTATTTTTAGAGAGCTAACATCTTCTCCTATTGTGATACAACTAGATGAAAAAGAAAAGGAAAAAGATGTTGTTCAGTTGCCTCCTACCCCTCAGAAGACTGAACAGAGAGACCATCTTGGGTCTAATGATGAGGAGAGCTCTAGCAGCTCTGATAGTTCGGAAGAAGAGGAAGAAAAACCTCAACCTCAGCCCTTGAGGAGATCCATGAGAGAAAGAAAGCAACTAGAAAGGTTTGGTTATTCTATGTTAGATTCTAGTTGTGCCTTTACTTTGATTACTAACACTGATGAGCCTAGATCTGTGAAAGAGGCTTTGGGCATGGAAGATGCAGGTTCCTGGATTGAGGCTATGGATGATGAGATGGCTTCATTGGAGAAAAATAAAACTTGGGACCTTGTACCTTTTCCTAAAGGGAGAAAATCTATTGGCTGTAAATGGGTGTTCAAGAAGAAATTCTGTGCAGATGGCAGTGTTGAAAGGTATAAAGCTAGATTGGTTGCAAAGGGGTATTCACAGGTAGAGGGAATAGATTATGGTGAAATATTCTCTCCTATTGCAAAGTTGACATCCATTAGATTTATGTTATCTCTTGCTGCATCATATGATTTAGAGATAGAACAAATGGATGTGAAGACAACTTTCCTTCATGGTGATTTGGAGGAAGAGATTTATATGTCATAGCCTGAGCACTACATTGTTAAAGGTAAAGAATCCTTAGTTTGCAGATTAAAGAAATCTCTATATGGTTTGAAGCAATCTCCTAGGATGTGGTACCTTAATTTTGATGCCTTTGTGTTGTCAATTGGATTTGTAAGATCAAAATCAGATCATTATGTTTATTTCAGAGTTGAAAATGATTGCCTTCTTATTGTTGCATTATATGTTGATGACATGTTGCTATTTGGGAAGGGTAAGGGTATGATTTCTGATATTAAATCTCAGTTGTCAGCACAGTTTGAGATGAAAGGTCTTGGGGCAGCTAGGTACATCTTGGGTATGGAAATCAGTAGAGACAGGTCTAACAAAAAACTTTGGTTGAGTCAGAGTAAGTATGTGAAGTCTGTGTTGGACAGGCTCAGCATGGTAGATTGTAGACCACTATGTGTTCCTATTTTTATGGGAACAAAGTTATCTATAGATGATTGTCCAAAATCTCCTAGTGAGGTGGAGGACATGAGTAGAGTACCTTATGCTAGTGCAGTTAGTAGTCTTATGTATGCTATGGTCTGTACTAGACTAGACATTGCCCAAGCAGTGGGAGTCCTAAGTCAGTTTATGGCTAATTCTGGATGGGTACATTGGGATGCAGTTAAGCGAGTATTCAGATATTTGAGGGGTACATCAGATTACTCCATATGTTATCATGGTAACTCTTATGGATCTCCGCATTCAGTTTGTATTCGTGGGTTTGTGGATTTAGATTGGGCAGGTGATATTGACAGTAGGAGATCCACCAGTGCTTATGTGCTCACTATGTTTGGTGGTGCCATTAGTTGGATGAGTAAGCGACAACCTATGGTTGCTTTGTCCACTACAAAAGCTGAGTACATGGCTGCTACTCATGCTTGTAAAGAAGCCATTTTGCTTAGAAGATTATGTTCTGATGTTGGTGTTGATGCAGAATAGATTACTATTTGGTGTGATAGTCAAAGCGCTATTTGCCTTGCAAAGAATCCAACTTTCCATGCCAGAATGAAGCACATTGATGTGCAGTTTCACTTTGTGAGAGATATGGTGGAAGATGGAAAGGTAAATTTGGAGAAGGTAGATACTGTGAAGAATGTTAGAGATGCATTAATGAAACTAGTGGGCATTGAGAAGTTCAGATGGTGTTCGGAGTCTATGGGCCTTTTGGCCTATAGCGGTTAAAGTTCCTGTTATGTTCCTGTTGCTCTTACAAGGTGTTTGACAAGTGGGAGAATGTTACGAATAAGGTGTCTCAACCTTGGATAATTCCTATTCTTATTATTTGTTTTGTAAATGTATTTTTTGCAAATAATGTAATTAAGTGTGAGTGTACATGTCTAGTTGGCATGTTGATGTGTCACTCCACTTGATGTGTCAGCATCTTGTGCGTAAGGAGATCATGATTGAAACGGTCATGACGGATTCCTATGACATGCAAGAACTATTTAAGGAATGTGCTATGATAGGTGTAAGAGCATCTTATGACTTGGGCCTATTTGGGTGCCCAAGAAGAAGTGGTTGGTGTGTGTAAGAGAATATGCCAAAAAATAGGTTGGTATGATAGATTCTCTTACACTTCTCTTGTGACCATTATTTTTGGCGGATTCTATGACAAGCTATCATAGTCTATTCTAGGGATGGACGCCTATTCTTGGGATTGCATGTAACAACTATGTACATGTGGCTTTGTGCATGGGTCTTGGTGGTTGTGCCTATTTTTGGGTCCAGAGGAGTCTATATATATGATGCTGCTCCTATGGGAGAGATATAATAGAAGTTTAAGTCTTGTTGGCTTTGTCTCTCATTTCCTGAAAGAACTTGCATTGCAAGTGTATTGTAATCTTTGTGTTGAAGATAATACATTGTGTAGGTTTTGGAGTGCTGGGGTTTTTTACCGAAAGGTTTTCCCCAGGGTATATCATTGTGTCATTCTCTATTTTTATGTATGCATTGTATGTGGTTGCAATATCTTTCTTAAAGTAGTTAACGAATTTGAAATTGTAAGGATTTATAAGAATTTGCACAATACTCTCCTATAGAGATTAGCGTAGGAAGCTGTTTCCGCACCTGAGTTTCCTTACACTTTTGAGTCTTGGATTTATTGGTATTTGAGACTTAGATTTCCTTAAGGTCTTGATAGTACCTTGGTTCTATCTCCTAGCACAGGGGGTGGAACTTTGCCATTTTCACATGGTTGGGTAGAAAATATCTTTTGAGTTATTGATCATGGTTCATGTCATGGCCTAGATCTTGAATTATTTAGTGGTGAATTTTATGTTCTTGTATCATGTATCTCTATCTTTTGAAATCAAGGTGTAAAGATGTATTGTAATCCCTTGGGAAAATTGATGTAATTATTTCTCTATATGCCTTCAGGCTATGTGTAGTAACTTGTTGGAAATTTGGCTAAGTAGGCTATCAGAATGTTGTCATTATGGAAACATATACTCAGCATGAAGATAGCATAATAGAATGAAGCAATCTTGTATGAGCGCATTAGAAAATCATCTTAAGTACAATAGTGTTTACCAATCTAATCAGAGATAGTTTTGATTAGCGATGTTCACAAAAGAAGGTTCAGTACATGTGCACTTGAACATGGATCATTATATGTATATCAAAGCCACATATGAGAGCACAAGTCTATATGGCATGCACGGAAGAAGATATTAAATATTTACAAAGACAGTGTTGAGCCAACCTGAACAGAGTAGAAGACAAAATTTGATTACATTGATTTAAGGGATTTTTTTTTTTACCAAGATAATAACTTAAATACGTAGGGATGACATCCTAGATGTTAACCCTAAGGAAACATAAATTGATTTTATATTTTGTGAAGAGTATAAGAATTATAAGCTGACTGGAAGTTATTTATTATCATAACTTGTTATATGTAAGAATTATGTAATGCAAAATATACAAGTTACATATAGAAATTGTAATAAGTTGAAATATGGTGTGAAGTTGTATATTGTAAGAAGAAAGAAAGTGATAGCTGTATGTGAAAGAAAAGAGCCTACAAAGCTAAATCAGAATAGGAAACCTATTCGATAGCAGTAAAAGGTTTTGTATTTTACCTTTGTATCAGAAGTTATTATTGTATATTGCATGTTTGGGTAGTAAGCTCATCTTGCAAACATTTTTTTTGTAATAGAAACTCCTAATAGGGTTGAGGCTTCTAACAAGGCCTAGATTCCTTTAATTAGGATAGAGACACTATATGTATGTAACAAACTCCTAACAGGGTCAACATCCTTAACCAAATACTTTTGATTAGTGGATCAGTTGTGGGTATCATCCCCACTAGGGTTTTCTCTTGGCCAAGGTTTACTCGAGAACAAAATGGTTTTATGAGTTAATTTGTTTTATTTCTATGCTTGTTATTCAGTTTACTTAGTTTAGTTTCTTACGCAAGCTTCAAGTTAATTTCTTATACCCATAATTGAGAAAAAGTAAAAGTTTGTGAAATATTGATTCACCCCCCTCTCAATATTTCCTATTTCTATCAATTGGTATAAGATCTTAGTTACTCAAAAAAAAGTTATTCAAAGAAATCCTAATAGCTTAAGTAAGATCTCTATGGATATGGATCAATTGCAAAAGAATATTGAAGAAGCTCTTGAACATATTGATATACTTACTAAAGAAAGAGATACTCTGAAAGAGAAATACGATGATGTGAAAAACTACATTGAAAAATTAAAAGAAAAGATGGAAGATCTTAAATCAAAGAAAGAACCTACAATTCAAGTCAAGGACTGTGATGAAGTTTCAAAAATGAAGAAAGAAAATGAGATCCTTAAACATGAGTTAAAGATTGTAGATCTGAAGTTAAGCTTGAAAGATGAAAATTGCAAAGATGAATCAAATCTGAAATCTGAAATCTGAACTTACCAAAGTGACATTTAAATTTGTGAAAAAAAAATTGCAGTATGTTGAACTTGAGAAGTATAATACAATTGTGAAAGTAGAACTAATTCAGTCTAAACAACATCTTGAGAAACTCTATTCCAGTAGTGAAAAGATTGATGAATAAATGTCTTATCAGAAACCATCTTATGATAAAACCAGTCTTGGATTCCTTGAAGATAAGTTCCCTAAGAAGATTGAGGAATGCAAAGAACCAAATCTAGAACACTCTAAGAGAAAAGATGAAAAGAAACCCGATGAAGCTAAAAAATATGAAGATATACCTAATCCACCTAAAGAAGATGAACCACCTAAATATATGCGAACATAATTCAAAGGTAGATATTTTTCATGCAATTCTTTTAGACACATGAAAAGAGATTGTACAAGTAAGCAATTCAAACCTATCTTTGGTTATTGTTATAATTGTCATGGTTTTGGACATAAATCTATTGATTATAAGAGACCTAGATCTAATGATAACAATAGTAGTAGAATGTTTAGAGATACTAACCTTGCAAATAAGAGACCTATTGAGACATGAACAAAAGGAATGGAGTTGTGTGTTATAGATGCAACAAGATTGGACATATTGCCAGATAGGACTGAGATATGGAAACAATGGAGTAGTTTGTCAGATATGCAACAATTTTGGTCACACAACGAGATTTTGTAGTATGAACAATATGAGAAACCTAATCCTAGAAAATATACAAGGAGAAATGTGAGCACCAAAAATAGTCATAGAGAATGTTGTAGTAACTTGGAAGAAGTTGAGTTTGTTAAAGCCACAGATCAAGCAAGCGCACTCAGTATACCAAGAAACTGGACATGTAAAGTACCTGAGAGTAAGTGTGACTCATTTCCTAATTCATCTCAAAGCACTTAAGCATTTATCTCATGAATTATGTATTAGAGTAAAATATCATAATAGTGTAGAAGTTAGAATAGATTGAATTAAGTCTTGCAAAGTTAATATGAGCTAGTATATGACATAATGAAGCTATGGTTAAGAGTGCATGAATTTATGAATATGTATGCAAGTACACGAAAAGAATAAAGTTTTGCAGGTAACTGGAAACAAATTTTTGGCATGAAGCAGTAAAGAAATTTAATGCAATGTCAGTATCTTGAAAGACTTTAAGGATAAAAGTTGATGATTAGTATTAGTTGATCATTCAAGTGATTACAAGTGATATAGAGATCTAGCCAGTGGAGATTAAGATCAGTTTGTAGGATTTGGAGATGAATTTCTTGCCAGATCTACGCAAAGCCCTAAATCTTGATTCTGGGGTATTTTACTAAGTATTCATATCAAAAGTAGTTGTATTATATAAAATCATGGATGCATCACTAGTTCACCACATCAGAGATTCAATTAGACCTATAATGAAGAAGGAACCTATAGAACCTTTGGAAGAAGACCCTATTTTAGCCTTATGAACCATTCTAGACAAAGTTTTTCATTTGGAAGATGTGAATGGTTACCTTAAATGTAAGTTTGAGACTATAGGAAATGGTAGCCTAATCATGGAATATGATAAGATCTATAAACAGGACATGTCATACAAAGAAGGGTTTGAACATTTGAGTGAAATAGATGTTATCAAATATACACTTCAATATGAATTTCAGAATGATGAATGGACCAAGATAATATTGATTAGAATTCATAATGGAAAGTTTTGGTTAGATGATAGAGTCATAGACATCACCGCAAACCTTATTCATGAGGTAACTAGATTATAGAGATAGGAGTGATTCCTTTGAATGAGAAGAATGTCAAGAAAATAGTGTTAGACAATACCAAGTCTTCATACAATGGAAGAGGAATTTTTATAAGTAAGATTGAACAAGATGATGTTAGATATGTGTGTAAAATATTTACTACAAAGTTTTTTGCAAGCTCAAGAGAAGATGATATGGCATTTGGCATGGTACATGCAACTTATCTTATGGATGTAGAGAAAGTACAAGTAGATATGTGTGAAATTTTTAGGATTCAATTCACTAAAAATATTGAGAAGATTAGAAAGACCAAGAATTCACAATTTAGATTTTCATCTTTGATCACCTACATGTTTTTCCATTTGTTGACAAGATTCCCATACAATATAGGAGTTAACTAGAATGATAACAAAAATTCTATGGGCAAAATCAAAAAAGTGTACCTGAGGCACCCTATTGACAAAGTGAATGAAAGTGCTACTTTAGTGATTAAGACTTTTTAGAATGAAATGAAGAAAAGATCAAGGATTCCACCATCTATTGTGGAAAAGTAAAAAGATGAGATATGCTTTTTGGTAGATACAGACTTTACCTATATTGAAGCAATTGAACCAAGAGTAGAGTTTGTAGACCCTCTTGAGTATGAGGTTTCAGAAGTTGAGATTGAAGGTTATGTGAGAAGATTACTTAAGAGTAATTTGGATGCTAAGAGTCCTAGATTTGGGACACATGAAGAGAACTTCAATTCCACACAATCATCACAAGCACTGAAAATGGAAAAGAAGAGAGTTGATAGTACCATCAAGAAAATATTGAAAGATATTGGTATGACTGAACATGAGTTTTTCATTGTGAAGAAGACAACAACATCAATCAGGGACATTGGATAGAAAGAAGTACTGTTAGTTCCACCCTTGACATCCCTTGCAGCCCCTACTGAAGAAATTCAAGAAATTGATGAAGAAATTGAATAAGTGGAAGTACAAGAAGTAAGGAAATCCACAAGATCCTCCTCCACCACACTGACTAAAAGAGTAAAATAGATGGAAAGTGGACCAGGTAAAAGATAGAAGACTATCTTTACCCCAGTACAAAGGAAAAAATTAGTAGTTAAGACAAATGAAGAGGTAGGTAGCAACAAGAAGTAAATAGAAGCCTAAAATAGATAAAGTGAACCCTTTAATCATAGATTAAGGGGATTTCACCAAGTTAAACAAATACTATGAGATGTATGATAACTTTGAGAAGTTAAACCTAGAAAATGTAGTTGTCAAACACATGATCCTTGCAGACAAGAAATTTGATGACATCCATGGCAAGATCCCTAACAATCTATATGAGAAATTGATAAACAGGAAGAAAAGAGCTACAAAAGAAGATAAAGGAATAAGAGAAAGATTTACAAGAAAGATATGTGAGATAAAAGATTAAGATAATTTTACAAAAATAATGAAGAACCTAACTACCCATTTGAGGAATAAAAGAAGAACAATACTTATAATGGGAGGAAATTACGAGGAGATAAATAAAGAAACAAAGGAAGCGGTTGTGAAGGTAATGACCTCTAGACCAGGTGAACAAATTAGTGAATCTGATCAGGCAGTTGAAGCTGAATATCAGATTGAATCATCACTAGCTCCACCACCCTCCATCAACATTATAGATGAATCTATGAACATTGAAGGAATGAATATCACCCTAGATAGTGAAGAAAATCCTTTCAATGACCAAGGAGATGATGTTGGAAATTTGACACAAATTGATGAGTAGAAGGATACAACAAAGAATAAGGAAGAAAAGATTGAAAAAAGTAAGGAAGAAGAAAAAGAGGAAACTTAGACTGATACAGTAGAAGAAGAGTATGCAGTGCTATAGGAACAGTCAGTGATCATTCGTAAACCTAAGGACACAACAAAAGCATCATAGAAACCACATTTTGAATCAATTTTTGCAAGCTTAGGACAAGAAGTGGATGATGATGATCAAATAGAGTTGATCTCATCTCTGAATAAGATTATTGGAAAGAACAAAAAGGTAAAAATCTTGGAAGGAGCACTACTTGAGGTAGCAAGTAAACTTCAAAGTGTTATATCAAGTCAAGTTAGTGAGGCTAATCCCCAAGAAAAATAAAAAAGTGGTTATGAAAGGTTTTGACATGGAATTTTCAAATATATCTGATGTTGCAACATTCAAAGCCCAAGCAGGCCATGACACACAAGTATTTCAAGTTGTATGCTAGGATATTAGAAATGATCTAGACAACTTGGATGTATGCATAAAAGAATTCAGAAGATTCTTAGAGAGAGGGAAAGCATTGTACATTCAGTGTACAAAATCCCATAGTCACACATCTAAAATATCAGAGAAGTTGAAGATCAAAGAAGCATAACTACAAGTGACAACAAATGTTTTGTAGAGCCCTAATGTGAAGATCTCAGAAATTGAGAGGAAAACAAGAAACAAATTTGATGATATGAGACTTCTGAATGATGAGAAGGAGAAGAAATTGAAGAGATTCTCTCTACTCAGAGAGCATGTATCACTAAAAATCAATATTGTAGAGATTCGGATGGAAGAATTTCTTTCATCAAAGACATCTTATGAAAAATTTGCTTATGCAAATCTCAAGGTAGTTGAAATTGTATCCTTTAGCCTATGCGCATTGCTCAGTGTTTCTGATGTAGTGAAGAAGTCACGGGACAAGGAAATAGAGAGCCTAAAAGTTAATTTTTTAGATTATGTTGCAAGTCTTTTGGCCTTGCAATGTTGAAAATATGAGGTAAAACAATTTTGTTACATTATTTTTGACACCTCTGTCATTGTTGTCAAAGGAGGAGTAGTATAAGTTGAAAATTGTATATATAGATATGCAGTATAGTATGAAGTATACTCTTAGGGGGAGTATCAATTTTTGGAGAATTTTTTGGAGAAAAAAGAAGTTATGTAAGATCCACATTTTGTAATTTAAGTTTTTTGGGACTTAGCCAATTTTCCCATATGTTGCCACCAATGACAAAGGGGGAGATTGTTGGAAATTTGGCTAAGTAGGATATCAGAATGTTGTCATTATGGAAACATATACTCAGCATGAAGATAGCATAATCAAAGGAAGCATTCTTGTATGAGAGCATTAGAAAATTGTCTAAGTACAATAGTATTTACCAGTCTAATCGTAGACAGTTTTGATTAGCCATGTTCACAGAAGAAGGTTCAGTGTATGCGCACTTGAACATGGATCATTCTATGTATATCAAAGCCACATATGATAGTGCAAGTCTGTACGACATGTACGAAAGAAGATATTAAAGATTTACAGAGATAGTGTTGAGCTGGCCTGAACTGAGCAGAAGACAGAATTTGATTACATTGAGTTAATGGATTATTTTGTTTACCAAAATAATGAGTTAACTTTGTAGGGATGAAATCCTAGATATTAACCCTAAGGAAACATAAATTGATTTTATATTTTTTGAAGAGTATAAGAATTGTAAGCCGACTGGAAGTTATTTATTGTAATAACTTGTATATATGTAAGAATTATGTAATGCAAAATGTACAAGTTACATATAGAAATTTCAATAAGTTGACATATGATGTGAATTTTTATATTGTAAGAAGAAAGAAAGTGATAGCTGTATGTGAAAGAAAATAACCTACAAAGATAAATAAGAATAGGAAAGCTATTCGGCAGTAGTAAAAAGTTTTGTATTTTACCTTTGTATCAGAAGATGTTATTGTAGATTGCATGTTTGGGTAGTGAGCTTATCTTGCAAACATTTTTTTTGTAATAGAAACTCCTAATAGGGTTGAGGCTTCTAACAAGGCCTAGAGTCCTTTAATTAGGATAGAGACACTATATATATGTAACAGACTCCTTACAGGGTCAACATCCTTAACTAGATACTTTTGATTAGTGGATTAGTTGTGGGTATCATCCCCACCGACATTTTCCCTTGGCCAAGATTTCCTCAAGAACAAACATGGTATTATGAGTTCATTTATTTTATTGCTATGCTTGTTATTCAATTTACTTAGTTTAGTTTCTTATGCAAGCTTCAAGTTAATTTCTTATATCCATAATTGGGCAAAAGTAAAAGTTTGTGAAATACTGATTCAACCCCCCCCCCCCCCTCTCAGTATTTCCTATTTCTAACATAACTGTAATTCTAATTATGTTTATAAATAAAAGAAAGTAAGTTATGTATATGCGAAGGGTAGTATTAGGAATCTCAAAAGAGGATTGAGTATTGGTTAATCAATTATGGATTATAATTAAGTAACTTTCCTACCCTATCTCTCTTGTGAGTTTTAAATGAAATTGAAATTAATGATTCTATGTAAGTAGTTGCAATGCAATATATGCAAACTTCTTAAAGGAAACTTATTTTGATATGTGTAATAGTGAAAAGATGTGCTAAGGGTTGAAGGGTATCTCTAGGTGAAATAATAAGGGAAAGGAAATATTTATGTTATTGAAAGTATTAACGAGATGTAATTTCTTCTAGTGTTCTTAAATGTATTAGTTCAATGTGTATGAGGTAAGGTTATTTGAACTAGGTTTTAATCTCAATTCTTAACTAGATTTATACAAGGTTATATTTAAGCTAATGCAATGCTCTTAGCTGGAATCCATTAGAGATAGCTCTAAAATGAGAATTTGAAGCTATTATGATGAAAATATGCCTATCTTAACTCAATTATGCTAAAAATGATCTATTATGCTTTAAAAATCAAAATGCCTATAGTAAGGATGTAATTAACTAAAATGAGAATGGATCCTTTTCTCTTGATTTTTTATCTCTATTTATAGATTTTCCCAAAGCTTAGGAGTAGAGTAAGTTTAACCATGGTTAATTTTGGGTCAAGTTGATGGTTTCATATGATGAGATAATTTAAATTTTTTGTTCTTAAAGGTTGGGACAAAGAGAAAAAATGAGTGGTTTAGATTCATTCTCAAGATGACTGATGGAGAATCAATTTGGCTTTGATCCATGTGAGATCAATCCTCAATTCCTATTGGTTGATTCAATTCCTTCCCATGTGGTAGGTGAGGAATTTTAGGAATTAATTAATTTATTAAATTAATTTTCTTATCCATGTGTACCCCTTGAATGTGTTATATTTGATTTAATTAAATTATATAATTAACTTGATTAAAATTAATTCCATAATTAAATGATCTTTTTAATTTAATTAACCCTCTTTGGATTGGATTTCAATTAATTTATGATTTTTCCTTTGATTGCTCACTTTGAATTTAGATTGACCATTTTTAGGTGTGTACAAATGCCCCTCTTTGGATCAATGTGTGAAGCACGTTGGTTCAAAGATTGTGTGGTGTTTGATTAACTGATGTCTAATATGATCTTGATGACTAATTCCTTGATAAAACCTTGATTAATTGTTGATGCATATTCTCATTACGATACTTAGTTCCTGATATGATACCTAATTTGAATAATTTTCACTAATTTTGATGCCCCACTAATAAATTTGAAAATTTTGCATACAATTTTTTATTTGAAACAAAATCTCTTATTTGAATTACAATATTGTATCAATGATGATATGATGGAATGCCCCCTCAGGAAATGAATCAAAATGATTTTGGATGATTTGGTTAAGATTGGGAAGATTTGATTTGTTTCCTGATAAAATCAACTTGAAAATTCCCCAATCATGAGATAATTTGATGAGAAAAGATTTGATTGATAAAATGTTGTTGATGTTGGATATTTGCCAGTAGGCCAGTACTGACTGTATGCTTGTCATTGATGACAACATATGGAAAGTATCATGTCTGGAAGTATTATGTAGTAAGATTTTAGCATATGTAGCATGGATATGATATCAGCATGATAACATGGGCGTAGAGGTTAACTGTTAGTACAAACAGTTATATAGCAGCTAGTGTCAGTAGTGTTCCTGATATAGTAACAAACAATGTTCTGTGTATGGTTGTCCATACAGTTATCATGGAGCCTTGCGCACTTGGATATATGTTGAAGACATGTTAGTGATGTTTTAGTTATGGGCGCATAGTTTTTTGATGAGTAGAAGTGAAGTTATGCAGTTGCTATTCTCCAGCAATAGTTTCTTGTGTTTGTTCAAAAGAGCCGATAGAGATTTTATTGGTTCTTGAGTTGAACCTATCTTTAGGGTATGTGCCCTTTGAGTTAAGCTTGGAGAAGTGTTATTGATGTTCGGTTAAGAGTGCATGAGTTAATTCAGCTTACAGAGAAAGATCTAGTTATTTTGGTAGAGCTGACAGTGTGTAGCATGCATCTACAATTATCTTATTGGACAGGTCCTATAATGTGTTGGGTGCATAGTAGAGCTAACATAATTTTTATTGAATTTAGTTATGGTTTCTCTAATATGATTTTAAGGTGGTTCTAACAAGCTGACTTGATTATATCATTTGGAGGAAACATATTTATAGGCAGTCATTTGTGATTGCTTGAGTGTGGTTCATGGCTGATTAAGCAAAGTAGAGCAGAGTGTGTGAAGTGTTGAGCCATCAGAAGAAGGTCTATGTGACCAAGTAAAGTACTTGTGCTATTCATTGGAACTAATCCAGAGAGCAGGTCTAAGCACAATTCACCAAGATCCAGATATAGTGTGTATCTGTTATTCAAAAGGTTGTAGCCTTCACCCATTTGAGTAGTGAGCTCTTAGACAGTGTGTCCTCTCCCCTAACAGGGACAATTGTAAAAGACTCCTAACAGGGTTTGATCCTTGACCAGGTCTACTATACTTAATATATTGTAAAGCTACTCCTAACAGGGTAAATGATCTCTAACAAGGATCATTACATGCTAGTATAGAATATTAGTGGGTATCAAGTCCCCCCAGGTTTTTACCTATTTGGGTTTCCCCGTAACCAAAATATTGGTGTTGTGTCCATGTGTTCTTTCATTTTGTTTATGCTTTATGTTTAAGTATACTTAATTGGATAAAGAATTGAATCTTGTAGATAACTAATTCACCCCCCCCCCCCCCACCCCTCATTTATCTCTTGGGACTATTCCTAACAATTGGTATCAGAGCCAAGTGCCTCGAAGAGAACATTTAACAACTAGAGGTTGATCAGATGGCATACTTCAGGAAAGAGAGTCCTAAGTTTGATGGAGAGAATTATCTTGACTGGAAGAACAAGATGGTGACTCATTTCCAGTGCATTGCTTTTGAAGTTTTTAATGTAACTATCAAAGCAGCTAAGATTCCTACTTTATAAGACCTTGCAAAAGATGATGCTACTGACACACAAAAGGAATTATTTCATCAGAATGCTATAGCTAAAGAAGCCCTTATCAGCTCCCTATCTGATGGTGAATTTTTAGAAGTAAAAAAGATAGATACAACCCATAAAATATGGAAGCACCTAGAAGACATATTTGAAGGAGACAAACAAGCAAAGGATGCACGTAGAAAGACATGGAAGAAAAGATACAATGCATTAGAGATGCTTCCTGAAGAAAACATCAGAGCTTACAATCAAAGAATAAATGAAGCAGTTGTTGGAATCAGGAACAATGGTGGAGAGATTTTAGAGGACATTATGGACAAGTTAATGACTACCCTCACTCCTGAATATGAAAGAAAGATCAAAATCCTTGATGAGACCATGTAGCTTACATCAAATTTCAAGAGAGAGACCTTGATCAGAAAAATCTCAGCTTTTGAGAGTTCAAGATTGAAGACAGAACCAAAGAGTGAGACAACTTTCAAAGCAACAGTTCATGGTAAGAAATCTGCAAACACTTCTCGTAATTTTGATGATGATGATGAAGAGAAAATATTACATGATTTTATTGCTATGATTGCCAAAAGAGAAAATAAAGGAAAAGGAAAATATGAAGGTCAATTACCATTTAAGTGCTTTTCATGTAATAAGATCAGTCACTTTGCATCTAAGTGTCCCACTAGAGCTAAAAAGTTCAAGAAGGATTACAAGCCTAAGTATTCTAAGGAATGCTACTATGCTGGAGATGGAGTTTCAGATGAAGAATTTGGTGAAGAAGAAATTGGATTCATTTCTATTATAGACAAAATAAATAACAAGACAGTTCATGAAGATAAAAAGGAAAATCAAGAACTAGCATTGATTTCACAAGCTGACATAAGGATAGACTGGATTATAGATAGTGGTTGTTCACATCACATGACAGGTGATAAAGGTAGGTTTGTTCATTTGGACAAATACAATGGAGGTATGGTCAGATTTGGAGACAACACTCCTAAACCCATAGTTGGTAAAGGAGCCATCACTTTGGATGGAAAGAATAGTATTGATGATGTTCTTTATGTTGATGGTTTGAAACATAACCTTCTCAGTGTTGGACAGTTACTTGGAAAAGGCTATCAGTTGGAGTTCAAAGATGACAAATGCATCATTAACAAAAAGGATGGTGTTATGATTGCATCAGGCTCAAAGACAAGAGGTAATTTTTTTCAACTCAATTCAGAAGCAAGTTGTTTTGTTGCTAAAGTTGATGACAGTTGGTTGTGGCACAAAAGACTATGTCATATCAATTTTGATAACATAGTAAAGATAAGCAATATTAAGGCAGTAAGAGATCTACCTAGCATAGTAAAGCCAGTTGATAATATATGTAGGGAATGTGTGATAGGGAAGTATGTAAGAAATTATGTTAGGAGCAAGTAGAATTCAGTAGATAACAAGTTAGATCTGATTCATATAGACCTATGTGGTCCAGCTCAAACAAGATCATACTATAGTGAAAGGTATTTCATTTTTCTAGTTGTTGATGATTATACTAGGATGATGTGGGTTACATTCTTGAAAGATAAGTCAAAAGATTTTGAGAAGCTCAAAATATTCAAAGCTAAGGTTGAGAATGAATCTAGACTAAAGATAAAATGTTTGAGATCGGATAAAGGAGGAGAATTCACCTCTAACAGATTCTATGAGTACTATAGAGAACATGGCATAAAGAGATAGTTAAGTGCACCTAGAACCCCTTAGCAGATTAGAATTGTAGAGAGAAGGAATAGGATCATTCTTGATACAGCGCGCACCATTATGATAGAAGGAAAAGTTGCACACACCTATTGGAGAGATGTGCTCAATACAACAGTCTATACCATCAATAGAATTCAATTAAGGCCAGGCATTGAAAAAAAACCATATGAGCTATGGTTTGGTAATGTTACCACAATAAAATACTTCAAAATCTTTGGAAGAAAGTGCTACATCAAGAGGGATGAAGCAGTAGGCAAGTTTGATGTAGGAAGTGATGAAGGTATTTTTCTTGGTTACTCTACTAAAATTAAAGCTTATAGATGTTTCAATTTAATATTTAAAAAGATAATTGAAAGTGCTCATGTAAAGATTGATGAAAATTTTATGATTCAAGAAAGATATCATGATTACTCACCCATGATTGAAGAAGAACCTAGACCCTCCACTAGTGAGACATTTATTGAGGAAATGTTTGACAATATTGATGTGTTATTCAATGACTCTGAGACAAGTGAAGAAAATACTCCTAAGGCTGATGAGTCAGCATCACCTAAAGTTCTAAAGTTTACATCAAGAAATCATTCCAAGGTAGACATCATTGGAGATCAGAGCGGTAAAGTCTTAACAAGATCACAAGCAAAGAAATCAGCTAGCAATGAAGTGGTATGTTTACTATCTCAAATTGAACCTTTAAGCATTGAAGATGCTTGTAATGATTCAGATTGGCATGATGCTATGAAAGAAGAACTTGATCAGATTATTAAGAATGGCACTTGGGAACTAGTCCCAAGACCTAGTGATAAGAATGTGATTGGAACAAAGTGGATATTCAAAAACAAGATGAATGAAGATGGTATAGTAGTAAGAAATAAAGCAAGATTAGTATGTAAGGGATATGCGCAAAGAGAAGGCATTGATTATTTAGACACATTTGCACGTGTGAGCAGATTAGAAGCCATTAAGTTTTTTTTAGCCTATGCTACAATCAAAAACTTCAAAGTTTGTGAGATGGATGTCAAGTCAGCATTCCTGAATGGAGATTTGAAAAAAGAAGTTTACATTGAGTAGCCGGAAGGATTCACCTTATCAGATAGACTTGATATGGTATGCAGATTGAAGAAGGCCCTCTATGGACTTAAGTAAGCCCCTAGAGCATGGTATGAGAGACTAGATGGATACTTAACAAAGATTGGATTCAAGAAAGGAGTAGCATATTGTAATCTATTCATTAGAGAGACATCTGAAGGTTTACTACTTGTAGCTATATTTGTTGATGACATTATCTTTGGAGGTAATGACAAGCTCAATGCTGAATTTGCCAAAGAAATGAAGAATAAGTTTGAGATGAGTATTATTGATCCTATCAAATACTTTTTGGGACTAAATGTGTAGTAGACAAAAAAAGGAATCTTTATTAATCAGTCAAAATATGTGAAAGAGATACTGAAGAAATTCAAGACGGATAATTGCAAGCTAGTAGGAACCCCTATGATCACTAGATGAAAGCTTACAAGAGAAGATGACTCACCAGTAGTAGATATAACATTGTATAAGTCTATGATTGGTAAACTCATATATCTTACTCAGACTAGACCTGATATTTATAATGTAGTTGGCATAGTTGGAAGATTTGCAATAGAGCCTAAACAAAGTCACCTCATGGCAGTAAAGGGAATATTTAGATACCTGCAGGGCACTATAGATTATGATCTATGGTATCCTAACTTAGAAAATGTTGAGCTTCATGTCTACACTGATGCAGATTGAGCAGGATGTGTTGATGGCAAAAAGAGTACATCAGGTGGAGCAGTGTTTCTTGGTAATAGACTTGTCACTTGGACAAGCAAGAAACAAAATTGTATTTCTCAGTCAATAGTAGAAGTGGAGTATGTTGTAGCAGCCCTGAATTGTTCTACAATTGTTTGGATCAAACAGATGATAAAGGATTTTGGAATTTAGATTGATTATCCTATTTTTATTCACTGTGATAACACTAGCACTATCAATATGTCAAAGAACCCTGTGATGCATTCAAAGACAAAGTACATACTGATCAAGTATCACTTCCTAAGAGAGAAAGTGGTAGAGAAAGAAGTCAAGTTGGACTATGTGAGTACTAAAGATCAATTGGCAGATATATTCACAAAGCCCTTGCCTAAGGATACTTTTGAGTATCTCAAGGAGAAGATGGGAGTAATTCCCTTCCCTGATTCTGCTTAGAAGAAAGATGGAAAGGCACCAGTCCTTAGGGACTGGTGGAAGGTTGACTACTCTACCTTAGGAGTAGTACCGATGCTTAAAATGAATGGTGCCCTTTGCCATTGATGTCAAAGGGGGAGTAATATATAGAGTCATGAAAAATAGAATTAAAAAGAGGAGTAATATACTAAGGGGGAGCACTATTCAGTGATGATAGCAGTTCAGTTGAGGAAATGGAGAATATTGGAAAATATTACAGCAAATGGAGGATTCATCTTTGGGGGATTTTTGAAGAGGAAATGAAGAATGTTATAAAAGAAATGTTCATTTGGGTTGGTGGTGGTTTTTCATTCCACATGTTGCCATCAATTCCAAAGGGGAAGATTGTTGGAGATTTGGCACTAGGCCAGTACTGACTGTATGTTTGTCATTGATGATAACATATGGAAAGTAGCATGTGTGGAAGTCTTATGTAGTAAGCTTTAGTATATGTATCATGGACATGATATAAACATGATATCATGGGCACAGAGGTTAACTATTAGTACAGACAATTATATAACAACTGGTGTTAGCAGTGTTCCTGACAAAGTAACAGATAGTGTTCTATGTATGGTTGTGTTAGAAGTATTAAAAGAATGAAAATAAGTAAATGAAATAATCCAAGAAAGTGAAGTGCATAAGGAATTTTACCATAAGCCAAGAATGAGATAAAATATCAAGATCAATCACCAACACATGAGAATGCTCCAAGAATCCAAACAAAGAGCCAAGAGATTTTGAAAGGGGAAAGAAAAGAAAACCCCTTGTGACATTATGAATGAGACCATAGTCTAAACTAAGATAGAGAGAGAGTTTCTCACTTACAATAACTTCATTATAAGAAATGAGAGAGAGGAGCATCTCTTAAATAGAGATGAGAGAGAGGAGTTAGAATGTAACTCCCAAGTCTATGAATGCCACCATTCATAAGTGTGTGATACAAGTGTCAAGGTCCTCTTAAGGAGGAATCAACTAATTTCCTTATAAAGGAATTACAAAAATATGAGTTGTCCTCCCACTTTGATTAGAGGACAAAATACAATAAGGATACCTTGGTTTATCCTAGTTTACAATATTACACCAAGGAAAGATTATAAATTCTAACAGGTTGTCTGTATAGTTATCATGGAGACTTGCACACTTAGATATATGTTGAAGACATTTTAGTAATGTTTTAGTTATGGATGCATAGTCTGTTGATGAGTAGAAGTGAAGTTATGCAGTCACTATTCGCCAGCAGTAGTTTCCTATGTTTGTTCAGAAGAGTCGATAGAGATTTTATTGGTTCTTGAGTTGCACCTATCTTTAGGGTATGCGCCCTTGGAATTAATCTTGGATGAGTTTTATTTATGTTTGGTTAAGAGCACATGAGTTAATTCAGCTTACAGAGAAAGATCCAGTTGTTTTGGTAGAGCTGATAGTGTGTAGTGTGTGTCTACAATTATCTTATTGGACAAGTCCCAGAATGTGGTGCGTGCATAATAGAGCCAACAGAATGTTTATTGAAGTTTTTTATGGTTTCTCTAATATTATTTCAAGGTGGTTCTAATAGGCCAACTTGATTATATCATTTGGAGGAAAGATATTTATAGGTAGTCATTTGTGATTGCTTGAGTGTGGTTCATGGTTGATTAAGCAGAGAAGAGCAGAGTGTGCGAAGTATTGAACCATCAGAAGAAGGTCTATGTGACCAAGTAAAGTACTTGTGCTATTCATTGGAATTGATCTAGATAGAAAGTCTAAGCATAGTTCACCAAGATCCAGATATAGTGTGTATCTATTATTCAGAAGGTTGTAGCCTTTGGCCATTTGAGCAGTGAGCTCTCAGACAGTGCATCCTCTCCACTAATAGGGACAATTGTAAAAGACTCTTAATAGGGTCAGACCCTTGACCAGGTCTACTATACTTAACATATTGTAAAGCTACTCCTAACAGGGTAAATGATCTTCTAACAAGGATCATTATACACTAGTGCAGAATATTAGTGGGTATCAAGTCCCACCGGGGTTTTTACCTATTTGGGTTTCCCCGTAACCAAAATATTGGTGTTTTGTTCATGTGTTCTTTCATTCTTTTTATGCTTTATGTTTAAGTATACTTAATTGGATAAATAATTGAATCTTGTAGATAACTGATTCACCCCCCCCCCCTCTCAGTTATCTCTTGGGACTATTCCTAACAGTTGATGCTCCAGATTAGTTGGTGATATTTTGATATTTCTTGATGTCAATCAGAATCACTTGGTTGATGTTGTATTGATATCGATCTAATAGGATAGGTAGGTTTATGGATTGATGTTTCTCTCTCAAGATCTAGAGAGATGAAAAAAAGAAATTAATTTTCCTTCCTCAAGATATAAAGCTTGGAAATTTGATGTGCTCAAGATGAGAAAATAGATGATAGGATAAATTGATTGACATTAGATGATTAATTGGATGATGTTACTGATTGATATTTTATTTTATATGCTTAATTATATATTTTAATGATATGGGATCAATTGGATATTCTCATGATGAAAAATTAGGGATTGGTAGAAGAGAAGGGTCATCCACTGGTGTAAGTGCAGATATAGATATAGGTGATGGATAGAGTTAGGTTTCCCCTAGTTGATAAAAATTATTGAATATTGATGGTGTCCTTGATGTAGCATGGATTATTGATCATTTGATGGATCAAATATTTGATTATGTACTTTGGTTATGGACTTTGATATAATTTGACTTTTGATGAAGTATATTTAGCTAAGGATTATTGATGTACCTTTGATTATGAGATTGAGTATGTTTTTTATGCTAGATACTTAAGACATTTGATGATATATCTTGATGTATTCTGATATTGACATTGATGTATCTTGATATGACCATTTGATGATGTGATCATGATTATATATACTATCTAACTAAAGAAAATCCATAACTTTTAATATGAAAAACTAATCTATATGGATGCAACTAGCTGTGTCTTTTAAATGTTCACCAAAATTTCACTTTGATACCAACTTTCCCAAAGTTGGGTATTAGACCCATCATAGAAGTAGATTTGATATCAACTCACCAAACTATCATGGGGTCAGAGTTCAGACTTATGGGGCATTGTAAATTATCTTGTGCTCATCAACATAAATTCTGAACAAAATCAATTCTAGACTACACCTTCCCCATGTGAGCTCAATTTAGAATTATGTGGAAACTAAGTCAGCTCAACTTCCAAATTTACAATGCAACATACCAAGGGACTCAACTCCAAGACTTTTCATCTAATGAGTCACCTCTCAATAACTAAGTTCAAGAACTTCCCAACCTATGAGCCATCTTCAAGATGTGGACTTGCATCTAGGGTTGGAGTTGTGGCCTGCATGATCTAACCTCATAAAAATCACCTTTATACCCACAAAAAAATGTGTCTCAATGTCACATGTAGTTCTAAAGTCATCTTGCTGAGCCACCAACTCACCAAATTTTAGATCTCTCACAACAAAGTCCCTAAATTCCCATTCCTAGACCAAATTGATTTTACCTCAGATAGTGTCTCAGACTCCATCCTAAACCACACTACACAAAGTAGACCATACTACTTCAAGCATCCTAGATTATATCTTAGTTTGGCTCCAAGCCTTACCTACACCACAACTATGAGCAACCAACCTGCTACCTAATTCTAACAACTATGAGCACCTAGCTCACCACACAACCCCAACACATAATCCTCGGATCCATCCTGAATGGGATCCTAAACCACAACTATGTGTTCCCTATGCACAAAATAGACCCAATAATTTGATCACCATTCCATGATAACCAATTATAAGTTCATCATTAGCTCTGATAGGACTAGCATAGCTCCAAGCTACACCTTAGAAAAATGACTCAATCATCCAACAAGAAACATCACATCCAACATGCATACCCAAGTTCTAGTCCTAGGAACAATTCACTGATTCACATTCACTTAAGAACTTGTCATCCTCAAGCTCATCCCAAATCATCTATGCAAGAACCCATGCATAGAATTATTTTCCATCCAAGGAATCAAATCTGTATCCAACGTATTCGTAAAGAGCTAGCAATCTATCATAACCAACATTCCCAATACAATACATCTATTACACACTCAAGGATCGGAAGATGAAAATATTCTTTAGGGGTAGACAATGTGTGCTAGAATCTATTCTAGCTCAGGTCTCATCTCAAAGGTCGTTACACCCTCCCCCACCTAAATTAGGTGAGGTCCTTAGTTCCGACAATGTTGAACTTCTAAGTTAGACAATCCTTTGCCAATCCACCTTTTCACTTCAACTTGGATCACACACAAATGAAATGATCTAGATCTTGTTCAAAAAATGAACATCTAATTTAAGATTCCATCCTTAGTCAATCTGGATTATCTCAATTCCAAATCCTCCATGAATTCCTACTTGTGAATCCCTCTTACCATCAAGCTCTTACCAATTAAACTGACTTTGCAACCAAATTATTTCTAGGACTATATATTATAAATCCACTTACTCAGACATCATCTTGCTCAATGATATCAAAGAGTCTCACGTAGATCTTTCAATACCAACTCATAAAGCTATAAGACATCACCATGTTTTATCTTACAATATCCAAATTCTAATCAAGATACTAACTTCACAACACCTTGGGATCTTCAGTAGCTCCAAGTAATCCAAAAGACTCAACTCGATTCCAATGTTACCAAAAAAAATCCTTCCTGGTTCAGCCAGCAACAGACAATTGAGAAGTTCCCGACTCATGTTTCACACTCACCTTCCACTTACTCACTTCACTAACCCAATCCTAGGTGAGTAACATGACTCATTCAAAGGACTAAAGAACTACTCTTCAGAACATCCAAATTCTTATGTACTTCCTCATTAGTCATGACTAGAGTTGCCTGCAAGCTCTACACCACAGAAAATAGGTTACGCCACTTTAGTCCACCAAGTATTCCAACTAGGACCTTGAGTAATGCATTCTATCATACCACCTAGAAATCAACATATCAAATTCTATATCATAAAGGAACTTTCCCTCCATGTCGAAGAGCTCATCCAAGAACTCAATGCTCAACAAGAACTAGCTCTACCTTCGGATCCACCAAGGAACCTTGCATAATAAGAGTTCACCCCAAGTGATACAAAAACATATAAAGATCCTCGATGAGCCCGTCTACATAGCTTCTTACCAACATGCATTCCAAAAGAATTATTAACCAACCTTTCACTACAAGAAACCCAAGAAAATTGAGTTACCAACTTGGCAACACCTTCACCCTAAAAATGTTCCAAGAAGAGTATCCTCCTCCCATTTCCTTTTCGGTCTAGATTAAAAGGAAACTAGCTAGGCTCCACTCCACATCACTGGATTTGACTCTGCTCTGAGAATCACTCAAAATAATAAAGCTCCTATCGCATGACTTGATGCACTAGGTTATAAAAAGCACGATAACTTGTAATTATAGCTACATAAAGAAACTTAGCATTCCATGACAATTTTCATGGAATCAAAATGTGCATCACAATTAAAACATATAAGGGACACACACATTCATTGGAAACAACTCAAACCCACATCAAGATAAGAATGAGCACCTCATTCAAACTTATTTGAAAATTGACCAAGAATCAGGCTAGGCATATCTTCCGATAAGAAATACCGATTAATCATTGTATCCAAACCTAACAAAGGAACCCCATTTAGCAACTTCAATACTCAAGTCCATATGAGTATGGAATGATCTTACCACCACACTTCAATCTTTGGTTGTAGACCTTGAGGAACACCCTAAAAATTTTCAAATTCCCTTAAGAAAAGTAGCTTGAAACTAGTCCTATGTCAGAATGTTGCATCCTAGAGACTTCCCTAGCCTTGGAACCACCAAGAATCAAAGGAAAAACTAGACCACTATGTGATCATCCTATAACTCACTTTCTCTTACCCATCTTAGTACACCAATACCAACTTTCTAAAAGTGAGGCACCAAGCCATCATAGGAATTTCTCTCCAATGCCAACTTTCCAAAAGTTGGGTATCAGACCCATCGTAGAAGTAGCTCTAGTACAAACTCACCAGAGTTGCATATCAACTCACAATAAAACCTGTTCTGATACCAACTCACCTAGGCCCTCAATAATATTCATCTTTTCAAATATTTCAATCATTCTTATGGCTTATATTTCAAGTTCCTTTTGTGCTTCATTCAGGTTTTCCTCTAGATCTATATTCTTTTCTAATAGATCAACAATTGTTACATCAACCTCTTTAGAGTTTGCACTCTTTTCTGATAGTTCTTCAAGATTTTATAGACTTATCTGCAGGTGTTCTATGAGTTCTATTATTTATTAAAATGATGTTCTTAACTTCTTTAGATTTTCATTTTATGCAATTACTTCCTCTAGGGATTCTTCCATTTGTCTTTATTTCTTATACCTTTCCATATTCCCAGATCTACTCTCAAGCTATTAAAATTGCCTCTTAAAGAACTTGGATCTGATACTAATTGTTGATTGGAAATATTAGGTAATGAGAGGGGAGGGAGGTGGATCAGTACTAAAATATTTGTATTGGAGAAACCCATAACACAAATATTTTTGGTATTGGAGAAACCCTTTGTCAGAGGGAAAAACTATGGTGGGGATGATACCCACAACTCTTCACTGTAGCTAAAACAAGTTTTTTAGTTAAGACTAAAAAGTGTCACTTTTTAAGTGACTCACCTGGTAAAGAGTGATTGATACATGGTTAAGTGTACCTATAGTCTTTCTAAGACTACTTTGCTAAGATATTTTATCCTGCCTATGTAGAATTCACCCTGTTAAAGGATTTATAATGATTTCCTAAAATAAAACTTCTAAGTTCTATTAAAGACTACTCGGTTAAGGGATTTCACAAAATTATCACTAAATTGTTAGGGATAAAAAAATTATAAATTTGACATGTCTGTTCTTTCCTTCGAATCTTGTCAGATCCCTTATGTTCACTATCTCTATCTTCCAACTCTTTTTTGCCTTTGTTGATTTCTCTGTGCTTGTATATATTTTTCTCTCTCACTCATTACTCTCTTGATCCTTTGAATCTTTATATGATTCTGTTCATTGAACCATGTAATCATGACCTTAGATCTTAGGGTTCCTTCATCTTGATCTTCTCCATAAAAAAAATTTCTCTTTTCCTTTGTCTGTTATAATACATATTTTCCTTTATCTGATAACTTTAGGCTTCTGATAACTAACTCTAATATCTACTATGGTGTGTCGATAGTATAACTCTAATAGTTTGACATTAATGACAAAACTTATCTTGAGATTTTTAATAGTACCAATTGTTGATTGGAAAGATTAGGTACTGAGATAGGGGGGAATCAATATTAACTGATTTGTATAAATTTAAAATTTTAACCTTAAGCATATAGTTTCTTTTCCTATTTACTGATAGTCTTTTCTATATTACCAATATTCTTTAATTGAAATAAAATATATTAAATACCAATAACTCATCAAATGATTCACACACCCATAACACAAACATTTTTAGTATCATAGAAACCCTTGGTCAGAGGGAAAAATTGCGATAGGGATGATACCCACAACTCTTCGCTATAGCTAAAAAGAGTTTACCAGTTAAGGCTACAAATTGTCACTTTCTAGGTGAATCACCCAATAAAGAGTGACTGATACATGGTTAATTGTACCTACATTCTTTCTAAGACTATTCTGCTAAGAGATTTTAACCTATCTATGAGACATTCACCCTATTAAAGGAGTTAGAATGAGTTCCTGAAATAGAACTTCTAAGTCCTGTTAAAGACTACCCAGTTAAGGGATTACACAATTTTGTTGCTAAACTGTTAGGAATAAAACAACAATAAATTTTACCTATCTATGATTTCCTCCAAAGCTTGTCAGATCCCTTATGTTCATTGTCTCTGTCTTCCAACTCTTTTTTTCCATTCTCTACTTTCTCTAGGCCTATATATCTTTTTTTCTCTCACTCATTCCTCTCTTGATCCTTTGAATCTTAATATGTTTCTATCCATTGAACTACATAATCATGACCTTAAATCTTAGGTTTCCTTCATCTTGATCTTCTCCATTAAATTTTTTTCTTTTTTCCTCTATGATCTCTAATACATGTTTTCCTTTATCTAATAATTGTCGGCTTTTGATAACTAACTCCAATATCTACTATAGTGTGATGATAGTATAACTCTGATAGTTTGACATTAATAAAAAAACTTATCTTGATATTTCCAACAATACCAATTATTTATTGGGAAAATTAGGTATTGAGAGAGTGGTGAATCAGTACTAATAGATTTGTATCAATTCAAACTTTAACCTTAAGCATATAATTTCTTTCTTATTTATTGGTATTCTTTTCTATATTATTGATATGTTGTAATTGAAATAATATAGATAAAATAATAATAAATCATCAAATGATTCACATACCCATAACACCAAGATTTTTTGTATCACAAAAACCCTTGGTCAAAGGGAAAAACTATGGTGGGGATGATACCCACAACTCTTCACTGTAGCTAAAAAGAGTTTTCCTATTAAGGCTACAAAGTGTCACTTTCTGAGTGACTCACCTAGTAAAGAGTGACTGATACTGTAATGCCCAAAACTAATGGGACAAAACACAACAAAATATTTCCTTTCAAATGTATTCTAAACTTTCTAGAAATTAAACAATAGGATAAAACATAGGGTTGCAATCATAATATAGCAATATGATTAATTCATTCACTAGGGATTTCATAAAATTATAAATCATTTAACAATTTTTAAGACAATAGTTTCTTGACATAAAAATTTCTTCATTTCAACAATGTAGACATTGCAGGAAATATAAGACATTTAATAGTTAAAAATTCATATTTTCACATAATCTTAAATCAACTGCCTTTTCCTTTATAATTGTAGGAAATTTATCTATAATGAAATAATCTATATTACTAAGATATATTTTTAAATACACCTAATATTAAATTCTTCTTCACAACAACATTTGAGCCTTAAATCAGCTTAATACAAAGAATTTTATCTTTCTTTTCAAGAATACATATTCACATAAACTATTATAAAATTCTTCACAAGTCCCTTTAAAACAACTTAAGTAGACTTCAAGCTTCAATGGTTCCTTCAACACAATCTATTTGCAACCTGTTACAAAACAATTTACACTTGACCATGGAGGCTCACCTCCCAACCTAGGCCATTACATGGCCACCCCCGAGCTAGGGGAAAAAAGGGTAGATAGGTTACAAACATTCAACACATAAATAACATACATTCTACAATATGAGACAAGAACAAACACATTTTACTCCCATTTCCCAAGCTTGCACATAGGATCAAAATAGACCCAAAAATAGGTGAAGGTGGAAACATCACACATGGAGATACCATACTTGCAACAAAACAAGAATTACAAGTCAATCGCACATGCCTTCACAAGGCTCATTTTCACATACTAGCTCATCACATGGAGTATAAATCACATCCCCTTTGTTAGGAATGAATGCAAAGTGTTTTGGCAGTCATTCTGTAGCAGTTGTTGTTGCATTCATGACTTGGATTATCATTGATGTCAACACAGTGATATTCTGGATATTACCAGGAAAGTAGGTACAGTTTTGTTTTGTGCACATGTTGTATTGTAGATTGGCTTTTGCATAGTTGATGGTATGTTCTTTGGTGTGTTATTAACCTATGGTTAATAGTGCAAAAAGAAATTCATTCATTTGTAAGAGTTATGAGCATTTTGGTGAAAGCAGTATTTAGACAGTATTTTTGTGTAGCGATGTTTGGAAATCGGAGGATATCTCTTAGCTGGGATGGAATCTAATTTTGTGTAGTAAAAGGGATGTTGGAGACTAATTAATGATGATGTGGTTCATAGCGCAAACTTTGAGGACATGTTTGGAGAAAGTTACAGTAACTGGAAGCCGACAATTTTATGTGAATTCTGTGTGTAGCGTGTAGAATTTATTATTTTGTAATTAAGGACCAACTCATTTGTAATTATTTGAGTTTGGTATATATGAAGGAATTTTTTCCTTATTGTAGTGTGTACTATGAAGATTGAGATGCGAATATATGCATGAAGTGAAGAAAAGAGCTAATTCAGTGATGAAGGAAGACTTGTGAGTACAGAGATCTGGAATTGTGATCTTGTGTAGCAGAGAGTGTAGTTTTGGCATAGTGTGAAGGAGGTAATATATTTCATATTATTCTATTGAAAAATTCTAAGATCTTTTGGACAGTGGGTTCAGAGATCTTGCCTTGAAGCTGTTTGGGCAGTGGGTCCTTCTGTCTTCCATAAACTCTTAACCGGGTTAGAATCTTTTAATAGGGATTCAAAATCTCCTAACAGGGATTTATATGTACTGAATGTATTTCATAAGACTCCTAATAGGGTCCATCCTCTAACAAGGAACTTTCATATTAGTGCATCATTTTGTGGGCATCATTCCCACCGGGGTTTACTCTTTTCAAGAGGTTCCCTAGTTAACATATCTTGTGTTATTGTGCAATTGTGTATGATTATCTTTCTATGGTTGATCAATACATTGATTATATTATTTAAAGCTGTTGAATGGATAAATTATCTGATAATTGATTCACCCCCCACCTCTCAATTATCTTGGGGATCTTTACTTTCTAACAATTGGTATCAGAGCAGCAGGTCCTTGAAAGAAAAGTTTAACAACTTAAGGAGATCCATGGCGAATTTCAGAAAAGAAAGCCCTAAGTTTGATGGAGTAAATTTTGACAGCTGGAAAGAAAAGATGAAGACACATCTATTGTGTTTAGGACCAAGTTATTGGTTGATTACAAAGAATGAGAAGACTATCATTGAGGAAGACAATCTAGAGGCAGGAACCAAAGATGAACTAGATCTATTCATGTGTAACATACTTGCAAGAGAAGCACTTTTGTCAACACTACCAGAGAATGAATATAGTTAGGTAAGATGTTGAAAACATCTCATGCAATTTGGAAAGCTTTACATTCTAATTTTGAAGGTGATGAACATGCAAAGAAGGCTATATTACATAATTGGATTTGTGCATTTGAAGATATTAGAATGATGGAAGATGAATCTATTAGAAGCTATATTGGTAGGATGTTTGAGATTGTGAAAGGAATAAAGTCTTGTGAAGGTGATAAGATAGAGAATGAAGTGATATGGAAAATTCTAAGAACTTTGACACCAGTATTCAAGCAGACAACATAGATGATTGAACAAGTGATACCTTGTACATTGAACTTTTCAAGAGAGACTCTTCTTGGAAGATTAGAAACAACAGAGATGAACTTGAGATTATCAGGAGAGCTACCTAGAATGGAAATAGCATTCAATGCTCTTAGCATCAGACCTACAAGAAGTACTAGTGTGAATGGAGATTATGCCAGTAGTAGCAGATTTGAGGAAGATAAGAAGATTGAAGAAGGTATTGCATTACTTGTAAAAAGAGAACCAGATGGTAAGAAAATCTTTAAATGTTGGACTTGTCAAGAATATGGTCATTTTGCATCAAAATGTCCTAAAAGAGTTAAGAAGTATAGAAGCAACTTTAAACCTAGGAGATCTAAAGAATGTTATTATGCAAATGATGAAGATTTTGAAGTAGGAATTGAAAAACATTTAAGTGACAGTGATAATGATAACTTTGAGGAAATAGGATTTGTGGCAATTAAAGATGAAAGTTCTGAATTTGATAAAAGGGAAGAAAAAACATTAGTTTCACAAGTTGAAAAGAAATCTGATTGGATTATAGACAGTGGTTGTTCACATCATATGACTAGAGATAAAAGAAAGTTTGTTAAGTTAGATAATTATGATGGAGGAATTGTTAGGGTTGGTAACGATGCACCTTGTTTGATTAAGGGTATAGGATCTATTACTCTTGATGGAAAGACTAACACTGATGATGTTTACTTTGTTGATGGACTAAGACATAATCTACTAAGTGTTGGACAATTGGTTGATAAGGGTTATCAAGTTTGGTTTTATGAGAAAACTTGTGTGATAAAAGATAAAAATGAAAATCTGATTGGAAAAGGATCGAGAACCAGAGGTAATGTATTTCAGTTGAATCCTACTGAGATGACATGTTTGATAACTATGATTGATGACATTTGGTTATGGCATAAAAGGTTTTGTCATATAAACATTGATAATATTGTCAAGGTGAGCACTACACATGCGGTAAGAGATTTACCTAGAATTATGAAACCTACTAACATGATTTGCAAAGAATGTATGATGGCAACATAGAAAAGGAGTTCATTTCCCAATAAGAAGTTCACATCGGCAGAGAAGTTGGAGATTGTTCATACAGACTTGAGTGGTCCTACTAGGACTAGAGGATTCTATGGTGAAAGGTATTTTATGATTCTTGTTGATGATTTTACAAGAATGATGTGGATTGCATTTTTGAAAGAAAAATCTAAAGCATTTGATAAGTTTAAGATCATGAAAAGAAAAATTGAGAATGAATCTGGAATGAAGATTAAGTGTCTAAGATCTGATAGAGGTGGTGAATTTACATCTAGAGAGTTTAACACTTTTTGTGAAATGAATGGCATTAAGAGACAAATTTTAGCCCCTAGAACACCAGAACAAAATGGTATTGCAGAAAGAAGGAACAGGTCAATAACTAAAGTAGCAAGAGCTATGTTGTTTGAAAATGATTTGGCTAAAACTTTTTGGACAGAAGTAGTGAACACAGCAGTATACACTATGAACAGAGTACAAATCAGAGCAGATACAAACAAGACACCTTATGAATTATGGTTTGGACATACACCCTCAGTTAAGTATTTTAGAATTTTTGGAAGTAAATATTATATAAAGAGAGATGATGATATAGGAAAGTTTGATCCTAGAACTGATGAAGGAATATTTCTTGGATATTCTTTAAAAAGAAAAGCATATAGATGTTATAACAAAAGAACTAAGACTATTGTTGAAAGTGCAAATGTAAAAGTTGATGAGAAGTTTAAAATTCAGGAAAGAATGCTTGATTATGAATCTGATGCAGAAGCACAACCTCAGCCTAACATTGAAAATGCAGAATTATTTTTTGAAACTAACAGTGATTTACTGAATGAAAGTCATACTAAAGAAGACAGAGAAGAAAATAGAGAAGAAAGAAAAAAAGAATCTACAGTCGGAACAAGATCAGTAACTATGACACCTAATAGGTATACTTCAAGACATCACCCTGTTGAGAAAGTTATTAGAAGTTTAGATAGAGGAGTTTTGACTTGGAATAAGGTACATTTATGTTTGATTTCTCAAATTGAACCTAAGACTACTAATGAAGCTTGTGAAGATGAACATTGGATCAATGCTATGAAAGAAGAACTAGAGCAGATTGAAAAAAACAAGACATGGGAATTGGTTCCTAGACCTGAAGAAAAGAATGTGATTGGAACAAAGTGGGTATTCAGAAACAAGATGAATGAACAAGGAGAAGTGATAAGAAACAAAGCAAGATTGGTATGTAAAGGATATTCACAACAAGAAGGAATTGACTATGAAGAAACTTTTGCACCTGTGGCCAGACTTGAAGCAGTGAGAATGTTTCTAGCATATGCAACTTACAAGAAATTTAGAGTGTATCAGATGGATGTAAAGTCAGCATTTTTGAATGGTGAATTGGAAGAAGAAGTCTACATTGAGCAGCCTGAAGGTTTTCCTTTGACACAAGAAGGAGATATGGTATGTAAGTTAAAGAAAGCTTTATATGGATTAAAACAAGCAGCTAGAACCTGGTATGCAAGATTGGATAAGTATTTATTGAAATTAGGATTTATAAAAGGAACAACAGATAGTAACTTATACACAAAAGAAATTGAGAATGGTTTGTCGGTTATAGTTATATTTGTTGATGATATTATCTTTGGAGGAGAAGATGAAGCTAGTGACAAATTTGCAGATGAAATGAAGACTAAATTTTAGATGAGCATGATTGGAGAAATGAAATATTTTTTGGGATTAAAGATAACACAAAGCAAGGAAGGTATATTTTTAAGTTAGACTAAGTATTTAAATGAATTATTGAAAATATTTGGAATGGAAGATTCTAAACCTGTTGTAACACCTATGGTAATCGGACATAAGTTATCTAGCAAAGATGAGACACCAGCAGTTGAGCAAAAAAAGTACAGATCTATGATTGGAGGATTGCAGTACTTGACACATACAAGACTTGATATAGCACATTCAGTGGGGATTGTAGCAAGATTTCAAGAAGAACCTAGAGAATCACATTATGCAGCAGTAAAGAGGATACTGAGATATCTGAAAGGAACAATGGATTATGGATTATGGTATGAGAATTTTGATGATTTTACCTTATGTGCCTCTACTAATGCAAATTGGGGAGGTAGCATTAATGAAAAGAAAAGCACCAATGGTGGAGCCTTTTTTCTTGGAGGTAAATTGGTCTCTTGGCTAAGTAAGAAGCAGAATTGTACTTCACAAAGCACAGCAGAAGCAGAATATGTTGCAGTAGCAAATAATTATAATCAGATTATTGGGATGAAGCAGATGTTGAAAGATGTTAGAATAAAGTTTGATGAGCCTATTTTTATACATTATGACAACACCAGTACAGTGAGTATGTCAAAAAATCCCTATTTTACATTCTAAGACTAAACATATTGAGATCAAGTATCATGTTGTAAGAGAGAAAGTTGCAGAAAAAGAAGTAAGATTGGAGTACATAAGTACAAAGAAGCAAATAGCAGATATATTTACAAAGCCTTTACCTAAGGATACATTTGTGTATCTGAGAGGTATGCTTGGGGTTATGCCCCAACCTATTTTTGAGAATTGATGTAGATGATTGCATCCATCCAGTGGTATATGAGCCCTATCTTTCTTCTGGATTGGATGTTGGAACTTCCTCTATGGGGGAGTTTATGAGCTGAGTCATGAGGACTCTTGTTATTGTATTTCTGAAAAGTGTCTTTTGACATTAAGTTTTTGACTTAGTGATAGAATTTCTATCATTGATGTCAATGGGGGAGAGATATACATGAAAAACATTGTGGATTGTATGAGAGAGCTGAATAGGAAAATGAAGCAAGATTTGATTTGATATTTTGCAGTGATGTTGCAGTATTGGATTTTTGGAACATTGGATGTTTTTCATCTATGTTGCCATCAATGCCAATGGGGGAGATTGTTAGGAATGAATGAAAAGTGTTTTGGCAGTTATTTTGTAGCAGTTGTTGTTGCATTCATGACTTGGATTGTCATTGATGTCAACACAGTGATATTCTGGATATTAGCAAGAAAGTGGGTACAGTTTTGCTTTGCACACATGTTGTATTGTAGATTGGATTTTGTGCAATTGATGGTATGTTCTTTGGTGTGTTATTAACCTATGGTTAACAACGCAAAAAGAAATTCATTCATTTGTAAGAGTTATGAGCATTTTGGTGAAAGTAGTGTTTAGACAGTGTTTCTGTGTAGCGATGTTTGGAAATCGGAGGATATCTCTTAGTTGGGATGGAATCTAATTTTGTGTAGTTAAAGGGATGTTGGAGACTCATTAATGATGACGTGGTTCATAGCGCAAACTTTGAGGACATGTTTGGAGAAAGTTACAGTAACTGGAAGCTGACAGTTTTATGTGAATTCTATGTGTAGCATGTAGAATTTATTATTTTGTAATTAAGGACCGACTCATTTGTAATTATTTGAGTTTGGTATATAAGAAGGAATTTTTTCCTTATTGTAGTGTGTACTATGAAGATTGAGATGCGAATATATGCATGAAGTGAAGAAAAGAGCTAATTCAGTGATGAAGGAAGACTTGTGAGTACAGAGATCTGGAATTGTGATCTGTTGTAGCAGAGAGTGCAGTTTTGGCATAGTGTGAAGGAGGTAATATATTTCATATTATTCTATTGAATAATTCTAAGATCTTTTGGACAGTGGGTTCAGAGATCTTGCCTTGAAGCTGTTTGGGAAGTGGGTCCTTCTGTCTTCCATAAACTCTTAACCGGGTTAGAATTTTTTAACAGGGATTCAAAATATCCTAACAAGGATTTATATGTACTGAATGTATTTCATAAGACTCCTAACAGGGTCCATCCTCTAACAAGGAACTTTCATATTCGTGCATCATTTTGTGGGCATCATTCCCATCGGGGTTTACTCTTTTCAAGAGGTTCCCTAGTTAACATATTTTGTGTTATTGTGCAATTGTGTATGATTATCTTTCTATGGTTGATCAGTACATTGATTATATTTTTTAAATCTGTTGAATGGATAAATTATCTGATAACTGATTCACCCCCCCCCCTCTCAGTTATCTTGGGGATCTTTACTTTCTAACACCCTTATGGCCCCCAAATTGCAACTCAAGTAGGCCTCAAGGATGCCCATACATCCAAGTTCTACAACATATAGATTTTCCAACTAAGCCCTTCACCCCAATACATTCTCAAATCCTCCCAAGGATGAGAATTATCTTGCACACCCATATCACATTCACAACATAGAAGGAGAATCAAGAAAAAAATACATTTAAGCATAATGAAACAAAACATCATAATTTCACACAAAGAATTAACTACACAATACAATTACAAGAACATAACATGGTAGATCCACCAATGTTTTCTTAAGCTGTGGCAATGGAGGATTGTAGAAGAGATACCCCTTTCCTTCACTTTTCAAGACTCTAGTTTCTCCCACTCTAAATTTCCATAGTGTAGAAGTGTCTACTTCCTTGTCTCTTTTCCTAAAGACTCTAAAACATTCCTCTCTCCTACCCTCATCCCAAGGTAAGTTAGGTTTCTAGGTCCTTGCTAACTTGCCACTTTCCCCTTGCTATGGAAATGGAATGCAATTCAAATCATGGGAAGATGAGTTATCCTAGAAAGCATTCCCAAATTCGGCATTACCAAAGATGGCCCACTTAGAGAGTTATTATGGAAGCCTAGGGAAGTGAAAAAAATGAAATTTGGCCCCCTAACCCATGATCATACCTTGAGGCACTTAAAACCAACCCTAACTACACCAGAGGGCTCCATATAACCCTTCAAAAACCCTAGTTAAGTTTACATCCGAAAATGGAACCATGATGACATAAACCTTGGTTTCCTAAACCACTAACCAAGCGTAAGGATACACAAGATAACCTAAGAAAGAGGTAGGGTCCACATTCCACTTAGGCATGCCATCTCATCACACTAGTGTCAAGTGACACCTCACAAAAGTACACATCACATTACACACTTGGCATGTCTAGTGGATATTTAACATTTACATTTACATTTACATAATTACATTTACATCAAATTATGAATTTACAATATCATTCATACATTTATCACATTTACTAAATAAAATCACATAACAACGAGGTCATTCTCTTCTTAGAGATGACCTTGGTTTTAAACTAATTTCACATAGATCCATCTTTGTTTCCCACATTTACAACCATGGTCACAATCCTACACACTTGATTTAGATGTTAGTATCTCATAAATACAAAGTATATATATATATATATAATCATATCGAAAGTGAAACATGATCAATAATAACATCTAATTTCAATACATAAAGAAACTGCTTTTCATGAATCATAAACATAATCCACATTATACCCTAATTCTATGACATCTTAATGTAAGTTTAATTCCACATAGACAAGTAACCTTAAGTCAATTGTAGAACCATCAACATAATTATTCACAACTCAACAAACACATTTTACCATTCCTTTTATAACGTACCAAAAATGTAGAATTAAGAATTCATATATCTTAAGGTAAGCATGAAACCAATATAAGCATGAAAAGAGTACGACAAACATCATCATCATATAAATCTATAAAAATAATCTCATAAAGTCTAATGGTAGAAAGTCATAATCCAAAATGGGTCTAATGTCTCTAAACAATGTATCATCAAGATAAACCAAGTGTCAAAATAACTATTGAGCTAAGATGGGTCGGGGTAGGACCTCATAGATACATGGTCAAGTGTACCTATAGTCTTGCTAAGAATACTCCGCTAAGAGATTTTATCCTACCTACATGAAATTCACCCTGTTAAAGGATTTATAAGGAGTTCCTAAAATAGATCTTCTAAGTCCTGTTAAATTTTTAGGAGTAAAACACCAAGAAATCTGACCTGTCTATGTTTTCCACCAAATCTTTTTAGATCCCTTATGCTCACTATCTTTGTCTTCCAACTCTTTTTTGCCTTTGTTGCTTGATCTGTGCCTATATTTTTTTTTCTCTCTCACTCATTCCTCTCTTGATCCTTTGAGTCTTTATATGTTTATGTCCATTTAACCATATAATCATGACCTTAGATCTTAGGGTTCCTTCATCTTGGTCTTCCCCATAAAAGAATTTTCTATTTTCCTTTATTCTGATTACTGGAAAAAAAGGTTTTGAAGGGACCCAAAACCCTTTACAAATTAAGTTTCAATAGATCAGAAATATAAGGCATAGATAACAAAAAAGACCAACAATAGTGAACTACCCAAACTAGGGGCTACAAAGCTAGCAAAAAAACAAAAGACCAGCCAAAAAGATAGTAGAGACAACAAAAACACTAGCAAGAGCATCGGGTTAAGCATCCTCATCTAGAATCCCAGCTTTATCATCCAGTGTTCTCTCCATCTTAGCCTGGATGTTATCCATCCTGCCAATAACACTTTTCAGTTCATCCAGATTGTTCTTGATCTTAGGAGAATTCATCTTTCCATAGGTCTGAGAACTGGGGCCACCACTATCTAGTAGATGAACATTCTTACCCTCTGTATCATCCTCAAAAGCATTATCTAGTAAATTAACTAGAGCTTTAAGGTTAGTACTGGACGCCTTCATACTATCCTTACTGTGCTGGAGAATGTTGATAAGAGTATTGTCAATTTTATCCACTCTTTCCATCAGGTCAGCAGGGGAATTAGAAGCCCTCTCTTTGAGAAGAGAATCCACCTTCTCTTGGAGGATGTCATTGTTAGCTTCAAGCTTTCTACATTTTAAATGGAGCCTCTTAATTTCCATGAAAACACCACTTACTGAATCTGAAAGAATACAGGGCCTCGGCTTTGGCAGTCTGCAAAACACCAGTAGTCACCTCTTCTTTATCATTGAAGTCTTTGAAAATGAGCTTGATGGTGGACTCTCTAGCCTTACACTCACTGTACTCCTCGCTACCCTTTGGATTATTTTCCTTTGAGTCTTGAGATATAGGCATGTCATGCCTCATACCTTCAACATAATCACTCAGAATGGGAACCTCCTCTTTATTAAAGTCCTGACCATTCTTCTAATTCTCCACATACCGGATGGCTTTGTCAACTAGGTCTTCAAGGCTATGATAATTATGCCCCCCTATGCCTTCAGAAGTAGCCTTGCCCAGATCTTTACCTTTCTCCTCAGCTGTAGTCTTCTGGGTTTTATTAACAGGGTCCTTAGCTTCAATAATGACATTATCATCATTGCCAATGGTAGTATCCTTCTCCTTGTTGCACAGAGGTTTAGTCTAATCTCCCAGTCTCTGAGAATCAACCATGCTTTTCATATTAGCATCATTATTCATCTAATCCCCCTCCCCAGTTTCATCTTTGTTATCCTCAGCCAAGTTCTCACTGTTAGTTTCCTCCTTGCTCTCATCTTGCTCAGAAAAAGCCTCAGAATCATCAGTCTCTTCCTCACCCTTGCTAGGGATTTTATTTTCCTAGGCAATGTTAGAGTTCCCATCCTCAAAATCCTCCATTTCCAAGTTCTCAAAATAAACCCCCTCCTTAGTAGCATCTGAACAAATTTTCTTTGAACTACTGCCCAAATTATCCTCTGCCTTCTACTTGGCCGACCCAGCCTTAGGGTTAGGGCTCAATTTACTCTTACCAGAAGAGGGAGTAGAGCTAGGGGTAGGAATGGTTTTCTTCATATGCTCATAAATTAAGAAAATCAAACCCTCATGCTTGACAACCATCTTAGGAGACCCCTTATGCTCATTTATGCTTTTAACCAGAGAGGAGTACAGATAGAAAGGAATGTTAATGGTGTCCTTGTACCTAAAGTGATTAAGGAACTCGAAATGATGGGAATGAGAATGAGTGAAGCAGTCATCAAGGGTGATGTACTCCATAACAACCTATAGAACATGGTACCAAATCTCCTTGATCATGACAGTTTCCATGTAGCCATTAACCTTGCCTTCCGCAAAGGCGGCCTTCTCTTTCACATATTTTGGGAATTTCTTAGCCACACTCTCTGAAACCTTTCGGTCCCTATAAAAATTTTGACCATTATTGGGAATCCCTGTAACATGAGCAATAAGCTCCATAGTAATCTCCAACGTCCTCCCTTCAATGGTGACAGTATTGTCTCTCCATCTTTCAACAAATTTTCTAGTCACCTCCTTATCAAAGCCATGTAGCTTTTCCAGATAAGGGGTCACTCCTTTTTTTAGTTTGCGCCAGACCATTGCCATGTCAGGTTCCTTAAGTTTATTATAGTTGTCTAGTTCTTCATGCTTCAAATCACCCCCCATGATCACAGAGTTTAGGAAAGCCAAGCTATCAGAAATATTAGAGCCAAGATAATCAAAATCTCAATCCTTGTTGAACAAGTTGCTATAGTGCAGAGCCCAGAAAATGTGCAAACTATTAATAATAATGTTACTTGAAAATCCATTACATACTTTCTCATAATTACTGTTAGACTTCATATAGCTTAGATGAGTCTCATTAATGATTTCCAATCTTTCCTTGTTTGTGATGGATTTTGTCATAATAAATATGAGATTTAGTGTCCTCCCTAATATTATCCTCGCTATCCCAGGTGATGACCTCAATAGCCTTAACCCCTATGTTAGCCAAGTTTTCCACCATGGCATTCCCCTCATGGTACACATGGGTTATATGAATCCCCATACACTTAGCAATGATATCTTTTTCTTGAGATATAATGTTATCAATTGTCTAGGATGGAGGAGATTTACCATTAAGGCAATTAATGATGTTTAATTTCCACCCAAATTTTTTTATAGTTGAGTTTATTGGCAAGATGTAAACCATAGAATGCTCCTAAAGCCTCAGCCAAGTGATTATTTTGTGTTCTTAGAGGAACAACAATGGCCACAATAACATTACCATTCCAATCCCTGATAACACTCTCGCACCCCGCAAGGCCAGGATTGCCTTTAGCCGCACCATCAAAATTTATCTTAATCCAACCATTAGGGGGGGCAGTCCACACAGTATTATCAAGGTCATTATTTTTACTTAGGTGGTTCCCAATATTCCCAAAATGCTAGATGATTCTGCTCAAGTTCTCCTGCATACCATTATAGGCCTTCTCATACACCATAGTAGGGGTATTGATTTTGTCCCAAAATATGTGATTATTCCTTTCTTTCCAAATATTCCAAGCAATATGAGGGGCAGCCAGAGTCCACAAATGTTTTTCCCTAGCTTTATCACCTGGATAGTTCCATTGCTGGTAGAAATCCTGGATAGAAGATGGGAAAATCCAACATAAAGCATTTTCCTGCAAAAAGAAAGACCAAACCTACTGAGAAAAAGGACAATGCAAAAAGAGATGATTAGTATCTTCTTCAGCCTCCTTGCAAAGGCTACACCTATTCAGCATGATAAATCCCCTTTTTTAAAGATTGTCAATGGTAAGCACTTTGTTTTGAACAAAGATCCAATAAAAAATCTCAATTTTGGGGGTGAGATTCTTGTTCCATATCTTTGCCCAAAAAGGGATTTCCGCAGGCACCTCAAATTGAATAGAGCTAGAAAATGCCATAGAAAATTTGCCACTTGAGGAGGGGCCCCATATAAGAGTGTCTTCCTTGTCATTGTAACAGCATTGAGCCAGGAGGGCCTTGTCAATTTCATGGAAAGTAGGGTTAAATCCAGCCAACTTCACCCAACAATTGTTTCTCCAATAATCTTTCACTTTGAGACCGACAGCAGAGGAACATCTTATGATATCCTAAGGGATGTTAAAAATTCTTTTTGGGGGTTTTTCAAATAGCTAAGGATCTTCCCAAAAGTTAATACTGGATCCATTTCCTAACCTCCAAGCCTTTCCTTTATTAGCCACACTTCTAGCATCATTGATATTTCTCCAAAAAATAGAGCCCTCCACTTTCTCCATGCTAGAAAGAAACTGGTCAATAGTTGGGATGTCATAGAGATATTTATGTTTACAAATAGTATTCCAATCCTTAGGGTCTTCATAAATACACCATAGTTGCTTAGCCAAGAGAGCTTTGTTCATGATCTTTATAGGTCTAAGACCTAAGCCCCCCAAAGACTTTGGTTTACACACTCTTTCCCAAGCTATAAGGGGTATACGGTTTCTTTCCTCTACCCCAAACCACAGATAATGTTTTAGGATACAATCAAGTTTATCCACATATTTGGAAGGCATTTTGAATAAACTCATAGCATACACCATAAGGCTTTGAAGAGAAGATTTGATCAAGGTTATTTTCCCCACCTGAGATAGAACACCTCCTTTCCAACCGGCCATCTTTTTAAAAAATCTCTCCACCATCTGGTTCCAAAAAGAGCCACTGATATTAAGGCCTAAAGGCAGACCCAAATAGGTAGAAGGGAAATGACTTATGTTGCATTCAAGGATACCAGCTATCTTATGTTGCCTTTCCTCTAGAGTGTTTATTAAAAATAGAGTACTTTTAGACCAGTTAATGAGCTGACCAGTACCTTTAGTATAGAGATTCAAAGCTAATTTAAAGGCTTTGGCTTCCTTGATCATGGATGTGCCCATGGTGATGGTGTCATCCACAAACTAAGCATGAGAGAAAACTAAGGGTCTAAGACCCAGAATGATAACCTTAGAAACTAGAGCTTGGAAGTACCTCCCCATGCTTTCATCCAGCAAAGTGAATAGAATAGGTGAGATAGGGTCTCCTTGTCTAAGACCTCTAGAGCTTTTGAAGAATTTGGAAGGGGATCCATTGATTAAAATAGAAAAGGAGGTAGTAGATATTAGTTGATAGATAATATGGGTGACCCTTTCACTGAAACCAAATTACTTAAGAATTAGAACAAAAAATTCCAATCAACTCGGTCATAGGCTTTAGCAAGATCAAGTTGAAGGATAAAACCTTGTTTATTCCCTTTCATAGCAGAGTGGATATTCTCATGAACCAGCACCACCGAGCCCAGAATTTGCCTTCCAGGAACAAAACCATTCTATTGAGGAGCAATTAGAAAAGGCAGAATAACCAAGAGTCTGGTCGTCAAGATTTTAGAAAAGATCTTATAAAAGGAGTTACATAGACTAATAGGCCGGAATTGGTCAAATGAGTGAGCCCCAACTATCTTAGGAACTAAAGCAAGGAAAGTTCCATTGATCTCTTTAAGAAGATGCCTGCAATCAAAAAACTCCTTCACAGCATTAGAAACATCCTTCTTCACAATAAGCCAAAATTTTTGAAAGAAAAACATGGGGAAACCATCTGGGCTAGGGGCCTTATCTCCCTCAAAAGAGAAGACATCATCCTTAATCTCCTTGTAAGAAGGAATCACCTGAAGAGCCCTATTTTGATCTGAGTTAACAATGTTAGCTATTCAGTTGGTAGCCCTGTGTTTGAGAGTAGTAAGGTGGAAAATTTTTTTGTTTCTATCCCCTTCCTTAAGCCAAACCACCCTAGATCTCTGATGCCAGTAGGTCTCCTCTTTAGAGATCAGATTGTGGTAGATGACAAGAGCCTTTTGTTCCTCAGACTTAAGAGAAATTGAAAGACCTTGAGTTTGAATATTGTCCTGAATAGCAGCAAGGTCAGCTTTGGCTTTATTCTTCTATTTAAAGATGTCACCAAAAACATTTATGTTCCATAATTTAACTTTTTCCTTTGTTGGCTATAATACTTTTTTTCCTTTATCAAATAACTATTGGCTTTTGATAACTAAATTTTATATCTACTATAGTATTCCAATAGTATAACTCTGATAGTTTGAAATTAATGAAAAAACTTATCTTGAGATTTCCAACAATCTCTCCCTTTAGCATTGATGTTAAAAACTTTGTTTCTCTAATTTGCCAAAACTATTATGTCGATATCTCTTTATCGGTATCTCATTCTATAATAATTTTCTCCTATGTTTTTTCCTCCCCTTTTTAATTCTCCCCCTTTCTTTTTTTGTTTACTTCTCCCCCCTTTTTAGAAATTGATGTGAAATTATATATCTATTTGTTGGGGTGTACAGTTCCTATAATTTTTTAGTGATGAACTTGTACCATTCTCCCATATTCTACAAATTAGTTTTCCATGAATCCTTCAATGTAGTTATACCTATAATATGTCCATTTAAATCAAATCCTAACTCCTCCAAGTTGCCCACTAAACTAAGTAAAAGAGTATGCACAATTGTCTCTGATTATTCAACATTAGCTTGAATATTATCTATATGAGGGATTATTATGCTTTGAAGTTACAAAATCCTCATATGGAGCCTATCTCTCTCTATCATGAACTCTTGTTCCTTTGATAGTATCTCTCTCATCTTTACTGAATGTGCCACAAAATTTGTCATTATCAGCTATAGGTTTCTGATATGTTACTCTAGCTTTGCATGTGCTCTGGTAATCTTACTATCTGCTTCCTTTGTGAATTCAAAAACTTACATAATTTACTATACATTAACTTCACCTTTATCAAAATTTCCTTCAAAACTTCAATTACTTGAGATAAATCAACTTTCAAAATAGCTATCTTTGTTAACAATTTTTATACAAGTTGATGCTCCAATTTCTTTGTAGCTTCACGAGAGAGCTCCTTCTCCAACTCATTTCCAGATCTACTGATCTAATCATTATACACATTCAACTATTTCTCTAGTGAGTCATATTCATCAACATTTATATCTAGCATCAATTCCTCAAATATATTAAGTGTTACATTAAGACATCTTTTTCATATCTTCTTAGATTTTTCTTTATCCAACTTTTCCTTCAAATGTAGTACTCATGTATAATCCTATTTTTCCTTATTCTTCTTCATCTTCATTGGATCTTTCTTAAGTATCTCAAATTGGGGGTCATCACTGTCTACTTCATCATCTTCATCTTCATCTTCATCTTCTTTACATTTTCGCTTTCCTTTAGATTCATTTTTCTCCTTATCAGTATCTTTCTCCTTTTCCTCATCACTATTCTTGTCTCCATCCTTCTTGTATTTATCCTTCTTCTCATCCCTCTCATTTTCTTTACTTGATTCTAGTTTATCTAATTATGGTGGTGCTTTTGATGTCTTCTCTTGTCTTCTAGTATCCTCTACCTCTTGTTGCTTCTTGTTTGATGGGTTGATTGGTAAGTGTTATTGTTCAACTAATATGGGGTTCTAGTCATGTGTTCTTACCACTTATTCTTTCTTATTTAGCTCTTATAATACTTCCTTAGTACTTTTCAATATGTTCTTAGGTAACTCTGCTTGTTGTGTTACTGATATAGAATCTTGTCAGTTTTACACCTCTCCATCAGTTTCTAGTGATCTCTTCTTAGTAGTTGGTTTGAAAGATGTGTCAACCTTTTCAGTGTCTTTTTATATTGGCATTTGCACTGGTGCTTCCTATTTTTTCAACTCCCTAGTAATATCTTCAATAATCACTTCATTATTATTATTTTTCTTATCAGTTACACTAGGTGCATTACTGATTAACTCATTAATAGTAAATGATTCATCAACCTGTGATGGTCCTACCTTTGTATAGGCTTCATCTTTCTCTTTATCCATTATCTCCTTCAATAATTGTGTAATGGTCTCCTCCAATTTTGACTCTTCATTGACTAATACCATAGATTAAGTCAGTGTTTTTTTTTTCTAAATGCTTTCTTTTGCTTCTCTACATAAATCTCTACATCATTCTCTAATAGATGTGACATAATTTATTTCAATACCTTTGTTCTGATTTATTCTACTTTGTGGTACACAGAATTCCATCTTACTAGTAGCATTTCATATACTTACTTTGGTACATTATCCTTGACGTCACCAGGCTAATTATCATATGTGTAAAAATGTTTAATAGTTGTGTCCTCAATTAACTTTTTCTCTTCTTCTAAAATATTTGCAAAAGAAGTCGAGTTAATCTATCCAACTAGTCACATATCAATAATATATTATTCCATCTTTGTAGGATCTGTCGATATCCTAAATTTATTTCTTCTAGATCTCTTTCCCCATGATATTATCTCTTTCTTAGATTCAATATCTTCCTCTTCTACTTTAGTTTTTTCATTCTTTCAAGGTGGAGTTCTTGCTTAAATCCTTATTTTTCTTCATTGTGTCTTAGAAGGTTGAGTAATCTTCCTTCTGATTATTTTCATTTTCAAGGGTTCTTCTTTCTCAGAAAATTCTTTACCTTTTCTACCGATAACACTTGGTGTCTTTAATTTAGTTTCCTCTTCAGTGCTCTCTTCAATTTCTTGAATACTAGGTAAGGTTGGTATCTATATGGTTATTTCACTATGTGATTTCCTCTTCTTCTTTATTGTTGTGGAAGGGAGGTGTAGTGATTTTTATTATTTTTCTTCCTCTTCCAATTGAATACTTATTTCTTCTCTACTCTCTCCATATTTGTCTAATAATTTCTTTAGCATTTTCTCCTTCTTTTTTTGAATCTTAGGCTTCTTGATTTCCAATGTTATTCTTGCATATGCTTCCTCATATGTTCCAAAACTTTCAAACTTAATGTCGATAGGTAGTCTTAAGATGTGATCTGCACATCTCCCTACATCATCCTCAATGACTTCATTTCCAAATACTAGCACCCAAGATGTTTTTGGTTGCACCGATTGGATCCTGCATGTGTCAATATCTACAACAAAATAAATTGAATTTCTATATTTCTCCACCACTGATGGAGGTATCTAATAATATCCTTGCATCTTAGTTTGAGATTCTTTAAAGTATCCCCACATTATTTGATTAAATCCTTCCCCTAATTGTGAAATATAATCATTCATCTCATAGATTATCTATCTATCTATTTTCCAATTTACATGACCTATGCCCGAGAATAAATTCTTGACATAGAAATATTAAAAAACTAGAAATGATCCATACTTAACTTCTTGTTTCTGATCCATATGTAGATGATTCATGTTCAAAAATACTTGTGTCTAAAACATGTCTACTAAATCATATTCTTTTCCCATCTTGGCTATCTTATAGCGTGCACACACAACACTACCAAGTTGTTGGCAAAATGGTCAGCACTCCCCTTAGGATTTGTGACATGGCTTTACCGCCTCCTGTGTCTTCTATAAGTCTAGCAATTGTATCAGACATTAATAGGTTGATCTTTTGGTGCAACGACAACCACTACTTGCAAAAAGTGGTATTAGAGCTTGGTCACAGGTTTGAATCCCCTCAAGTAACGCTGAGGGGGAGATTGTTGGAAAAATGGTCAGTGCTCCCCTCAGGATTTTTGACATGGCTTAACTACCTCCTGTGTCTTCTATAAGTCTAGTGGTTGTATTGGGCATTAATAAGTCTATATTTTGGTGCAATGGAAACCACTACTTGTAACACGGGTATGTTGTTTAGTCGGATGGATTGATAAAATTTCTAACCAATGATCATCATTGTAAATTGTGTCTCTAGTTCTTTGACTTTATCCACTCTCATAGCACTTTTGTCCTTATATGTTTTAGTAATTTTCCTTAGCTCATCCATATTACTCACATGTAGGGTGCATTCCTTTCCTTTTTTCAGTAAACCAATGACCATATGAATTAGGTATTTTGTTATTCTTATTATCATCTCCTCATTCAACCACACAAATTCCTTTTGTACTCAGCTCAATACATATTTGATCCATTCTTAATTGAATTTAGGTAAAAATACCATATGTGTTAGTCCTTTCATTTGTAGATGCTTATGCTCATCCTTGAGACTTCCTTCAACACTCACCTCATTGTAATATATCTTGTTTATTTCTTTGTCCCCTAGTTATAAAACTTTGTTGTGAATAAAATTTTTGATATCCTCTATAAGCATTACTCTCAAAGGTAATGATGATAGGGATCCAACATTGTCTCTTTCAATTTCCTTCAATGGGTATAATTTAAATTCTAGTGTTGGCTCATCAGCGATTCTTACTCCTATAGGGTTTTGAGTATACGCTGCCATTATGTTCAAAAAATTCCTCAAACGCAAGTTCTCCGCTAGTATCTTCTGTAACTTTAACTAATTGTGCTAAATTAGGGAATCAAAAATATTTTCAAATGCTTCTAGGATAGATTCTTGGCAATAATAGTTCTCAATGAGTTTACTCTTGAATCTTTAATTCTACTCAATTGATTTCTTTAGAAAATAAGGTAACTAATGAATAGTGTCAACACATATTTATTTCCCAAAAGTATACAAATGACTATTTAGGTAATAAATGTTTCCAACAGTAACTATTTTGTTGATACTCATCTGTTTTGTCCTATAGTTATACTTTCCACCGATTAATATCCTTTAACTTGTTGACCGATAACTATCTATCTTCAAAATGATAAAGCAATAATATCTAATACTGATTGGTTTTCCATTGGATGTGTCCAGTTTGAGTTCCATTATATCTCTAGTTTTCTAACATGTGATCCATCCTATATTTACTTATAAAGGGAAAGATGAATTGACAATTTATTATCGCTTCCTAAGAAAAAACTTACTTTCTTAGTTTGATGATGAATCCTCCTTCATTGGGGTTAGAGGGCTTCCTTCTTGATTTCTAGCTCTCCCATTCTTGATCCACATTTTCTTCATATTATTTCTAGCTTGTTTAGGATTAATTTCTACTTTTCCCTTGTTATCCACATTACTTTCTTGTCAATATCTACAATTATGTGCAATATGTCTATGCTTGTGATAGATGAAACATATCATACCAGTTGATCTCCATGGTCTAGAACTTCCTCTTGGATTTATCAATCTACAGTTCATTTCCATATGTCCAAAGTGTCCACAAATACTACACATTACTAAAATATCTCCTTCTCTCCTCAATATTCGTATCAGTTTATCTAGTATTCTTGTTGGTAGAACTCTTGATCTATAGTGTTTAGTTTTATGTTCATACTGATTGCAAGTGTAAAAATATTTTGAGAAACTTCCTTTGGATGATATGTTGTTAGATCTTGATTTTCATTCTCTTTCTTGATGTCCAAACTTATTTCAACTGTAACAATGTCTATTAAAGGGTGTACCACTTGGAACATTGACTAATCTTCTTCTACAGATATTTGGTGTGTGATCAATCTTTCCACAATTGTAACAAGTAGGTATTTTTGGTCTCTTTCCTTGTGTTTTGATAGGATCCTTTGGCTTTTGTAATTGGTTTTATACTATTTCTTTTGATGATTCATCGATTTCAAATCTTCTATTACCAATATATCCTAGACTAGTTGTGTTTCTAGATCTTCTTTGATTTTTCAACTGTTCATTAATTCTTTGTTCTTTGATCAAACTTAGATTTTTGTTCTTGGAAACTATCTATTTTTTTCCTTCATTTGTGTCATCCAATTGTTCACCCAATGTATTAGTTTCATTTTGTAGTCTCTCAATGATTTCATCTCTTTCTTTGATCATTATTTCTAGGTTTCTCTTATTGGCTTCAAGGCTTACCTTGTCTTCCTTGGTATTATTAATTTTATCAAGTATTTAACTCATTTTTATGGCTTGAATTTCAAGTTCCTTTTGTGCTTCATTAAGGTTTTACTTGAGATCTATGTTATTTTCCAATAGATCAGAAACTACCGCACCAACCTCTTTGGAGTTTGTACTCTTTTCTAATATTTCTTCAAGGTTTTCCAAACTTATCTGCAATCATTTTGTGAGTTCTTTTCTTTTTTCAAATGATGTTCTTAACTTATTTTTGGATTCTCATTTTTTTCAAGTGCTTCCTCTAGGGATTCTTCCATTTGTCTTTCTTTCTTATACCTTTCCATATTCCCAGATCTACTCTCAAGATATTAAAATTCCCTCTTAGAGAATTGTGTTCTGATACCAATTGTTTATTGGGAAGATTAGGTACTAAGAGGGGGGTGGGGTGAATCAGTACTGACAGATTTGTATCAATTCAAACTTTTAATCTTTAAGTATATAATTTCATTTCCTTTTTATCGATAGTCTCCTCTATATTACCGATATGCTCTAATTGAAATAACATAGGGTAAATAATAATAACTCATCAAATTCTTCACACACCCATAACACAAATATTTTTGGTATCATAGAAACCCTTGTTCAGAGGGGAAAACTATGGTGGGGATGATACCCACAACTCTTCGTTGTAGCTAAAAAGAGTTTATCGGTTAAGGATAAAAAGTGTCACTTTCTGAGTGACTCATCCAATAAAGAGTGACTAATACATGGTTAAGTGTACCTAGAGTCTTGATAAGGCTACTATGCTAAGATATTTTATCCTACCTATGTGACATTTACTGTAATGTCCTACCAGGGAACCCAGAAGAACTTAACCTAACACGCAACTAAGTTTATGGAATAATTTTATTTTTTTAAAGTTAACATACAAGATAAACATCAATGCGGAAGCAATTATCATTAACTCACATAAGAAAATGAAAGATAAAAACAACATCACCTAGAAGATAACATAATTACATCTGGTACCATAAGGTATCCATAATAACCTCCATCCACTGCACATGTCGTAGGGTATGTAATACAATAACTAAAAAGAAGTACATCATGATATCTCTAAAGAATTGATACAAAGGTACAAGATCACAAGGAAGATCATGAAGAAGAACACCTCTCCAACAATGAAGATCAAGAAGGTACAACTACTACAGGGATTATCTAGCACTGGTGCACAAACATCAAAATCTCAAATGGTAAAAGAACCACTACCACCTGACCTTGTGAACCAAAAAGGTCCACTCCCACCGTGCTGAGGAGATAACAACATATCCCACTCGGATAAAAAACATCAAACAGATCAAGCTAAGGAAAGGATCCTGAAAGCTCTCTAACTCAAGGTGAAAAAGTAAAAATGCCATGAAAGACTCACTATTCCAGAGGCAACTGACACATGTAGGATAACTAGACTATGCATAGGAAGGTGTCATCATGTACGTCTAACCCTTGAGTCTCATCCTGGTAATCTTGTTGGATCCCGGCACTCAAGTGACCATACATGGTATAAATGACCTCTCGTATTGATGAAGTCATCAACTATGCCAACTCATCCCTTAAAAGGGGGCTAGTCATCCTCTCAACACCATCTTAGTCTGTACTAGCACTAATGCCTGGGTGAGGACCATACCTTATTAGGTTCATTTTAATAAAACTCTCAATGTTATATTTAGTTATCACTTGATTAAGATACTTAACAATAAGTGATCCTGGCAGCCACTTGTGGGCCCCAACGCTTATTGCAAGCCACCTCCTACTACATATCCAGGTAAACTACCCTAGGCTCACAAATCTCACATAGATCAATCAGGTACACAATCCAGGTAATCCCAAATCTAGTTTCATAAACAAGAACTAGAATGATTACAAAGGCACCAAAAGCAGAATACAAAACATCATGAGCATATATGGTCAATCAGGGTATAATCTGAATAAAAACAAACGTTAACACATAATACAGAAAACATGATCAACTGATATAAACCCCAGCCTCTGTCTTCTAGTATCCCAAAGCAGATTAAAACAAAAGAAAACACTCTAGGCACGAAGAAGACACAATGCATCATAGAAAATTGGAATCTAATTTCATAAACACTTTAATTTCCATATTGAAACATAATTGAATCTAAGTACATAATTTCATAAATATATTGAGATAAGCTAATAATAAATATTAATATGATGCCATAATGTAAGATTATTCCCTCTAGACTACCTAGGGTTCTAACAAAGTAAAAACACCCAATTTCAGTACAAAAAGATCTACTTAATAAGTAATATTTTCCATTGATAGGTCATTCAAAATAAATCAACATATATGAGGGATGTTTGTCCTAATGTAGAACATAACTAAAGGTAATACTAATGAACTCAACTCAAGTATAATCCCATGTATAGAAATTATTAAACTAATTATGAAATCTCAACAAATAAATAATTACACCTTAATTATTAATAAATTTGCTATACATATATACAAATATAAATGCTTTAATTATATTCAATAAATGTATAATTAATAAATTTCCATAATTAACGCAATCTATAAACAAACCTCAAATTAGATAGGGAACAAAATTTAATTTAATTAAATGAATAAACAACATTTAATTTATCTTAATCAAAATACATACAAAATTAATTAATAACACAAATTAACTAAAATAAACTAATAATAAGAAAAATAACAAATTAAAATAATAACTATACACCATAACTCAAAAAGTGATAAGATTAATCACTTTATTAATTACCTTTATTAATATCATAACATAAATTAAACTTGATTAATAAATAAATAAAAACATAAATGATATCTCTAAAGAATTGATACAAAGGTACAAGATCACAAGGAAGATCATGAAGAAGAACACCTCTCCAACTATGAAGATCAAGAAGGTACAATTGCTACAGGGATTATCTAGCACTGGTGCATGAACGTCAAAATCTCAAATGGTAAAAGAACCACTACCACCCGACTTTGTGAACCAAAAATGTCCACTCCCACCATGCTGAGGAGATAACAATAGATCCCACTCAGATAACAAACATCAAACAGATCAAGCTAAGGAAAGGATCTTGAAAGCTCTCTAACTCAAGGTGAAAAAGTAAAAATGTCATGAAAGATTCACTATTCTAGAGGCAACTGACACATGTAGGATAACTAGACTATGCATAGGAAGGTGTCATCATGTACATCTAACCCTTGAGTCTCATCCTGGTAATCTTGTTGGATCACGGCACTCAAGTGACCATACACGGTATCAATGACCTCTCGTACTGATGATGTCATCAACTATGCCAACTCATCCCTTAAAAGGGGGCTAGTCATCCTCTCAACACCATCTTAGTCTGTACTAGCACTAACGCCTGGGTGAGGACCATACCTTATTAGGTTCATTTTAATAAAACTCTCAATGTTATATTTAGTTATCACTTAATTAAGATACTTAACAATCAGTGATCTTGGCAGCCACTTGTGGGCCCCAGCGCTTATTGCAAGCCACCTCCTACTACATATCCAGGTAAACTACCCTAGGCTCATAGATCTCACATAGATCAATCAGGTACACAATCCAGGTAATCCCAAATCCAGTTTCATAAACAAGAACTAGAATGATTACAAAGGCACCAAAAGCAGAATACAAAACATCATGAGCATATATGGTCAATCAGGGTATAATCGAAATAAAAACAAACGTTAACACATAATACAGAAAACATGATCAACTGATATAAACCCCAGCCTCTGTCTTCCCCTTAGGTCTTCTAGTATCCCAAAGCAGATTAAAACAAAAGAAAACACTCTAGGCACGAAGAAGACACAATGCATCATAGAAAATTGGAATCTAATTTCATAAACACTTTAATTTCCATATTGAAACATAATTGAATCTAAGTACATAATTTCATAAATATATTGAGATAAGCTAATAATAAATATTAATATGATGCCATAATGTAAGATTATTCCCTCTAGACTACCTAGGGTTCTAACAAAGTAAAAACACCCAATTTCAGTACAAAAAGATCTACTTAATAAGTAATATTTTCCATTGATAGGTCATTCAAAATAAATCAACATATATGAGGGATGTTTGTCCTAATGTAGAACATAACTAAAGGTAATACTAATGAACTCAACTCAAGTATAATCCCATGTATAAAAATTATTAAACTAATTATGAAATCTCAACAAATAAATAATTACACCTTAATTATTAATAAATTTGCTATACATATATACAAATATAAATGCTTTAATTATATTTAATAAATGTATAATTAATAAATTTCCATAATTAACGCAATCTATAAACAAACCTCAAATTAGATAGGGAACAAAATTTAATTTAATTAAATGAATAAACAACATTTAATTTATCTTAATTAAAATACATAAAAAATTAATTAATAACACAAATTAACTAAAATAAACTAATAATAAGAAAAATAACAAATTAAAATAATAACTATACACCATAACTCAAAAAGTGATAAGATTAATCACTTTATTAATTACCTTTATTAATATCATAAAATAAATTAAACTTGATTAATAAATAAATAAAAACATAAATCAAAAGTCATTAAGAAAAGGCATAAAGGCACGTACCTCTCTGCGCATGTACTCTACGCAGAGCAGGTACTGCACAGGGTACTATGCCCTGCCCCATGCACACGGCCCTGCAAGGGTACCATGCCTTGGGGAGTGGTGGAGGGATTTGGTGGCCCCTACCACTAACCTCTTTCAAATTCATTTTTTTTTAAATTTCTTTTATATAAACACAAACTTTTTATAAAAAAAAAATTTACTACAAAGAAAATTCTTTTCCCAAGCATTTCTTTTGTAATTTTTATTTTATTTTATTATTTAATAATTTCTAAAAATCAAAATTAAATATAAAGTTGATATATATATAAATATATATTTATAAGACAAACACAAATCTTTTTTTTTACATAAGAGAATTAACATATAAATTTTTACTTTTCTTAAATAACTACTAAGGCACATTCTTTCCAAGATCTTGCATGTGATTTGGCCTTATATGGGCTAATTTAATTGACTGTCATTTTTTTAAGACTAAATTTTTTTTTACAGAGGATAAAATTTTTATTTTTTTCCAGAATTAACTTTATACCAAGATTGAGTTTTTAATTCAAATTGAATTTTCTTTCCAAGGAGATTTAATTTTCTTTCAACTCTATAGTCTAACTATATAGCAGGTTTGATTTTTTGATTTATAAGAAAACTATATATAAACTATTGACAAAATTTTACCAGCATGACGGTACAATGCCAAATTATCATAAAAATACAAAACAACAAACCTAAAATTTCTCTAACACCCAGAATCAAAGAAATCATACAGATCTAATGAGACTAATCCAGATTTAATCAAACACAAAATTTTAACAAATAAAATAATAGAAGGCACACAACAAGAATTCCAGATCCTACCTTAGATCCAACGCTAGAAGCTGTATTGAAACCCCTGTTGAAGATCTGAGAGAGATTTCTACCAAAATCAATCTTGCCTGCAGATTTGAAAACTATGCTAAAAACAGGGACCAGATCCAGATGCACAATCAAACCAAATCAACAAGCAACCACAACAATCCACAAATCTCCAAAATTTCCAAGCACAAAAGCTCTCCAAAAATCTTCTCCAAAACCTGTTTTCCAAAATGAATGCAATAATCTCCTAATAGGAATTCAATTCCCAAATTCTAGCAATCCCAAAAGACAACTCAAAAGCTAACTAATAGTTCAACTCCAAATCAAAAATGACTCACTAGATAACTCCTAATCCAACTCAAATTCCAAAATTGAAAGTCAATATTAATTAATTAATTAAAATGAGTTCCTAAAATAGAACTTTTAAGTCATGTTAAAGACTATCTGGTTAAGGGATTTCACAATCTTGTCACTAAACTATTAGAAATAAATTCAAAAATAAATTTGACCTTTCTATGATTTCCTCCAAAGATTTTAAGATCCCTTATGTTCACTGTCTCTATCTTCCAACTATTTTTCACCTTAGTTTCTTTCTCTCCACCTGTATATCCTTTTATGCTCTCTCTCCTTCCTCTTGATCCTTTGAATCTTTATATGTTTCTTTCCATTGAACCACATAATCATGACCTTAGATATTTTCCTTTATCCAATAATTTTCAACTTCCGATAACTAACTCTAATATCTATTATAGTGTGTCGATAGTATAACTCTAATAGTTTGACAATAATGACAAAAATTATCTTGATATTTCTAATAATTTCCTTTGCATTCTATTTTCAATTCCCTCTTTTAGGGAAATGAAGAAGTAATCCAAGAAAGCCTCCCCTTTGTCAAGGTTATGAATTAACACTTCCTCTTTTTGTTAATTGGGTCTCCTTTGGTGGTGGAATCTTAGTATTGTCTCTTCTTGGTTAATTGATTATATGATGAGATAATGGAAAAATATAATACAAACCATTGTGATGATGTTTTGAAAGGTGATTTATCTATGTACTTAAATTCATTATATGAGGAGGGTGAAGCATTTTTAGATAGTATGGGTAGTATAGTGAGTTTTGAGGATGAAAAAAAACAATTTTGAGAGTGTGATATCATCATCAGAGGATGTAGTTAAAGAAATAGGTGATCTCCTATATTTTAACACCATGGAAATTTTATATATGGTGAAAGTTTCAAACATGCATGAATCTAATTTTATAGAAGGTAACATGATTTTGTGGGAATATCATAATAAGAATGAGAATAATAATGAATTCATTGGTCTTCAGACACTCAAAGGTTTGATTTCTTGTAATAATCCTTTTGGTGATATGATTAATGAATGTGGGATTAAGTTTGGATATGTTTCTATGTTAGAAGTGACTATATCTATGTATAATAGAAAAGTTGATAATAGAGGATGTCATATTGCATATAATTGTGCATTGTACGATGAGACACAACACTCTAAGGAGTATAGGTATGAATTTCTTAATTTGACAATGCGAATCATTAGAGAACATGATAGTAATCAGTATAGTTGGACAAGAGAAGGTGTCAACATATTTTATCAACCAAGTCTTAGTATTATTTCAAGATTCATGCCACTGAAGTGTGATGAAAATAATATTTTTGACTGAGGCAAGTATTATGTTTGTATTTTGGTGGCTTGGGGCCACAAAATTATATGTGATATGATTTTTATACAGTGACTCCATAACCCAATTTATTGGCACATGGTCTGCTTCTACCAGAGATATCTAGATTCTCGCTATGCTCATAGGGAGGATACATCCCTAGAAAGAGACACAATTGGAGCTCTAGATCTTTGTAAAATTTAAAGTTTTAGATAAGAAGAAAACCCTAAAAATGACCTCTTGAATCCTATGGTCAATGAGTAAATTCTCCATGAAATAATATTATCCACTTATATATAGAGGTGTACATTCATTTTTATCCTTGCAAAGTCAAATTTGACATGTTCCTAGAGTACTAAGCCCTTTACACCGCATCTCAAAAATCCCTCCAAATAGGTCATCTTCTTGAGTAGATATTTCAATACAACAGCTCTTCCTCACCAAATAAATTATTCCTTTTGATTGTTCTCATAATAAGGTACTCCTATATCCATTTTAAAATCCCCATGAACACTACTGTATTAGTCAAAATGTTCCATAAATCATACAAACTAAAAAATATACCATTTTCATGCATTTTTTTCTATTTTGCACAAGAAGAAAAAAAAGGTTGAAAAATAGAGAAACCATCTCTATTTTGCAAAAGATAGAAAATAAAAGTTGTGAAATAGTGAAGTCATCACCATTTTGCAAAAGTTCATCAGAAGGGGTTGTGAGATAGTGAACCCAACGCTATTTTGCAAAGAGAATATTTACCACTTGTGAATTCATGAAATGGTCATCATTTTATGAATATGAATAAAGGACACTTGTGAACTATCAAAGGAGCTACTAAAATGAGTTGGTCATCATTTTTTTTAATTGATAGAACACAAATGTTGAAGTGCGATGGGAGTTAAATGCTTATGAGCTCAAAATTAAAAGAGCCAAAACATGAATTAAAACAACACAATGACATTCAAGCTTTGAGGATTTTCTGAGAAGGAAGTAGAGTAAATCAAAGAGAATCATGGGGATAGAGTATAATGGAATTCAAATGACACAAGATATATTGATACAATTTCTCTAAGGTTTGCAAATAAAAAAGAATTCTATTAGAAGAAAATCCCTAAGAAAACATGCTCTAAAAATACTATAATTTTGACATGCTACAAAAATGATTTCGTCAAAGGATGATAATGATCAAAATCTAAAAATCTAAAAAAGATCTAGTTCCAAAAATATGATTTCTAAGCTCCAGTTAAAATCTTAGCTATTCACAAGTTTTTTTTGGATGTTGACCAAACCCAGATTAAAAAGATAGGTAGTTATTTTTAATTAGTTGATTAAGTTTTCAAAAAAAATAATAATAGGGTGATGTGTTTTCACTCTAAATAGGTGTGGAAACCACTCAATCAAATATATGTGTGTAGTGTAAAATGTAAAGAGAAAGAGGAATTCAAATTTTACAATACATACAAGATGTAACACATATTCTCAAAGAAATACAAAGACTTAATTTTATTTTCTGCAATTGTGGTATGGAATTATTTTCTTATCAAATTTCTCCTTTGTGATTATTATTTCACAGAATTAATTGCCATTTTTAAAACTTTTGTAAAGGGATTATTTTTCCTTCACATTGATTCAAATATCAAGAGGTTTTTGTGAAGTGTTTTTCTTATGTTTCTTATTTGATTGTCTTGTTTGAGCTTTTTCTTTCATATTACTATATGAAAAAAATGCCCATGACTCTCGATATCCCAACTCCAAATTTGACAAGAAAAGATCTAACTTAATAAGGATAAGATCCTCCTTCACTTTGAGATCCACAAGTTTAAGAGGTTGTACCTTCCCGATTTACCATTCCTTATTAAATCATACAGTGGATATGTGTCTTCTTAACATAGATATTTAATAGTAAAAGATTTGAATTAATTTTATAGATTTTATTGCAATTATGGAACCTGACCAGTGCTAAAATCCTAGGGCACAGTCTAAATGAACATACATCCACTAAAACATATCATTGAAAAATATTCCAAACCTATGAAAGATAACTATGCCTTACATATAAATTCCAATAGTTCTCTACAAGATCATCAGATTCATATGTATTCCTTAAGACCCTCTGAAATTCATTTTCAGGACTTATACTTCCCCTGAGAGAAACCTAAAAATTATTTCATAATTTACCTTATAAATTGATGAATTAGAAATGCTTTATAATCCTAATTTACAAGAATTAAGATAAAACATATGAAGATAATCACATATTGAAAAGAGGCTCAAACTGCATTTTTATTGATATATTTTTCTTTAGTACATTAAGAAAAACTAAGCACACTCAAATTAGAGCAAAAGGTCCTAGACTAGATTTTCATTTATTTTCTAATGACCTTTACAATTGTTTAACTTGCAATATATATCACTAGCAAGCTTGGAATCATGTTATGACTCAAGATGCGACAAGCTTCAGATTGCTAAGATAAGACAAAAAATAGTTACAAAAGGAAACATCCTTTTTCACAAAAACCCACACCAGAACCACTACACATGGAACATGCCTGCATCAACCTCATATGACAACATGAAGGGGCCTTTTCTGGGAATATTCCAAACAAATTTAATGGTTTTAATGAATGGTCTTAGCTTCTTTCAAATAACTAACCTCTATGTGCTCAATGATTAGGCACCATGTGTCCCCCACTCCTCTTCCTCCAATGGTGGATCGTCGACAACTGGATTTCTCTTCTTATTTTTTACGTTTTTGTCCCACTTCACCACCTCTTCATCAGATGGCCAATCAAAATAATTGATACCATTCAAATTTTTGACCACTTTGTCCCATATAAAGTCTGTTATATCTTTGGAATTAGCTATAAACTTTACAAAACCCATCTCAACCTTGAACATTGCATCCAATACTTTATTGAATGCCTCCATGTACAAAGTGTCACCTATAGCCAAGAATGATTCTCTTTTTACCATCCTGGCATCAAACTCCCCACTCCATACAATCATTGCCTTTAAATTTGCATTATCATCACAAATAGGGGGAACATATGGGATATAGTCAGAAACAAACACATTTAATTTTATCTTAACCTGATTTTCCTTACCCTTGAAAAATGAGACAGATGAATTAATTGCATCAATCATCTCTCTAGTTTTTGTGACTGTCTCAAAAAAATTAGGTTTATATTTATGCAGTGTGTCTAATTTCTCAAATAAATCTTCCCTTCATGACCATATAGTAAAATATGGCTCTAATGTAGGTAGAGCATCTATGATGTCCTCTAATTTCTTCAATGTGATGTGTGAGTTGTGCACAAAATCAATGCTTGTCTTGATTGCCTGCATCCTATGATGCAATATATCCTTTAGTTTTGAAAGTGTAACCTCATTCTTCTCATTATTTGATGCCCTATTTTCATATGGATCATCCACTTGCATGGGTTGTACATTGGAGAGGACTGCTACACTAATGTCTAGATCAATATGTGTATCTACTAATGCATCTCTCACTTCCTTATGCTCTTTTGACTGTGTCAATTATCTAATGTTCTCCTTGGTTGTATCCGATTGTTCCTGAGTATGAGAACACTTTACTATCACTTCCTCATATTTATTGGAAACAAGAGTCAATTGATGGTATGTCTCTATATACCTCTTTGATATTTTCTCTATTTTGGCCAAATTAAGGAAAGATGACTATTGCAGAGCAGATGCAACATCAATGTCACCTATATTATTCAAATTCTAGATTATTTTGTAATCCCTCCTATCCCATTGGATGTTGAATAAGTGAGGCTTTTGGATAGACAGTTCCAATTGCCACAATGAAAAGGTTTTTGATTTAGGATCAAAACTTGATCCTCTGACTATATCACCAGTCTCTACCTCATTCCTAAACAATGGATCTGGTTGTTGTATGACTTGGTCAATTACAAATGTTGATTGTAAGTCTTAGTCTGGTAGTAGTAGCATGTCACTCCTCTTTACTAGCTATCTAGATTGATCCTTGGTAATCTACTTAGATTCTGGATCATACTCTTGTAAGGCCTTTATAATTTGTTCTTTCTTTTCTCCCTCATCACCTTCAAAAGTGAGATTAGACCTTATTGTTAGGAATGGGAACACTGAGAGGGGGGGTTTGAATCAGTGTTCTATAATATTAATTTTTGATATCTTGAAACTTAACTCAATTGCTTATATACTAAATTGAATAACAATGTAGGTAAAGTAAACAACTATAAAACATAATGCTAGATATGATTATGGGGAAACCTTGGCCAAAGGAAAAACCTCTGTGGGAATTAATACCCACTAATAATTGTACTTGTATATTATGAACCTGTTAATGTTCCTTAGCCTTGTTAGGAGCTGTCATTACAATGCTTAAGTACAATGACCTTGTCAAGGGTTAGAATCTCTTAGGAGTCTTTTAAAATTAACCTTGTTAGAGGTCAGGACACACTGTCCTAGAGCTTACTACTCAAATGGGTGAAGGCAACAACCTTCTGAATATCAGATACACACTATATCTACAAGGTGGACTGCTGCTATGACACCGCTTGTCTGATTAATTCCTTTTGTGCAATGATGCTTTAACCTCTTGTAAAGCTCTATATCATACTGACTACTCTTTGCATACTTCTTCTCTTCTTATATCAAATCTATATCTCATTCATCTCTAAATACAAAGGTGCATGTCTTATTTATATGTGCAAACAAAACTATTCACTAAGTCAGCCTATAACTTATTACATACAATGCTTCCAAATGAATTGGCTCAAGTCTATTTACATACATTGATATTAACATGTCTATAACATAAATACAATAGGTGCATAGAATTTACAAATCAATATTATACATGCTAACCAAAATACTAACAGTTGGCTCCATGCTTTGTTTTGTTCTGTTGCTTACTGTTTGTGTCACTTCAACTCATTGTAACTTCATCATACTAACTCATCTGATCATGCATTCTTAACATAGCTTAATAACATATCCAAAAGCTTATCTTCAAGGGTACATACCAAAACTTAAACATACGCACATGCGTTGATGCTCTATTCCTTAGGTGCTTCACTAACTGTCCTGTCTTTCATACTTAGCCATTTTTCTGATCTTCTAAGTTATGCACTGACTCCAAAACTTCATATGACTTTGTTTCCATAATGAAAAAACTAAATATTATTCATATACACCAGTGTAGTCAACTTGCCAACAACCTCCCCCTTTTTCATTAATGGAAACAAAGGAATATGGAAAAGTTACTAAATTACATCTTTACAAAAACTTTCAAAAAAATTTCTAACATATAACCTTATCTTTTTCTATACATCATATACTCTATCTTATACTCTACTCCATATTTCTCCCATATTTCTCTACTCCCCCTTTGACATTAATGAAAAAGGTGCTAAAAAATGAAACTTCATGTACTTAATAGTGAGTACATCTGGATATGCAATCTTCAAGTTTTGGATCTCTAGCTACCAAAATGCCTTGAGTGCATCCACTATCTGGAGATGGGTGCATAATGCATAAGTTAATTTCTCCATCTTCTCCAAATTTGTACATTGACCTTGATCACATGTCACAATAGTGGCATCAATCTCCTTGATATTCTAATTGAGTACATCCAATGAGGGTGCAAGTGCATTTCTTAACTGAGTTTTCCTAGCCCTTATCCTATCTATCTCTTTCTATGCCTTCTCAATTTGTCTAGCTGACCTTGATAGACATTATTACACATATTTATATCTTGTGAAGGATCTAGCACTGACTTTCTTACAGCTGTCATCATTAATTCAACTTTCTATATCTTCTTGGAAAGATCTGATGTAAGTTTATTTTTATCCATACAATTAGCTATTATCTTTCTTCCTTTAGCTACTAAATATTTTAGCAAAGCTTGACCAAATTTTAGAGAATTGAGGTCAAGTGAAAAGCTACCTATCAATCCATTCAGCCTCTTCATAAGATATTTCTCTTTTGCTATCTTGGATGCTGATTCCTCAAGACTTGAGAAATTTTCTTTAAAGCATGTTATGATGGTGTTGACATCATCCACTGAATGTGCACAAGACACTTTCTTGACTTTAGGTAGTAGGCTATTCATTATGCTTACTATAATACCCCCAAAATGGGCTATAGGTTCATTAACCTCCTACATCTTCAATTTGAATGAAATCGAAATCAAAGTCCTAACCTAAGGCACATCTGCACATTATCGAATCCTAATTGATTTTATCCTAAATTTTGCATCAGGGAATATTCCTAGCAATATTCCTATTTATCCTAATTATCTTTAATTTAATAATTATTTGGCAATAAATCCTATTTATCCTAAAGTTTGATTAATTGAATATTTTGAATATTTAATTAATTAGATTTAATACTACCACTTAATTATTTAATTAAATTTAATTAAATTATTCTTAAATTGTATTATTTAATTTTGACAATAAATCAAAAAATCTTATGACTAATTGATTAAATTCCTATTTAATTAATTAAAGTCAGTTGTCAATATTTAATAATATAGTTTTTGAATAAAAGTTTGATTTAATAATTGATTAACCCATAAATCAATTGTTTTAATTCAAAATCAGTTAAGTTAAGAATAAATCACTTTATTTTTAATTAATTTATAATTAAATCATGCACAATCAAAAAGCAGGCAACTAGAAATTAACAATCAATTTTAAAATTGAAACTCAACATCTGATGATGAGTTGAAGTTTGATCTAAACTCTATTTTGAGTTAAACACTGCTTTTGCATGATTTTTGTGAGTTAATTTATTCTTAATTTCCTGATAACTCAAAAATCAACCTGAGTTTATCAAGAGTGATTTATGGCTTTTCTTTTGCATCCTCAAAGCCCTAGATTTCTATAAAATCAAGGCTCAACTCTTCACAATAAACACATCAAAATTGCATCCTCACTCTAGCAAATTTGTGACTGAAGAATCAATCTTTTGCGAATCAAGGCTATTGTGAGATTTTCATTTATTGTTCTGAATATTCATAGTTTCATATCATAAATTTTTATATTCATTCATAGCATTTCTTAGATTAAATCTACATTCAAACTCAATTTCATAAATTCTAGCTTAGATTCATACAGTTTCTCATTCTTATTGCATAGAAAATACAAAAATATAGATTAAATCTGCATTCATATAGTTTTTCAATTGTTTGCATTCAAATCCTTCGTTTAGGTGTTGCATTGTCACTAATCTCGATTCCAATCTAAGAACGTCATACTCACACCTACTAGAAGGAGTAAATCACTTGGTTAGCATAGTTTCAATTACTTGCAGATTTTGGTTTTTCAAATGTTTTACTGAAGTGTTGTGTCTATAGCTAGGTACAAAATTCACACACATATTTTTGGCACCCATCGTGGGGCCCTAAAATGGGTTTCCCTTCTATTCTATCAATCTTCTATCAGTTCTCTGTCAAAACTCCCCTACTGCTACATGTTCTGGTGTTTTTGAAGTAGTTTTTTGAGGTTAAGGGTTTCAAGTTTTTTTTTCAGATCTAGTATTCTCTGTAGGACATTATTTTTTGTTTCTTTTTTGCTTGCAAAAAAAGAAAAAAAATTTTTTTAGCACTTTTTCTATCAAAACTATGATTTTTAATTTTCTATCTGTACTTCCATACATCTCTATACGGATTCCCATGTGAGATTTTTCATCGCACCACACAAAGTTTTGCTGGTTTCAGCACTTCCTCGCATGAGATTTTATCCTTCATCATGTGAGACCATACTTCCTCATGCGGGACCACATCCTGACTCGCACGAGATTTTGCTTCAGAGACACAAGATTTGCAGATTTGGACTTTTAGATTATTGATTTCTAATGCTTACAGTTTGTTGTTGATTTGTCTTGATTTTGTACTTTCGGATGTGTGCTAAATTCTAGACTGCAGAGCATTGGACCTAAGGTATTCTTCTCAAGCTAATAATATTTCAATTTGGATTAAAATAAACTCTCATGTGTCAAGCTTGTGTGACTTTTCTTGCTTTCATATCACAGACTTCATTTTGGGCTATAAAACAAACATAGATTTGCTTTTTGCATATCTGTTACACATGGTAAATAGGCCCTATGAACACTATTTGCAGATGATCTTGAGAGATTGAGCTTCTTTCTCTTGTTTATTCATGTGAAGCTCCTCTTGATGAAGGATCTCCTTGTAGGTAGGGAAGGTACTGAGAGCATCTCACGTTCTACTAGATTTGTGCATCTTTAACTTTTGATTGATACATTCTCTCTCTGGAGAGGTTGATAGATCATAAGTGGTTGACATCATAGATCTTTGTGATATAATCTTGGTCTTAGTGTGTCAGATTAATCTGTCTACTTTGTTTTGGTTAAAAGTGAAAAGGCTAGAGGACTATGCTCTACTCCCTTTCTGGGTAGTATCAGAAACTCAAATCCCTGAATCTGGAACCAGTCCCCATGTGGTATCTTTTGTGAGTCACCTTTAGAGAGGGTTAACCATAGTGGACATTCCCTTAATTGGGTCAACCACATGGACAGAACCTCAAGTGGTAATAGCCATTTTCATCGTGGTAGCAACAGCCGCTATATAAATGTCCTTATGGAGGAAATCTTCATAGGTGTGGTCTCTTGTTGGGCTATCAAATCTCCCTAGCAGCTCCTGATTGATTAATTTATCAGACTGTGTCAAAACCCCAGTGCACCTGGATTGGAGTTCACCCTCTTGAGATCACAAAAGTTGCAGAGTCAGACCATTACTAAAAACCCTAATGAGGCCAAAAAAAGTTTTTCATTTTCTAGGAATATGTGCATTATTGAAAAACTTTTTGGAACATACACAGGTAGTATTTCTAGGGATTAGCACAATAAGTCACTATTGCTTGTTCATGCACAAGGTTGCTTTTTCCCTTGCTCATTATTTTCAGATGATTTCTTGCTTCCCTTTCTTGTTTTTTTGCGTGCTTGATATCTTCTTGGTTACTTGAAATAAATTGTTACATGAATCTTCAAAATTTGCATAACAATCTGATACTAAAACACTCAAAAATTGCAAAATCTAAGAAAAAATCCTTTCCTGGAGTGAGAACTAAATATTCTGTCAGAGAACAGCCAGCGCTGTGTCTCAAAATCTATGTCTTTAAATCTATGCCTAGAAATATGTGCCAGAACTATCAAACTATGTCCTTTTATCATGTGAGATTTCACTTTTTGAGCATTCTTTCATGCGAGACAGCACATTCTCATGCACAACCTGGTACTTCCTTGCGTGAAGCAACATTCTCTCATGCAAACGTATCCTAAAATTTTCAAAACAAAGAGCTTATTACTACTAGTTGGTCAACTATTCCATCAGATCTAATTTTTGTCTGGGTCTGTATGCCTATTTTCCTATTGCACACTATCTGAAACTGCATGTCTAGAGTTGAGAAACAAGTCCCAGAATCTGTCAACCAAATCATTGTGTCAGAAATAGAGCAAAACCTATAAAAAAATCCATTCATTTTCCTAAAGTGATCACTTGAGTCTGATTTAGCCTTCTAATTTATCAATTTGAGTCTTTTTCATCTTGTGTCAAACCCTTTTCAAAATTAGATTCAAATTCAATCTTTTACTAAACAGCTAAGTGTTGTGAGCTCGTGCTCACCATCTATTGGGCATCTACCCACACTACTGTGGTGCAATATCCTTCACTTACATTTTATCTAATCTTTAATCACTTCAATCTTGGCAAGGTTGTGTCATTTGATCTTCTTGAATCATATCTTTCTTCAGTTGTCTTCATCTTGCTTTCTTGCTTCACCCAAGGTTAATGGTGGAAACTATAGCTTCCTCTCACAAGAAATCTAGAGAATCACTTAACATTGTACCTTTGACTACTCTCCAGGGTCCAACTCTTGAACAACTCTACAATTCTGATCTTTACAAAGACGATGGTCTTGGAAACTTTTGATAGAAAATTGGTTACATACCCCCTCCATCAACTCACGGAGGTAATAAAAAAAATCCTCCTCACACTATTCCAGGGAGTCCTAAAACTCCTAACATGTCTCACAGAGGAACACAACATAGGTCTCAAGGACCTCATTCTCAACATGGTGTGGATAAAGAACCTACACCTTCTGAAATTACTTGATATCAAAATGATGATGACTTCAAGAAAATGATGAGGCATTTCTTGAAGGAAGATAGAGAAACATACTTTCTAGAAGTAGCTTGTCAAGGAGCTAAACTTCCTCCAAACTTTAATGTTGAAAATATCATTACGCATGAGGAAGAAACCCTTATCATAGCTATGATGAAATAGATGCATGCCATGCAAGTCAAACTTAACAAACTTGAAAAAGAAAAGGAACCTAAGGAGTTCTCCATGGAGGCCCTATGCCTTTTTCCATTTGATAAAGACTTGTACATGCCACCATTCGCTAAAAGAGTGAAGATGCCTAAATATGATAAGTATGATGGAAACTCTAATCCTCAAGATCATGTCAGGGAATTTTGTACTCAATCTATGGAGTTCATGCATGAACCAACTTACTTAATGCATATTTTCCCTCGATCTCTGGGAGGGTCATCCATTCATTGGTTCTCTAAAATTCCTCCTACTATCAAAAATTTTGAGGAGTTAATCAAACTATTCTATCAACAATACTCCTACAATATTCAATATCCGGTCACTATGATTGAAATCTATAATCTGAGACAATATCCAAGAGAACCATTCCTGACATTTCTCAAGAGGTGGAGGAAGAAATTTTCTCTATTTGCTAGACCCATTCTAGAAACTGAGAAGTTAGAAATCTTCATCAACAATCTTGTTCCATAAATCAACTACCCTTTACAAATGCAAAATCATACATCCTTTGATAAGATGGTAGAGAATGCAATCAAAATCAAGAAAGTACTTTTGCAAAAAGGAGACATATCACTTCAAAAGGACAAGTATGAATCTGGATCTAGTTCTAAGGACAAGAACAAAAACTAGAACAAGAATAAAGGCATTGTCACAGATGGCATTGTTGATACTATCTATGCCCCATCCAAGGCACCCGCTTTCAATATCACTCTTTGCACCCAAGCCATCAAAGCCTCTAAAGCTAGAACATCTGAATCTAACAAAAAGTCATCTGATTATAGGCCTTGGGCTACAAATCCTAATAAAAAATTCACTCCCCTTGGAGAATCCTTGGAATCTGCCATGAAAACTCTATTGGCAAACAAAATCATCTACTTGCCTGAGATAAAAGTCTTTGATCTTGAACCTAAACTGACATGGTGGAGAGAGAATGATTTCTATGAATTCCATTGCAATAAAGGTCATAAGACTAATAACTATGTTCGCTTGAAGCACATCATACAAGACAAAATTGATAATGGAGACATCGTGATTGACAATCATAAGAGCAATAATGATCATACAACATTCATAGAACCATTTCCTAAACATGGTAAAGAAGATTCTTCTTCTCAGCCTAATATGGGTGCTAAAGTCAACTATGCCTACTCTAGAAATAATGATGTCATCAATATGGTTGAACCATGTCTATCTGAGCATTGCAATGTCATCACAATTATAAGAAAAGATAGAGAAAATCAATTACCTAATGTAGTTACTCGATCACAAGCTCAAGCACACCTACAAGGACAAATACTAGATTCATCCAATGTCCCTAAGATGCCTTTCAATCTTTCATCTGCTTCTAAATAGAAGGCTACATCTAAATCTTCAAATCCTAAAGACACAAGGCCTACTTCATACAATATTGTCCAAAAACTCCAACACACAAATGCAAAAATCTCCATGTTTGAGTTGCTTCAGATATCTCTAGCTCATAGAACCGTCTCCATAGTATATTTCCTTTTCAAAGGAAGATGATAATTCCTTAAGTCATCCGCATAACCAGCCCTTTCATATTGAAGTCTTGATCCAAAACCGTCATGTCAAACATGTGTTGATAGATGGGGGCATTGGTCTAAACATTTGTTCTTTCAGCTTGATTACACAATTGGGATTTTCAGAAATGGCCATTGATCCTAGAAAGAAGATAACTATCAAAGCATATGATGAGCAAGAAAGATCTTCCAAAGGAACAATTGTCTTACCTATCAGAATAGGTCCAGTCATCAGAGATACTATATGTCAAGTTCTTGATCTACCTTTGGCTTACAATATCCTTCTAGGGAGACCCTGGATACATGAAATGAAAGCTATTCCTTCTACATACCATCAGTGTTTGAAATTCCCTTATGAAGGAGTAGAGCTGATGATTCTAGCTGATCTATATACAACTTGCAATACATTGAAAGAGAGTGTTGATAAACTTGTTCCTAATAACAGAGAATCTTCCACTAAGCAGCTAGACGTTGCTTCAACATCCAAGATGGAAGACATTTCTAAAGAAGTTAAGATCAAAGAAAATGGTATGGAAGAATATACTATAGAGCTAGTCTTATCTTTGACGTCTCTCCCTATCTCGCCTAAGTCCTATGGACAAACTTTGAAACAGTCCAAACTAGAGTCTAAAGAACCTCTTGAAGCATATAAAGGAAATTTTGTTATAGAACAAGTATCTAAACATGATTTTGAAGAAGATGAAGTTGTGCTCGCATGACTATACAAAGATGAACCTAAATCTCAAGTTGTTCAAAAATGTGATGCTAAAATATCGAATATCCCAAGAGATAAACTGGTCACAAAAATGGGATATACTGGAAAAGGACCTCTAGGACTATAGGGTAAAGGTCTTTTGTCACCTCTTGATCATCGTGGCTGAGCAAACAAGAATACAATAGGGCTAGGATACATGAAGAAGCCTTTCTATCTTAGCAAGCACTCACCACATGTCTTAGAATAGATTGAGCCATCCACAACAAATCAACTAAAGAGAGAAACAACATAACAGTCCAATAGTGATGATTTAGACACCACTGAAGATCTTATCCCTTATGAGAATTTTCCTAAAGAAATAAAAGACCTCCTTGAAGCTGAAGATGATCCAATAAAAAGAATTAATGTAGTAGAAACACAAGAACCTACTATAGAGAAAGAGATAGTGCAACACAAGAACTAGCTAATCTTGAAGACAATCAAATAGATAAAGAGGAAGTTGGTAGTTATTTTGAGATAGATTCCCATGAGTATGAATTCAAATCAGAATCTAAGGGTAACCCTTCTTGGGGTATTCACCCTGACTTTACTAATGTTCTTAGATTTCCTAGAGGCATAGATGAAGAATCTAATGAATATGAATGGGGAGCCATTCCAGAAGAAGATGAGCTTATTATAGAAAAACATGTTGATGTTATTCACCAATATGCACCTAAAAACAACGTAAGTCTAGAGCAAAATGATGAACTTATCGAGTCTAATCTACCGATGGCTGAAGTGGACTCCCACAATGACATTGAGCCTATTCATGAATTGCATGTCTTAAGTTATAATATCACCTTTGAAATTGAGCATCAGGTTAGGACCAATAATGATAGATCCATATCCATAAACACTATTTCCCAATCTTTCACCACTTTGACTATCCAAAATCCTGAACTTCTTGACCAAACTTCCATGAATCCGAGCCAAGGTATCTTTACTTTCCCAAATGACTATGCCCTTGCTTGCTACCTAAATGTAGTTGATCCTATGAGGACTTCCATCAGTGAACTGAGCGTCAGCATGACGGAGTCAGACATCAAGTATCTTAGTCAAAAAAATAAGAATAAGAATAAAAAGAAAATGAGTTCTAAGGGTGAAAACCACTTTGTGGTAGTCTCAGAACCTACAAAAGTAAAAATAAAAGACATATCCGAAGGTGAAAACCTCTTTGAGGCACCTAAGGATGAGATATTTGATGTCCTTCTGAGTCATTTACAGGATAGATCTCTAGTTCTAGTTGAGCCCACTCAATCCATCAACTTGGGAACAATAGAAGAACCAAAGTTTATTCATGTAGCACAATCTTTATCAAAAGAAGAGAAGAAAACATTCACAACATTCCTAACAGAAAAGAAGATCAATTTTGCATGGAAGTATTTAGATATGCTAGGGTTGGACCCTGATGTTATAATGCACCATTTTCCTATAGCTCCAAACGTCAAACCTGTTAAGTAGAAATTAAGAAAGATGCATCCACATGTTGCACTCTTGGTAAAAGCTAAATTAGAGAAACTACTAAAAGCCAGATTCATCCGCATTATTGACTATGCTGAATGGATCTCTAATATTGTACCTGTATCAAAACTAGACAAATCAATAAGAGTGTGCATAGATTTTAGAGATGTAAATAAAGCATGCCCTAAGGATGATTTTCCACTACCTAACATTGATATGATAGTGGACATGACTACAGGTTTCGAGATGTATTCTTTAATGGATGGTTTCTCTAAATATAATCAAATAAAAATTTCTCCAAAGGATCAAGAGAAAACTACTTTTACATGTGCGTGGGGTACCTTTTGTTGGAATGTCATGCCATTTGAACTTAAGAATGCTGGTGCTACATATCAGAGAGTTGTGACATCTATTTTTCATGACATGATGCATCAAACTATGGAGGATTATGTTGATGATACTTTAGAAAAATCTATGATTAGAGCTAAACATCTAAATTACTTGAGCAAGATACTAGACAGAATGGAAAAATTTAGTCTTAGACTAAATCCTAAGAAGTGTTCTTTTGGTGTCACTTCTGGAAAGCTCTTAGGATACATAGTTTCAAAGAAGGGCATTGAAGTTGATCCAGCTAAAGTAAAGGCTATAATGGAGATGCAACCCCCAAATAATATTAGTTAAATGAGGACATTACAAGGGAGAGTACAATCTATTAGGTGTTTCATATCATAGCTTGCAGACATATCACAACCTTTTACAAAGACATTACATAAAGGTGTGACTTTTGCATGGAATGAGGAATGTGAAAAGAATTTTAATCATATCAAGAAATATCTATCAAATCCTCCTATCTTGATGCCTCCCATTCAAGGGAAGCCTTTGATCTTATATGTCTCCACTACAGATACATCACTGGGGGAATTGCTTGCACAACATGATGAGAACAAGAAGGAAAGAGCTATATACTATATCAGTAGAACATTGGTGGCATACAAAAAGAATTATTCTATGATTAAAAAGGCTTGTCTAGTTGTGATCTTTGCATCATAGAAATTGAGACATTATATATTGGCTCATACCACACATTTAGTAGCTAAGATTGATCCACTAAAGTACCTACTAAGCAAAGCTGCCCTAACGGGTAGATTAGCCAAATGGGTCATGCTCTTAAGTGAATTTGACATTGAATATGTTGAAAGAAAATCCATTAAAGGCCAAGTTATTTTTGATCAATTAGCAGATGCACCTTTGTTGATGATACACCAATGCAAATGGAATTTCTAGATTCCTCTATCATGAATCTTTCTTCTAGGGAATGGAAATTATTCTATGACGGCTCCTATACATAGAATGGATCTGGAGCAGGCATATTATTTATCACACCTCAAGGATACTCTATCCCTAAAGCATTCAAAATCAAATTTCCTTGTACAAACAATATTGCTGAATATGAAGCCCTTTTAAATGGTATGAAAATAGCAATTGAGTGGAGAGTAACATAATTACACATTCATGGAGACTCACAACTTGTAATCCATCAAGTCAATGATGTGTATCAAACGAAGGATGAAAAGCTCATTCCATACAAGAGAATGGTAGATGATCTAAAGAAATACTTCATATCTATCACATTTGAGAAAATATGTAGGATAGAGAATAAGGTTGCCGATGCAATGGCAACTCTATCTACTTTATTACAACAACCTGAACATGAGCTATGCTACGAGTTCCTAGTGGAAGCACTATCTTATCCTTCATATGATTCCCCTAAAACCTGCATGATCTGCACTATTGTTGGTCATGATTCATCTAGATATAAAAATCTATTCTCCTATCTCAAAGACCAAATCATTCCCGATACCTTTAACCGCCATGAAAAGAGATACCTTATCCGCAATACCTCCTGATATGTTATCATTGGTCACGATCTATACAAATGAGGTCTAGATGGTATGCTACTTAGATGTTTAGAATAGGAAGAGTCTCAACGTGTGTTAGAGGAAGTCCATGATGGTATTTGTGAGTTACACTCAAATGGTTTAACACTAGCATGAAAACTTATTAGGGCTCGGTACTATTGGCCGAAAATGGAGAAAGAGTCTATCAAGTTTGCTAAGAATTGTCAAAAGTGTCAGATACATGGAAACCTAATTCATGCTTTAGGGAGAGATCTAATTCCCTTCACTACACAATGGCCTTTTCACCAATGGGCATTTGATCTTATAGGAGCCATACATCCTCATTCTTCTAATGGACATACCCATATTATTACAGCTACAGACTATTTCACAAAATGGGTAGAAGCAATCCCTTTGACACAAGCAACTAGAAAACAAATATCTATGTTCATCTTGAACTACATCATATGTCGGTATGGTATTCCACACTCTATAGTCATAGATAATGGTGGACAATTCAAAAACAAAGAGCTAAATGATCTATGTGCCAAATTCAAGATTACACAAAATTGGTCATCTATCTACTATCCTCAAGGGAATGGACAAGAAAAGGCTTCTAATAAGAATCTATTGAAAATCTTGCACCATATAGTTAATCAAATAGGAAGAGACTAGCATCTCATGATCAATCTAGCTCTTTGGGCCTATAGAACAAGTATCAGAACACCCACTGGGAATACACCTTTCACTTTAGTTTATGGGTCTGAAGTGGTACTACCTATTGAGGTTGAAATCCCATCACTAAGAATTATAATGCATGGTCTAGTAACTGATGATGACTATAGAGTGTCTAGGTTGCAAGAACTTGAACTACTAGATGAACACAGACAAGCAGCGTATGAGCATCTCAGAGTGTATTAGAAAATAATGTCTAGAGGCTACAATAAGAAAGTCAGACACAGAGAATTTGAGGTTGGCGATCTCGCATTGAGAGAGAATCCTAAAAATCAATCACATAGAGAACGCAAGGGGAATTTTGAACCCAATTGGCTAGGTCCCTTTGTTATCACTGCTACTTTTGACTCTGGTGCCTATCAACTCTCAACGACTGAAGGAGAACAACTTTGAGAACCAATCAACGTTCTCTATCTGAAGAAATTCTATGCCTAAGGCATTCAGTGTATGGTAAAATGTCTTGGAAAAAATAATCATAAAAATAAGAAAAAGTCCTAAAAAAATGAACATCTTGATGAAAACCTAGTAAATAGGCACCTTGATGTATCACAAAAAAAATAAAAATATATCAAAAGTATAAAAAAAAAAAGGTGCCTAGGTGAAAACCTTGAAATAGGCACCTTGGTAGAAAAAATAGAATCTTTGCCAAGATGGTGAAAACCCGGCAAATGGGTGCCACTTGTTTAAAATGCTCCATCTATCAGTGTAATCTTGGTCTTTCCCAGCTTTCAGTCTTCTTTAGTCTATATATATCCTTGTTTCAATAAAGTCAGTCTGTACACCAATCAGCTCAAGCATCTGTATCCTATCAATGCTTAACACTTGGGGGCAATCAATGTCATATCCTATGGCCTCCAGTACATCTTAGATGAGTCATATCTAGTCAAAGTCCTTTAAAGCTTCATTTGAGTCAGTCAGTCAATCTCCTCTCTAGAAAGGATTTTGCATCTACAACAATGCAATCAAACACAAATTGAAAACAATCTATGGTTTTTACATACTTTTATCTCCTTGTATGCTTACTGATTCGCATTGAGATTTTTGCATATTGTGTCCTTTGAGCTCTTTGATGATGTCCTTTATAGGATTTAGAGAGTGATGATTGGGGGCATAATATTTTCTTTTTCTTCTGCTTGTATGTGAAAATCTAACAACTTTGGAAATTATGGATTGAAATGGTGTTCGTCTGTAAGAGCCTCCATCTTGTATTGGATGGCCATGAGTACCTCAACCATTGATACTTGGAAAATTCAAAAAAATTTGATCTAACTATTGTCTTTTTGAGCGAGTCCTTTCTCCTACTATGAAACGCGATCTTGCCTAAGGATGTGAATGATAAAGGGTCACTACGAGTAATTCACACTAGATTTAGAATGATCTCTTGACTGTTTGATGTGTTTGAATGCAATGCATATTCAGGACATCATGACGTTTATGTTCTGATGCTTATACAAATTGCTATATCAAAATGGACATGATATTCAGGTCATCCTGGCATTTGTGCCTTGGTGCTTATATTCAATCTGACATTTCAAAAATAAAATCAATATTCATATGTCCATGGTTGCCTAACTAGTGGGTGTTATATTGATTCATGCACATACAAATTGATATTCATATGTCTATGGTTTCATAACTAGTGGGCATTGTATTGATTTATCTGGTTACCTAAAAGTTCAATGATGACAACAAATCAACACATGATCAGTGACTAGGTCCTAGGTCCTAGGTTTTCATTTCATTTTGCATTTCATTTTGCACTTTGCATGATCTCACAAATTTCTTGAACACTTAAAAATGATTCTTCAAAACCAAAAATGCTAAACATGACACAAGGATTGAGCATTGTATGAAGGTTCCTCCAATGAAATAGCAAGTAGAATCCTTTTTCAAGATCAAAATCAAAATCTGAGATCATTTATATTGTCTGACTGCTTGCATAATCAACCTTCAATCATCATAGAAATCCATTTTTCAACTTAACTGATTATCTTACATCAAACTATCAAAATTTCAACTTGGTCAACTATAGTCAACTCATGGTTTAACCTAGTCAAACTTGGTCTCCAGAACCTCTAAACGAGGTAGAACATGTTCTCAGATGTGCACAACCACTTCTCAAATCAATTAACATGCTTCTAAACTATAAACACTAACTTTTCTTGTTAGATTTCAATTTTAATCCCAAAGGGGGCATGGTATTACACATCATTCAAAGTCTGTAAATCTAAGTTTGAAAATCAAATCTTTCCTTAGTGATCAAGACAACAACCATGTCTAGTTACTGATTCATCTAAATTCCTCATCACTTGGGGAAAATCTATTATTACTTGGGGCATATCAGATTCATCAAGATCCATATCAATCTAGTATCCTAAATCTATCTTGTAAACTGTATCTGCTTTTCGTAACCATCGGTTCATTAGTGTTATTTCCTTGGTTCTTCATAACTGATGGATTCAAGATGTGATTCCAATATGATTCATACAAGGACATTCAGATCTAGAATTGGTCACTCACTTCTTCACAATCATAAGGTTCAGAATTAGGCGTTTTGACACTTTTTCATAATCATTGGTTCATTGTTGCTATAGTTGACATTATCTCTGGTCATTTAGGACCTAAAATCTCAAATCTTGAATCTTTAAATCTTTCAATCAATTTTTGTCTCAGAATCGGTTCATCTTTCAAATCAATTTCATACATATATCATAGACAGACTATTCTTTGAACCACTATGCTTTGCACAGTGATTCAAAGAGGGGAAAAATGTAATACCCCAAAAATGGGCTATAGGTTCATTAACCTCCTACATCTTCAATTTGAATGAAATTGACATCAAAGTCCTAACCTAAGGCACATCTGCACATTATCGAATCCTAATTGATTTTATCCTAAATTCTACATCGGGGAATATTCCTAGTAATATTCCTATTTATCTTAATTATCTTTAATTTAATAATTATTTGGCGATAAATCCTATTTATCCTAAAGTTTGATTAATTGAATATTCTAAATATTTAATTAATTAGATTTAATACTGCCACTTAATTGTTTAATTAAATTATTCTTAAATTGTATTATTTAATTTTGACAATAAATTAAAAATTCTTATGACTAATTGATTAAATTCCTATTTAATTAATTAAAGTCAGTTGTCAATATTTAATAATATAGTTTTTGAATAAAAGTTTGATTAAATAATTGATTAACCCATAAATCAATTGTTTTAATTCAAAATCAGTTAAGTTGAGAATAAATCACTTTATTTTTAATTAAGTTATAATTAAATCATGCACAATCAAAAAAAGCAGGCAACTAGAAATTAACAATCAATTTTAAAATTGAAACTCAACATTTGATGATGAGTTGAAATTTGATCTAAACACTATTTTGAGTTAAACACTGCTTTTGCATGATTTTGTGAGTTAATTTATTCTTAATTTCCTGATAACTCAAAAATCAACTTGATTTTATCAAGAGTGATTTATGGCTTTTCTCTTGCATCCTCAAAGCCCTGGATTTCTATAAAATCAAGGCTCAACTCTTCAAAATAAACACATCAAAATTGCATCCTCACTCTAGCGAATTTGTGACTGAAGAATCAATCTTTTGCGAATCAAGGCTATTGTGAGATTTTTATTTATTGTTTAGAGTATTCATAGTTTCATATCATACATTTTTATATTCATTCATAGCATTTATTAGATTAAATCTGCATTCAAACTCAATTTCATACATTCTTGCTTAGATTCATATAGTTTCTCATTCTTATTGCATAGAAAATACAAAAATATAGATTAAATATACATTCATATAGTTTTTCAATTCTTTGCATTCAAATCCTTCATTTAGGTGTTGTATTGTCACTGATCTTGATTCCAATCTGAGAACATCATACTCACACCTACTAGAAGGTAGTAAATTGCCTGGTTAGCATAGTTTCAATTACTTGCAGATTTTGGTTTTTGCTAACCTCTAATGTTTTACTGAAGTGTTGTGTATACAGCTAGGTACAAAATTCACACACACACTTACTAATTCAACAAATAATAGATTCCTCATTACTTGTTTCTCCTTTGATTTCTCCATTGCTAACACATTGATTTTCATCAGATCCTCTTCTCCCCATGAGTCTAAACTTATTGTATCAGGGGTCAATCTTGACAATAATGACATTGAGGGCTTAGGGGTAAGGAGTGAACTTTGACTAACATCCATTACCTCAGTCTTTATATTTACTGGAATTTCAACAGAGGACTCATCTACAAGTTCATCTACCTTCTCTTCTTCCTTCTCTCTTTCAGGTTCATCTTCTTTTTCACTTTTATGTCCGGTCAGGTCTTCAACCTGGACTTCTTCTTGCTGCTTAGGTGAATCATCACCACATAGGATCTCTACTTCCTTAGTGCTCAAAAATGCTTCCTCAAACTTATCTAAGTCTTTTTCTATGATTGTCATGGATATTTCTACATTATCTATCATAATTATGTCCTTATTGGCTTTAGGCATAGGCACAAAATCCTATGGACCTGTCATAGGTGCATTTGGGATCTCAGCTACATTTTCTTTCTTAGAGGGAACTTGAATTGCAGGTGTAGATGATGGATGCATGTGTTGTTCCAAAAATACCTTCTCAAATGGTTTTTCAATTTCCTTTGCAACCAACTCATAGTCCTTATTCATAATCTACAAAGTTCTTAACTTGGTTCTTAGGTGAGGCTTCACTAAATTCAACAATAAGGTTTTATCTTCTACTAGACACACTGGGAGGCTTTCATCTAATATATTTTCCCTTATCTTGAAGTCTTATTCTATAGAATGTATCTTAAAAGAATCAATTATATTCCACACTTGATCAAGAATCACTATCTTAAGTTCCAAGACTATCTTCTTGAACTTAATCATGTCTTTGATAATCATACCATGGATCTCAAATTTATCTATCTCATGATACTTGTCATAGAACTTAGTTCTTTGATCAATTCTACCTTCATCCACTACTCTTGTTCTCAACACTTCTAGATTTGGTAGGAATCCTACCTCAAGAAGTGCTTGAATATTTCTCCCTTGGCTTCTAGTCGACCTTGCTGATGGATGGCTTGTGCCAGACTACTTCCTCTTAGGCATCTTGCTAGGCTCAAGAGGTGCTTGAGTGGACTCTAGATCAATAGTATCTATGGGCACATGAGTGTTTTCTTCTATCTTTTTCTTCTTCTCCTTAGGGTCATCAGTCTTCTCTATTTTCACTTCAGAAGAGGATGCGCTCTCAAGTTGCATTTCAATCTTGGCTTCCCTAGCTTTATCCAGGTCTTCTTGTGTGACACCATGGATTCTTAGTATGTCTGATGTTATCTTTGATGCTTTCCTTTTGGTCATAGCACTGTACAAGACTGAATCTACCTATCTTGTCTTCTCCTCATAAATACCCCATCTTGGTTCATTGGGATCCTTAGGCACTGACAAAAGGACTTGTGCATAAGCCTCCAAAATGTGTTCTTCCACTTCATAACCAAGTGGATGGATCCACTTAGTCCTTGGCTCCACTGCTTCCATGCATGTGATGTTTGTCTCAACCATGAAATAGATGTTGTCCTTATATTTCTCTACAATACAGGTATCCTATACCTTCTCTGCATCTTAATTCTAAATGTTTTTATTTCTAATTCCAAGTATTCCTTCAAGGTACTCTCAGATGATGCATTGAATGAAATTTGTGACATTGTGGGTGTTGGTTGGTTTCCTAGTTTTAGGTGTTGTCCTTTGAAATTTTGATTTTTGATGCCTATCCCTAAGTTTCATGATTTAATTTTCAAGCATTTTTAGTCCCTGAGTGCCAAAATTGTTTAAAGTTTGAAAAAACCCTAGGTTTTAGGACTATTTGCCTTTAAAAATCCAAAAAGCCCTAATATTTTCTCACCCAAGTCTATTCGGCTGTTACTTTTTCAAATCACTTAATGGCCTTTTTTAGCATGTGCGCTTTATATTTCTAGGTTAGTCGCTTAGTCTCCTAAATAGTTTAGCATATTCCTTTTTAACTAGCGATTATCCAATTCCCTTTGTCACCCAATCTCTAGGTCAAACTAAAGTTAAGAAAATTTCTCAGTGATTAAGAGACTGTCTTCAGTCGCATAATCACCAGATGATACATGGTTAAGTGTTGATTGAAATTAAAGGTTGAAAAAATATAAGTATCCGTTTGTCAGATTTTATGACATGTCTCTTCTTGATTGGTTGATAAAAAATGAAAAATGTGAAGAAGTAAGTGGACTTGACTATAGTAGCTTAGTCTCCAAAAAATAAATCAAAGGTTTTTCTTGTCTTAAGTCGCTAAATCTCTGAATGGTTGAGTCAGGAGGTCTCAAGAAGAAGTTTGGAAAGTCAACTAGCTTCAACGACTAGGAGATTCATTGAGGTCGCTAGATCTCTTGATGGCCTTTGTCACTGGGTCTCGAGATAAAATTAAAAGGAAATAATTTTGCAGCAATTAAGAGATTGACAATAGTCACCAGGTCTCAGAATGAAAAATTTAAGAAAGCACATGGTCAACTAGTCTCCAAATAAATTCAACAGGGTTCAAAATATTCAGTGACTATGTTAGTCACCAGATCTCCAAAAGAAATAAATTCATTTAAATGACTAAAGTTTTCTTTAGTCGCCAGATTTTTGAAAGTGTAAAGGAGGTGCCAATTTTTTAGCGATTACAAGAATGTCTTGTAGTCGCTAGGTTGCTAGAAGTTGAATTTTGATTACCTGTCATTTTCTCAGCTTATAACTAGTGAATTGAGTTCTGAGAGTGCCAAGTAATGGTGGAAGTGACATAATTTTCAGCTTTTGATCTCTAATGGATTGTTGCATTCAATTTTGCTAAATAAATAGAGTTGTTCATCACTCATTTTGAATTACCAAGCATTCGGAAAGCCAAAGCAATAGAATTCCTTGAGAGTTTTCAGAGCAATTTCAAAGTTCAGAACATTTAGAATTTGTAGAGGAGTTCAAATTCTCAAACAATTTGAGCCAATTATCTGTCAGTGGGGCTTCTACCAGCAAAGGAGCTAAGGAAATTTATTTAGATGAATTCCTCACCTTGTTGCCAGGCTCATCATAGAATAAGAAGGTTAGTGATGAGTGTTTTATAGATGAACTTGCATACTGTAGAGATGCTAGGACACCAAACATCACTAGAATGTATTTGTTTAAATAATTTTATAAGAATTTTGAGAATCTGGTCCCTGTCTCAAACCCTTGGATGTCAGGGTTAGCAAAATTGATATTTCCAGAGGTTTTCCTAGACATAGATGTCCTAATTGTTCTAGCCCATTCCTATGATCCCCTATCCAGAACAATTAGGAAGGGTGATGGTTCTCCTTTGGTCACCCTTGATTGGAATACATTTGTAAGAGCTTTCAGTATCCAAATCCCTATGGCTACTAAAATTAATTTACAGGCCCTATCCAAAAGGTATGTTAGGGAGGCTGCCATTGTGGCAAAAGAAATTCAAAACCATGTTCCCTGAGAAAACATAAATTATATAGCACCAATGCTAGGAACAATCCCATATGCATACAAGGACCTCCATTTTTACATAAGATACATTGCATATGGATTATGCAAGGTTCTAGGGATTGATGTTGGAGAGAGGATCTCCTCAAACCTCTTGATGATGGTTTTGGACTCCCAGAGTCTTTACATGACAAAAGGATATGATTACATAGGATATGTAATAGAAAAGATGCACAAGAGTTTACAAGCATTGAAGAACCACACGTCTAGTTCCACACCTAGGTTTATGCAATATTCTTTGTTGATGCACCTCATTCTATACTTCAAATATGATATCATGAAAATGGAATGCCTTGAGCCATAGATGATGTATAAGGGACAAAAAAATCTAGTATAGTTTTGGATTAGGGCTTGGAGTCCTTCTTCCTTGAGGAGTGATTTTTGTGTATTTGAAAATTGGATAGTTCAGCCTATCCTCCTTAGTTTAGGGCTTAATCTTTCAAGGCTATCCACAAAGGTCTTGTAGCTAATAAGGTCTCAACAATTTGTTGAGAAGTGCACTGAGGGTCATAATTGGGGAGATATTTACTACGAAAAGGGTTATACTATGATTATATTATATGGACACCCTCAGGCCCCCCACATACTACCATTATTTGTTCCACCAAGGGTGGCATTTTTAGAATTCATCTTGCAGCTAATATTGACTGATAATGAGCACCTGGCTCCACATAGAAAAGTAACTTTTACTCCAAGGCACTTTAGAGTGCATAATGTCACAATAGGCAAGAATGCCTTCCATAAGGTAAATGATTGGTTAGGGTAGTTCAGAATGCATGTTGCTTCCCATAGGTATTTGATATAGAGGGATTCATGGTTGCTGCCAAGAAATATTACATGTCCAGCATACCATTCAATAAGAGATATGAGGAGTATCCTAAGGAGGATGTGTTAATAAACATAATAGAAGAAGAAGTGGCAAGAAGATCTGACCAGATACATGAATTATATGCCATGGAGAAATAGTTAAGAAAAAAAGGATTGGAATTTAGTGGCTTCTTCCCCAATCTGCCCTATCTCCAAAGGCTTGAACAAATGATGGCCCAATTCAATACTTTGATGAGGACTTTTGAAGATAAGATTGATGAGATAGATAAGAAGAAGGATGTCCACTCTGAGTCAGAATGTGATGAAGAAAATGATGGTGGCTTCTCAGTGTACAACATCCCCCCTCTAGAACAAATAATGACTGAAAAACATCAGGCTGGAGAAAATATTTTTGACTTGATAGAGCTCCAGAGTTCTCAAGATACAAATGAGCCTCCTACAAAGAAGTAGAGATTATTAGTTGGAGAATCTTCTCAAGCAAAGAGAAAAGACAAAGTGGGAGCCCTCTTCACTAGAATTGGTGTCCATCACCACCAATTAAGAAATAAGATAAGGGAGGAGAAAAGAAAATGAAAACTAGAAATAGAAGATGTTGAGTTGCCCTTGGCTCTATGCCAAGATGAAAGGATGATAGAAAAAGATGCATTCTTGAAGGATGACAATTTTATAGATTCAGATGAATTTAAGAGCTTCTTGATATGGCATAAGCAAAAATAGGTTGCATCCAATGTTTAGATCACTGAAGAGGGTCAAGTGGCTGATGAGGTAGTGCAAACACTAAGGGAGTATGACCCTGAGGCAGAGAAAATCACCCCAGAAGAGACTAGACAGCTTGTCAGAAATAGCAATATGCTACTTGTGCCTGGGTGGAATTTATATTCAAATTTTATTATTGATCAAATCAAGAGATAGGATGACATAAATTTATCCTTAGAGACCCAAGTAGGGGAGATTATAAGAGGGTTTGGGTATAGCCCAAGAAATTAGGTTTTGGCTGTGAGGCCTCACCCCTAGCCTATCATAGCCATTCAGTTCTGCTTTTGACATAGACATATTTTATGATTATATTTTGATGCCTTATGGATTTTATCGATACTTTATGATGTGGATTTTATCACTTAGTAGATTGATGGACGTTATATTATGATTATATGATGAATATTGAGGCATTGGTTTGAGACTAGCATATATGTTTTAATTTTAATTTATGAACATTTATGATGATGAAGTTTAATTGCAAATTGAATTATGTATGAATGCGATGTTTATGTTTGAATTTAATTGAATTAAGTATTTAAGATGAGTTGTATGTTGTGGATAATCAATTGTCATGTAATTTATGAATTGTCAGATGAATTACTTGATTACTAATGCTATGTATTTACATGTTCATTTTTAATTTCCTTGGACTACTGATATTGGAATTGAGTGTGCAGGGAGATAGGCCATGAAAATTCGGGGAATCATCACAGAGACTATTGTGAATATCTGTTGAGCCAAGGTTGCTTCTAGTGAGAAGCCAATAACCTCGTTGTGATGTATTTATTTTGTAAAGTGTGATGCATGAATGTTTTTGATTTATATGTATTTGTGAATGTTATTTTTGATGAGAGAGCCCAAGTGGATATATACATGGCATGTGAAGTGTCTTTTTGTATTGTGTCACTTGACACATGTGTGTACATGAGGCCATGACATGTCCACTTGGGGATTGGTTGAACACTAACCTAGGAAGGTACCTTTAGGATACCCATGAAGACCACTTGATTAGAGAGCTTAGAGTGTTGTCTAATCCTTGAATTTCGAATTTGAACTTTGCTTGCACTTTTGGAAGGTTAAAAAGGCACCTAGGGGAGAGTTTTGACCATTTTTAGTTACCCCACTTGTTATACCATAGGGTAAGGGTCATTTTTCACCAAAGGATAACCCTTGGTTGACCAAAAGACCCATCCAAAAGTTGGTTTCCCAAGATGGACGAGAATCAACTTTTGGGACCAAGCTTTGGATAGATCACCACCCACTTAGAAGGAAGTCCTCTTTCCACCTTTTTAGCTTACCATTGTAAGAGACCGAAATTGGAAACCTTGTAAGGGCCTTTGGGAAGACCACCCAATAGGAATGCAAGCCTTATCCATAGGAGAGTGTGTGGAGGCCTTTTTAGAGGGCCCTCTTCTTTTGGAAAAGGTTGACACCCACTCTCTAGATTTAGAGATTTTTGCCAAATTGGAGGACCTTGGATATTGGGAAAAGGTCATCTTCAACTATCTTCCTTTAGCATTGGATCAAGGTTGGTGGTTCACTTCTCTTAGTTGTTGAAGTTTTTTTTCTTTCCTTTTCATGTTGAGAGAAAATGCTCTCTTGAATAATAGTTGTTGTATGCATAATGAAAATATGGAGTTCTTGTAGTGTTGTGTTGTGAAGTTGTATGTTGTAGTAATGGAGTTATTTCTTTGTGATTCATGTTTTTATGTAGTGTTCTTCTTTGTAAGCTATGAGAAATCTTGAACTTGATATGTTCATGATTTTCATAGCATTGTGAATGTGAAGTATTCTTGTTGCTCTTGAACTTTTCCTTTGTTTTCATGTGAATTGTAGTGTGTTGTGAGGGAGTTCTCAAGGCCACACTCATCCTTGGGAGGGAAGAGTAGCCTTGAGGGTGAAGGGCTTTGTTGGGACATCCAAGAGTGTAGAGTCTCTCCTTGGATTGGAGAGGGATGAACATGGAAGTATGGGATCCATGTAGCCATCTTTATTTACATTTTGTTGAATGGGGGTCATAAGGAGTTCTTTTGTGGAGTTTGTGTTGTAGAGAAGAAAATTGATGAGGAAGCCAAGTGATGGCTTAGTTCTCATCAATAGATGTGCTTCTCCTCTTGGTTTAGTCCCACCTTCACCCAATGTGAGTTCATATGAGACTCTTTGTAACAAACTTGGGAGGGAGTTTTCATGTAGTTATGTCTTCATGTCCTTTTGTTGTGAGCTTGCTCGAGTGTTTTCCCTTGTCTCTTGATGGTTCCCCAAGCTCGGGGGTGGCTTCATAGAAGCCTAGGTTGGGAGGTGAGCACTCCTTGGCCTATGCATTGTGTTTAAATTGCAGGATTTTGGAGCCTTGAAGACTTCTTGGATGGAGTTGTAAACTTGTGTTATTGAGGATGTTTTCATGTTGGAGTTGGAACACCATTGTATTGTGTTTAATGTCATAGTATGGACATCTTGAGACATCTTGAGTTAATGTAATTTTAATGGAGTGAATGCTCCAAGTTTATAGTTTGTATCCAAGTCTTGTATTGAAATAAGTTGTTGCAACTCATCTTTGAAGAAGTATATTGGTTTTAGCTTTGAAAAATTCATGTTCCCTTATGAAAATAATGTAGATTGCATAAAGAATTTGTTGCTGAATCTTGGAAGCAATTTGAAACTTTATTTGTTTATGTCATTCAATATCAAATCTCTATGAAGGATATGAAATGGTTAATGTACCTTGAAATCATTGCTATAATGGAAAAATGAGATTTCATTTCTTTGCAATAAAATGGATTTGTTAGCTTTGATGGAAAATGTAGAATAGATTTTTCCCCTATTGATAATGGCATTTGTATTGTTATAGAAATAAGAAAGCTTTAGAAAGGATAAGTGAGTTATCAAAATATTATCAATCTACTATTGGAATCATTATATGTAAATTTCATTTGAATTCAAGTAATGAATCAATCACTTTCTCTCACCCTCCTCCTTTGCAAAGTAAATTGTTAACTGAATATGTCATTTTAGATGAGAAACAATAGTATAGTTGCTCAATAAATAACAATTAGATCACTAACACACTACTATAGGAATACTATTAAGTTAAAGAGTAACCAACTTTATCTCCTATAAAAAAAAAAAAAACCATCAATATTAATTTAGATGTATGAAAGAAAAATAAATTGTAACTCAAACAGGTTAAAAAAAAAAGAGACTAAGAAATGGGCAAAAAAAAAAAATTGCAAAATGAGACCTACAGGTCTCTGGAATTTGTATGGGAAAAATTCCCATACAAATTCCAAACACACAGTCATTATTTTACTATATTAATTGCCTACTTGTTCAAAATGAAATGCAATATATAATAAAATATAAACATGCCAATTCAAAGTCAGAATAAACAATAAATAATAATATATATATTTCTCCTCACACTTTTTTATTTCATCCCCAAAAAGTGGCGCAGGAGATGGAAAGGTCTGTCATAGCAATTAATATTATTGTTTTCATTGGCCTATGCACTGCCATTTAGTGTACTTGACTTTGACTGCTTATCATATAGTTGGTTGACAACTCCCTTACCCTTTGCCCTGCGTGAGTTGTTCTTGGGTCTTGGTAAATGGTTTGGGGTGGGACCCAACTTCCCTTGTCCCATCATCTCCCCTCAACTCTTCTCTCCTTGGAAACTCACGCTAGGTTTAGGCTTTTGTTTAGAATGTTTTGTTTGAAGAGATATGTTTAGTGGGCCCTCCCAAACTTGCTCTCCAAACTTTCCCTCCCTTATGCTAAGTTTCCCATTCCTTCATGAAGTGCACCCTTTCCTTGATGGAGATGCATGCCCCACTCACTTGGCATGTGAGTCTAGGGGAGACCTAGGGGTGTAGCTTAGGAAATAGTGTAGTATGTAGGAAGTTTAGCCTAGGGTGTTAGAATTAATTAGTAGGTTGTTAGTTGTTTTGTTTAGGTTGTGTAATTTTATAGTTTGATAAGTTGTTTTATTTTGAATTCCATACTATTATGAATAATTAATATTAATTCCTTTAAATAATATAAATAATCTTTATCAAATTAGTTATTATTTGTATTAATTATTATTATTAATATTAAAAATTAACTTATATATTGTTATTCATATATTAATTAATGTTATTCTTTTATTATTTGTATTAATCAATATTGATGATGTTAATGAATATAAATGATATTTAATTTATTAATTTATAAATTATGTTAATTAATAGTACATTAATTGATATAATTAGTTCTTTTTAAATTTATGTAACTTGTTGCTTAACAATTACATTAAACAAGTAACATTAATTAATATAATCATTCTGTAACCCCTAAATTAATTTATGATGTACATAATTATATTAATTAAATATTAGTAATTAATATAATTATTTTCTTTTTGTCATAAGTTTAATTTATTTCCTTAGGGAATTTAATGGTTATATAAATCAATAAATACTAATAGTTGATATAATTATTTCTTAGCCAATGATGAGGTTGCTTGAATTATATTCTAAGAGGATAAAGTATGATCTAGCTGGGTGAAAGTTTTTGGTAACCCGATTTTACGAACAATGGAATCTGTTAGCTTCTTATCTGCTAATTAGACTTTGTGATCTATTATTCTGATGCTTTAATAATTGAACCATTTAGTATCTTGGTAGTATTGCGTTGTCATCACATTCTTATAACCATTCATAATATGACTAGGATTATAGTTGGCATAGCTTGAGTCAAAACTATTATACCTCTGTTAACCCTCGTCATAAACTTAGTCTTAATATACCCAAAAAAAAAAAAAAATGGTATGTTTTTAGACTGAATTTTATGGGCATGACATTGGCTCTATGGAGCTTGTATCCTAAAGATAAAAAGCCATCAATTTTGAATGTAAAAAATAAAAATGGATGGTGACAAAATTGTATGGTCAATCCATAATACAAGAAACCTTGAGATCTCTCAAGTGTTAACCCATTTTTCTAGACTCAATGAAGACAAGACCAAGAAATTATCTGAGAGATATGGTTCCTTGTTGGAGGACTACAGTGCACTTTTGAAAGATAGAGATATCAGAATAATGAAGGAAAAGGCATTGGAGAAGTCTTTGGCAGACTTAGAGTAGTAGATAATCAATACTCTTGTAGCTACCCCTACACCTCCTAAACAACCTACATTTCCAGAAGGTAAAAGTATGAGTGAAGAAGAGGTTGCTACAGAGATTGAAAAAATAAAGTTAAAAAAGAATCAGGCTATCCTACAAGCCTTGTTGAAAATCTTGCAGCACAGAGTGGATGCATTAAAGGACAAATCTAATTTGGTTTTTAGTGCTTACAATAAATTACCCGAATTGCAAGTAGAAGTAAATAGTTATGTTTCTAATTTAAATGGTTATTATGCAACTTGGTCAATTAGAGAAACACTTTTTGAAATATTGGTAGCTGTTCAATCTTTAAGAACTGATATTCCAGAGGTTGTTTTGCAAGTAGGTGAGGAAATAAATAGGGTAAAAGATATATTGCCACTTTTTAAGTGAAAATCAAATCAAATTGAGGGTAAGATAGCCATGCTCAATACAAATTTCAATAGATTTATCCCTTCCATTAAGGATGCAGATGGTGTAATGAAGAGCCTCGATAAATGGAAATTAGATTTTGATCCTTTATTGCCTAGAAAAGAGGCATTTCTATATGAAAGTAATGAAGTAGATATGGAGAGATTCAATAATACTTTGGATGAAGCCATAAAGGCAGAAATAGAGCTCACTAGATTTGTAGCAAATGTTAGGATAATAATAGATGCTAGATGGGAGAGGAAAAAAGAATAGCTACAACACATCCAGAGTTATAAATGGCTGATAGAAGAAGAAGAAACTCTGTGGGATGATCTCACAAAGCCCATGAAGATAAAATCTTCTGCAATTGACTTCGATATATTGGATGATGAGTAAAGAGGACACCTAGAGTACCTTACACCTGACCTCATAGAACATGAATGATAAGCTATCAGTAAGAATGGTGTAAATTAGTCGGAATGGAGGTCACCATATCTCATAACAACTCAAGAAGCTATCATGAATATTTTCAGACAAAGGTGTCAGTGATCAATGAGCCAGGAACAAGAATAGTCCAAAATATTTTTGTCTTTCCACCCCTTGAGGGCTTATTGTATTTTGTTTTATATGCATTTTTTAGGGTTAGGGATCCAACCATCTCAAGCTTGTTGCATTCTCATTTGATAAAAGAATTCCAAGGTGGTTGAGCTGTATATATAAGTTGTATCCCCATTTTTGTAGGGAGTTAGAAGAAGATAATATAAAAACTGAGTATCATTGCTATAGAACAGACTTCTAAATTTTGTGTCTGAGCTTCTGAGCATGAGTCTTTATATCTAGTTCACAAGTTCATTTTAATACAAATACACTACAATTTCTATCTTCTATTATTGTTGTCTCTTTACTTGTATGTTTACTCTTGTATGTTTTATTTGTAAGGCATTTAAAATATACTAATTGTTAAGCGATTTCTTCAATTGATTATGAGTTTCTCTCAAGGAGAGAATTAAAAAATCCTTGTTATAAATTGTAGAGAGTAAACTTATGTGTAGGGATTTTGACAATAGTAATATTAGATTAATTGAATAGATTGCAAGGCATTCTATTTAGATTGCAAATTGTGTGTAAGGCATGCTATTGTATCTCTTTTAAGATATTCCTATGGATTTACATTTAGATTCTTTTGCCCATTGGATTAGGCACTATTTTAGTGTTTTTTTCTTATAATTTATATTTTCATGATCTTTAGAAATACTAAAATTCATTTCATTACCAGTATCTTTACTTTTAAGAATCATCTGTACATTTTGAAGGAATTATATCCAAGTGATATGATTCATCTTTGTTGATTACTTAAAGAGTGAATCACCAGGTTGCCCCTCCTTAAAAGGAAGAAGGATGAATGTCCTTATACCACTATTTCATGCTATTACACTTGTAGTCTCTATCCTAATATTTTTCATCAGGGTATTATGGGTTGTCTACAAAGTGATAATGTTATATTGAACTAGTTTGAGGAATCAATAGCATAGTAGTGAAGAACTAATCCACCATTTGAAAGTTTAATTGAAACATAGTAAATCCAATCTAAGGAAATACCCACCTAAGTCATGTCGAGCTTGAAGCAGAAGGAGGATCTTATCCAATCCTCATCAATTAGACTATTTCTTGTCAAACTTGTGAGTCCTTAAAAATGAGAATCAAGCCTATATGTTTACCAAGTTTGATCCCACAAGAAAAATCTCTAACAAATTGGTGACTCTACTGGAGATAAAATCTTTTACAAAGTTATAAGTAATACAAGTTCCAAGTTGAGTTTGACTCCTGGCCTACTTATTTCATACCAGTCAGTTACCATTGAAGATCAGAGTTTTCCCTTCATCTCTCTATATCTTGTCCCTTTATGAGTTTTGATTGTATATATTCTCCCAAGGATAATATCTCCAAATTCCCAATCAAATTGGGTGGTGACTCTTTACAAAATCTTTGTGCCAATGCTCTAGAAGAGACCCCCTATTTCATAATGACCCATAGGAATACAAGGTCCTAGAGAAAAGAACATCCAGAAGAAAATTTAGAGGGAGAGCTTCCAACTACCTCAAGGAAAAATCAAATGAGGAGTGAAATAAATAATAATGACATGTCTTTCACATGGAAACAAAAAGGAAATGTGAGGACAAAGGATCCTGTTCAAACAAACCAGGAGGGAAATATATCAGAATATGAGGAGGCAGTTGATTTGGGCTTAAATTAGTATGAAGATTATTATTCACCCTTTGAAAAGGATGGAGGGAGAGCACAACCCCATAGAAGAGGAATCCCTAGAAATAATAGAAGATCTAGAAGCCAAAATAGGAATAGACAAGACTTTGTTCCTTTTTTTCTCCATGGTTCCTCCTTACAGGGTCACCAAGTGCCTAATGACCACCAAGAGGAAGTCCTTGCCCAAAATTCTTCATCAAAAACAACCCTCCCAGACTTTGAAGAAATTTTTGAGGAAGTTTTTGAATTAGAAAGAAAGATCCAGGAGCAAGCTACAATACGACAAAAAAGAGAGAGAGAGAGAGAGAGAAAGAAGAAAAGATTAGACATGCTATGATAAGAGCTGAAAAATTGAAGAGACAATTGTTGGATTATGAAGCTATAAATTATGTTCCCATATCATAACAAACAAAGGAACAACCCATTATCCAAGAAGTACATGAAATAAGAAACCCCAGGGATAAGGGTAAACAAAAGGTTTTAGGTATTTCAATTAATGAACCAAATCCTACCAAAAACTCTTTAGATCAAGCAACAAGATTAGATGCTGAACTTGAAAGGGCCAAAAGAGAACAAGAATTGTTGGCTAAAGAATTAGAAAAGGTAGAGCTTGAGGCTACTACAATTGAGATGAAAAGAAAGATTGAGTTTCTTAGATAATCTTCTGGACCCACTAATAGAGTTTCCACTTCTTTAATACAAGGTACAAATGTTTTGAATACTGCCAAAACTTTCCCTTCATCTTTTATCCATAAAGTCTCCAATGTTTCAAATATTTAGACATCTACATCTTTGGGTGTTGGCCCATCTCAAATAGGATCTAATCATGAGAGACACAAGCAGTTAGTTTTTATTGGAATCCTTGGATACAATAATCCTATCCCTGATGAAATTAGGAAAAAACTCCCAAAATTCACTAGAAGTAATGCAGTCACTTGTGAGGAACACTTGAAGAGTTTCATCGATGTAATAGATGACTACACCATTGAACCTGATGATGTAATTATGAAACTTTTGTTCAATCTCTGACTAAAGATGCTAGAGATTGGTTTATAAATCTACCTCATGCTAGCATAAGTTCATGGGAACAGTTCAAGCATTTTTTTAAAGAACAATATGGTGATAAGACTAATGAAGGTTTCATGCTGAATGAGTTCAATAACATCAAGAAAAACCAAAATGAAGGTGTTGTTGAATTTAATGTCAAATTTCAGAAAGCTATGCATAAACTATTACAATTTATCAAGTTGGATGATAAAATGTGTTTGGTCACTTATTTGAATGCTTTTGATTCAAATATGGGGTATCTTTTAAGAGAAAAAGACCCTATAAATCTTGCAAAATCCTATAAATTGGCTATTAACATAGAAAGCAATAGGAGGATATTAGGAAAATTGGGAAGGAGGGATGATTATAAACCTTAGGTTTCAAATAGAAAAGAAATAGGGAAATCTGATACAAAACCAAAAGAGGAAGATAGTTTGAAGAAGATCTTAAAAGCTATAAAAGATTTAAAGCCTGGTGAGAGTAGAAATAATAGAATGATAGCAAATGATAGACCATCTTTTAATAACTTTAACAAGTTACCAAGAATGCAAAACTATCCCTATAACACTCAGTGGAAGGATGGAAAACCAGTGCTTCCTGAAAGAAGGGATAAACCCAATGATAAAACCCTTGACCCATTACATAGGAACACAGTGAACATGAATGATGATGTTCCATGGTGTATTGTTTTTCAATCACCTCATGATCCTTATTACTGTGTAGTTTCTCAAAGTGTCTCTGTAGATGGAGAATAAGAAAGTAATGATGAAGAATCTTACGATGATCAAGGATGTGCCATGACTTCTTCATGTATGTATGATGAAATGGACTGTACTAAAGAAGATGAGGGCCAAGATGTTTCTAGTTCCCAAGTCAGGAATAGGGTCTACCATCAGCAAGTTTTTTTTATGAAGAGGATAGTCAATTGGATAAAGTCCAGTGTAATACTTTGAGAGATGATGGATCAGTTGTGTTGAGAAGGCCTTCTGATGAGGAAATTGCACAAATCATAGTAGATATGGTTAGTCAAGCCAAGATTAGTTATAATTTGAGAAATAGGGTGGTGGGTGACTCAAATCATAAGCCAACTGGTATATTTGTCAAAAAATTAGAAAAGGATGAGAAACAATCTCAGGATAAACATAAAGCTACTGAAGTTGTCAGCAAAACCAAGATCAAAAGGAATGTCACTTTTGCTGCCCCTAATATGACTTATAGAGTGAAGGCTAAACCCTTGGAGGAAACTATCATTTTTTCCCAAAAGGAGGTTAAAACCCAAAACAAGGATCATCTTGGCCTTATTGAACATGAAGAAAACAAGGAGCTTACTATTATTAAGCAAGTTATAGTTGACCCAAAATATATTCCTGTTGACATGAGTAAGTTGTTGTCACAAATCACTATCAAGGTTCCTTTATTAAAAATGATGAGAATAGAGGAACACAAAGAAAAGGCCTTAAGTTAGGTGAATGGAGTCACTCCTACTGATACCCAAAGTGCCATTAAGGCTGATAAATTGATTGCCTCAGTAAGTGACTCAAGTGAAAACCACTATGGGGAAATTATTTCTGATATTCCTCAAATTTATTTGGATACAAATGTTATTAGTACTATGTTAGGGACAATTGATCCTTTCTTTCTATCTTTGATGGTAAATGGGAATTTTTTAAATAATTGCATGATTGACTCAGGAGCTTCTAATACTATTATGCCTGTAGAAGTAATGAGGTCTCTAGGATTGAAAGTGGATACACCTCATGGAAGATGTCAGGCCATGGACTCAAGAGAAGTGCCATTTATTGGTACTATTAAAGAATTACCTTACAGACTAGCAGCTTACCCAAACAAGTTGTTAACTATGAGTGTCTTGGTGGTTGATATCCCACCTCAGTATGGAATGTTATTATCTAGAAAATGGAGTGATTCAATGGGAGGTAGTATCCAATGTGATTTATCTTTTGCAACTTTCAACATTGATGGAAATAATGTCAGAATATCTAGGGAAAGTAGGACCCCACATATGATTGAATTAACTGATGCTAATGATTTGAATTGTTGTGTGGATGTTGATATGGAGAACTTTAGAGTGGAAAAACTCATTCCACAAGAAGAAGATGCATACCCACTAATTGAAGAATTGAAGGAGCAACAAAATGGATTATGGAAAATTTATTTTGATGGAGCTTGTTCAAAAGAAGGATTGGGAGCTGGAGTCCTATTCATATCTCCATCAGGTACCACTTTCAAGTACTCTTTTCTACTAACTTTTCAGTGTACAAACAACACTGTTGAATATGAAGCACCGTCTTTAGGATTGGACATTTCCATAAAACATGGGATAAAGTGTTTAAAAGTTTATGGTGACTTTGAGCTTGTGGTAGCACAAGTTAGATCCAAGTATGTTGTTAAAAATGATAGATTAAAATTGTATAAACATGCTATCTAGGATCAAATTGAATTATTTGATGCTTTCAACATCTATTGGGTGGAAAGGTCTAAAAACATCATGGCTGATTTTTTAGCTAATGTCACCTTAAAAAGAGATGATGTAACTTTGTCTAGAGTATCAATAGTGGAAATAAAGAGTAGGCCATCTATTCCAGATAACATTTACAACAATAAGTCTTTGAAGATGACCATGACATTTTAAAGTTTATTCAATAACTTGACACTTATGAAGATCAGCTCATAGACTATAACACTTTGGTTGAGTAAATTAATGGTAAAGATATGGTCATGGGAAATGAGGTAATCCAGTTGAGTAAAAATCACATTCCTAAAGGTTTAACTAAACTAAAAGCATTATATAGTGGCCAGAATGATCACATGTTAAAAACTAGTAATGCTAAAATAGAAGATTTAGAAGAAGTAAAATTGGGATCACATAATGCACCTCAAATGATTTATATTGGAAAAGGGTTGGATCCTCAAATATGATACAATCTAATAAATTTATTAAGAAAACACAAGCATGTGTTTGCATGGTCTTATAATGACTTGAAAGCCTATAGAGAGGACCTTTTTAAACATGAGATCCCATTGAAGCAAGATGTTAATCCATTTAGACAGAAACAAAGACCTATTAACCCATTATTGGCTCCCAAAATGCAGTAGGAACCGGTCAAGTTGAGTGATGCAGGAATAATCCAGCCTATAAGGCACTCAACTTGGGTATATAACCTAGTCCCAGTCAGAAATAAAAATGGTGATATTAGGTTGTGTGTGGATTTTAGAAACCTAAATGTTGCATCTCTAAAAGACAATTATTATTTTCCTAACATGAAAGCAATGTTACATAAGGTTACTTGATGTGAATTATTATCTATGACATATGGCTTTTCTAGATACAACCAAGTGTTGGTGAAAGAATCTGAACAATTTAAGACTACATTCACAACACCTTGGGGAACTTATGTCTACGTCAGAATGCCGTTTGGTTTAGAAATGTTGGAGCAACTTTCCAAAGAGCCATGGATGTTGCATTCAAGGAGTACATAGATTTATTTATGGTTTTTTATCAAGATGACATGACTACCTATTCAGAGAAATTAGAAGACCATTGTTCTCATCTTGAAAAATTTTTTAACAAGGATCTAGAGTATGGTGTCTCCTGAAACCCAAAGAAGTGTAACTTTGTAGTTAAAGAAGGAAAGTTGTTAGGGCACATTGTATCAAAGGATGGGATAATAATTGATCTAGAAAGGGTAAAATCTATCTAGAGGGTCACTGCACCAAAAATATCAAGGGTGTGCAATCCTTTTTGGGGAAAATTAATTTTGTTAGAAGGTTTATTGCCAACTTTGCTGAAATTGTCAAACCAATAGTCAAGCTACTCAAGAAGGATGTTAAGTTCCAATGGACTACTGAAGCTCAGTAGGCTTTTGATAGAATTAAAGAGGTTGTTCAAGAGGCACCTATATTGAAATCTCCTGACTACAACAAACCTTTATCACTATTCTCTTTTGCATCATTTCACACTATTGCTGTTGTATTGTTACAAAAGGATGAAGAAAATTTTGAACATCCAATTGCATTTTTCAGTAAGTCCTTGTAGGCTACTGAACTGAATTATGAGATGATGGAAAAGAAGGCATATGCATTGGTAAAAGTTGTAAAATCTTTCAGGCCTTATCTAGTATGTGCTAAGGTTATTGCATATGTTCCACATGTAGTAGTAAAGGATGTTCTTACACAGTTAAAGGTCATTGGTAAAAGATGTAAATGGATCACTAGGATCCAAGAGTTCAACCTAGAAATTCATATTACCAACTTAGTGAGGGTAATAGGTATGGAAAAGTTAATGACTAAGGAAAACATGGATTTAGTCCAAGTTAATAATGAAGGGATGTCAAATTTAAAAACAATAAGTATTGAAATGCAACCATATTATGGTGATATTGTTTATTTTATCAAGCATGCCAGATGTCCTGAGCATATGGCCGATAATCAAAAGAGAGCCTTAAGATTACAAGCTCAGAAGTACACATTAATACAAGGGGATTTGTATTGGAAAAATAGAGATGGAGTTTTGTTATTTTGCCTTGACAAATATCAAGCAGAGAAAGTCTTGAAAGAAATGCATGCTAGTGTTTGTTGGGGGCATTATTCTGTAAGGACCACTGCCCATAATATTTTAAGAGCTGGATATTTTTGGCCTACATTATGCAATGATTCTTTCCAATTTGTTAAAAGATGTGAGGCTTGTCAAAATTTTGCTTCTAAGTTAAAGCATTCAGGAGCATTGTTGTTAAATCTAGTAGTTGCAGAAGCACCATTTTCCATGTGGGGAATGGACTTCATAGGTGAGTTTGCTAAGAAATCTAGTGGTTGACATAGTTGGATACTTTTTGCAACTAATTACTTCACAAAATGGATATAAGCTATCCCTACCAGGAAGGCAACAAGTAGGGTGGTGATTGATTTTTTGATAGACAATATTTTGACCAGATTTGGTGTTCCTATAAAGTTGATCACTAATAATGCAATGTGCTTTAGATCAAATGAGTTTAAGGATTTCTATAAAGAAAATGGAATTATAACATCTTACTCATCTCCCTATCACCCCCATGCAAATGGACAAGCTGAATCCAGTAACAAAAGCATTTTAAAAATTCTGAAGAAAACATTGGAGAAAAATAAAAGAGCTTGGCATTCAAAGCTGAAGCTTGCTCTATGGGAAGACAAGATTACAATAAAAAAGGCTACAGGAAGGTCTCCATTTGAGCTTGTGTATGGATTAAAATCAATATTTCCTATCAATAGCTTGATGCCTATATACAAATTTATCCAGGACGAAGAGTTGGATTTTTTGGAGCCAATGCAGGACAAAATCATGCAATTGACTGAATTGGATGAAATGAGAAGAGATAGTCAAAAGAGAAATGTCAAGTTACAACAAAAAATGAAGTAAATGTTTGATAAGAGAGCTACTACCAGAAAATTCCAATCAGATGACCTAGTGCTTCAGTGGAATGTCAGAGTAGAAGATAAAGGAAAGCATAAGAAGTTTGAATCATTATGGCTTGGTCCCTACATAATCCATGAAAGTTTTGGGAAGGATTCCTAATTGTTAAAAAATATGGATGGAGAAATGTTTGAGTTGCCAGTGCATGGGAAATTCTTAAAACCTTTTTTCAGCTAAAATTCCTAATTCATGTGCACATGTAAATTTATTGTAAAAATCTATATAGGTTTGTTTCCCTTCTAGTTGTGTGTTTTCTTTCGTAATTTAGGTCAGTTAGTTTTGGTTTGTTTTCCCAGAGATCTATGGTTCTTCCTTGAACTTGCATTTAAACATCCTTAGATAGAGCCATTGTTGGTTGGTTTCCTTGTTTTAGGTGTTGTCCTTAGAAATTTTGATTTTTGATGCCTATCCCTAAGTTTTATGATTTGATTTTTAAGCATTTTCAGTCCTTGAGTGCCAAAATTGTTTAAAGTTTGAAAAAACCCTAGGTTTTAGGACTATTTTCCTTTAAAAATCCAAAAAGCCCTAATATTTTCTCACCCAAGTCTATTCGGCTATTACTTTTTCAAATCACTTAATGGCCTTTTTCAGCATGTGTGCTTTATATTTCTAGGTTAGTCGCTTAGTCTCCTAAACAATTTAGCATATTCCTTTTTAACTAGCGATTATTTGATTCCCTTTGTCACCCAATCTTCGGGTCAAACTCAAGTTAAGAAAATTGCTCGATGATTAGGAGATTGTCTTCAGTTGAATAATCACTAGATGATCCATGGTTAAGTGTTGATTGAAATTACAGGTTGAAAAAATATAAGTATCCATTTGCCATATTTTGTGACGTGTCACTTCCTAATTAGTTGATAAAAACTAAAAAATGTTAACAAGTAAGCGGACTTGACTATAGTTGCCGAGTCTCTAGAAAATAAATCAAAGGTTTTTCTTGTCTTCAGTCATTGAATCTCTGAATGGTTGATTCGGGAGGTCTCAACAAGAATTTTGAAAAGTCAACTAGCTTCAATGACTGGGAGATTCATTGAGGTCGCTAGATCTCTTGATGGCCTTTGTCGCCAGGTCTCAAGATAAAATTAAAAGGAAATAATTTTGTAGTGATTAAGAGATTGACTATAGTCACCAGGTCTCAGAATGAAAAATTTAAGAAAGTACATGGTCACCTAGTCTCCAGATAAATTCAACAAGGTTCAAAATATTCAGTGACTATGTTAGTTGCCAGATCTCCAAAAGAAATAAAGTCATTTAAATGACTAAAGTTTTCTTTAGTCACCATATCTCTAAAAGTGTAAAGGAGGCACCAAATTTTTAGTGATTATGAGAATGTCTTGTAGTCGCTAGGTTGCCAGAAGTTGAATTTTGATTACCTATCATTTTCTCAGCTTACGACTAGTGAATTGAGTTCTGAGCGTGCCAAGTAATGGTGGAAGTGACATAATTTTTAGCTTTTGATCTCTAACGGATTGTTGCATTCAATTTTATTAAATAAATATAGTTTTTCATCACTCATTTCAAATTACCAAGCATTCAAAAAGACAAAGCGATAGAATTCCTTGAGATTTTTCAGAGCAATTTCAAAGTTTAGAATGTTCAAAATTTGCAAAAGAGTTTGAATTCTCAAACAAAATGAGCCAATTATCTATCAGTGGGGCTTCTACCAACAAAGGAGCTAAGGAGAAAGCTAAGGAGAGTTATTTAGATGAATTCCTCACCTTGCTACCAGGCTCATCACATAATAAGAAGGTTAGTGATGAGTGTTTTATAGATGAACTTGCATACTGTAGAGATGCTAGGACACCAGACATCACTGGAATGTGTTTGTTTAAACACTTTTATAAGAATTTTGAGAATCTGGTCCCTGTCTCAAACCCTTGGACATCGGGGTTAGCAAAACTGATAGTTCTAGAGGTTTTCCTAGACCCAGATGTCCTAATTGTTCTATCCCATTCCTATGATCCCCTATCTAGAAAAATTAGGAAGGGTGATGGTTATCCTTTGCTCACCCTTGATTGGAATTCATTTATAAGAGCTTTCGGTATCTAGATCCCTATGGCTACTGAAATTAATTTACAGGCCCTAGCCAATAGGTATGCTAGGGAGGCTGTCATTGTGGCAAAAGAAATTCAAAACCATGTTCCCCGAGAAAATAGAAATTCCATAGCACCAATGCTAGGAACAATCCCATATGCATACAAGGACCTCCATTTTTACATAAGATACATTGCATATGGATTATGCAAGGTTCTAGGGATTGATGGTGGAGAGAGGATCTCCTTGGACCTCTTGATGATGGTTTTGGACTCCTAGAGTCTTCACGTGACAAAAGGATATGATTACATAGGATATGTAATATAAAAGATGCATGAGGGTTTACAAGAATTGAAGAACCACACGTCTAGTTCCACACCTTGGTTTATGCACCTTATTCTGTACTTCAATTATGATATCATGAACATGGAGCACCTTGAGCCATAGATGATGTATTTGAAAATTGGATAGTTCAGCCTATCCTCAGTTTAGGGCTTAATCTTTCAAGGCTTTCCACAAAGGTCTTGCAGCTGATAAGGCCTCAACAATTTGTTGATAAGTGGACTAAGGGTCATAATTGGGGAGATATTTACTATGAAAAGGGTTATACTATGATTAGATTATATGGATGCCCTCAGCCCCCCCACATACTAACATTATTTGTTCCACCAAGGGTGGCATTTTTAGAATTCATCTAGCAGCTAATGTTGACTGATAAGGAGCACCTGGCTCCACATAGAAAAGGAACTTCTACTCCAAGGCACTTTAGAGTGCATAATCTAACAATAGGCAAGAATGTCTTCAGTAAGGTAAATGATTGGTTAGGGTAGTTTAGAATGCATGTTGCTTCCCAAAGGTATGTTGATACAGAGGGATTCATGGTTGCTACCAGGAAATATTACATGCCCAACATCCCATTCAATAAGAGACATGAGGAGTATCCTAAGGAGGATGTGTTAAGAAACATAATAGAAGAAGAAGAAGTGGCAAGAAGATTTGACTAGATACATGAATTATATGCCATGCAGAAATAGTTAAGACAAATAGGATTGGCATTTAGTGGCTTCTTCCCCAATCTTCCCTATCTCCAAAGGCTTGAACAAATGATGGTCCAATTCAATACTTTGATGAGGACTTTTGAAGATTAGATTGATGAGACAGACAAGAAGAAGGATGTCCACTCTAAGTCAGAATGTTATGAAGATAGTGGTGGTGGCTTCTCGGTGCATAGAATCCCCCCTCTATAAAAAATAATAACTAAAAAACATCAAGCTAAAGAAATATTGTTGAATTGATAGAGCTCCATAGTTCTCAAGATACAAACGAGCCTCCTACAAAGAAGTAGAGATTATTAGTTGGAGAATCTTCTCAAGCAAGGAGAAAAGACAAAGTGGGAGCCCTTTTCATTGGAACTTGATTCCATCACCACCAGTTGAGAAAGAAGATAAGGGAGGAGAAAAGAAAATGAAAATTGGAAATAGAAGATGTTGAGTTCCCCTCGGCTCTATGCCAAGATGAAAGGATGATAGAATAAGATGCATTCTTGAAGGATGACAATTTTATAGAGTCAGATGAATTCAAGAGATTCTTGATATGGCACAAGCAACAACAGGTTTCATCTAGTGTTTAGATCACTGAAGAGGGTCAAGTGGCTGATGAGGTAGTGCAAACACTAAGGGAGTATGACCCTAAGGTAGAGAAAATCACCCCGGAAGAGGCCAGACAACTTGTCAAAAATAGCAATATGCTAGTTGTTCCTAGGTGGAATTTATATTCAGATTTTATTATTGATCAAATGAAAAGACATGATGACATAACTTTATCCTCAGAGACCCAAGTAGGGGAGATTATCAGAGGGTTTTGGTATAGTCCAAGAAATCAAGCTTTGGCTCTATGGAGCCTATATCCTAAAGATAAAAAGCCATCAATTTTGAATGTAAAAGAACAAATAGATGGTGACAAAATTGTATGGTCAATCCATAATATAGGAGACCTTGAGATCTCTCAAGTGTTAACCCATTTTGCTAGGCTCAATGAAGACAATACCAAGAAATTATCTGAGATATATGGTTTGTTGTTGGAGGACTACAGTGCACTTTTGAAAGATAGAGATATCAAAATAATGAAGGAAAAGGCATTGGAGAAGTCTTTGGCAGACTTAGAGTAGTACATAATCAATACTCTTATAGCTACCCCTGCACCTCCTCAACAACCTGCATTGCCAAAATGTAAAAGTATGAGTGAAGAAGATGTTGCTACAGAGATTGAAAAAATAAAGTTAGAAAAGAATCAGGCTATCCTACAAGCCTTGTTGAAAATCTTGCAGCATAGAGTTGATTCATTAAAGGATAAATCTGATTTAGTTTTTAGTGCTTACAATAAATTACCCAAATTGCAAGTAGAAGTAAATAGTTATGTTTCTATTTCAAATGGTTATTATGCAACTTGGTCAGTTAGAGAAACATTTTTTGAAATATAGGTAGTTGTTCAATCTTTAAGAACTGATATTCCAGAGGTTATTTTGTAAGAAGGTGAGGAAATAAATAGGGTAAAAGCCATATTGCCAATTTTTAAGGGAAAATCAAATCAAATTGAGGGTAAGATAGCCATGCTTAGTATATATTTCAATAGAATTATCCCTTCCATTAAGGATGCAGATGGTGTAATGAAGAGCCTCAACAAATGGAAATTAGATTTTGATCCTTTATTGCCTAGAAAAGAGGCATTTCTAGATGAAAGTAATGAAGTAGATATGGAGAGATTCAATAACACTCCGGATGAAGCCATAAAGGTAGAAATGGAGCTCACCACATTTATAGCAGATGTCAAGATAATAATAGATGCCAGATGGGAGAGGCAAAAAGAACAGCTACAACACATCTAGAGTTATAAATGGCTGATAAAGGAAGAAGTAACTGCGTGGGATGAGCTCACAAAGCCCAAGAAGATAAAATCTTCTGTAGTTGAATTCGATATTTTAGATGGTGAGCAAAGAGGACACCTGGAGTACCTGACACCTAACCTCAGAGCATAGGGATGATAAACTATCAGTAAGAATGGTGTAAATTAGCTAGAATGGTAGTCACCATATCTCACAACAACTCAAGAAGCTATCATGAATATTTTCAGACAAAGGTGTCAAGGATCAATGAGCTAGGAAGCAGAATAGTCCAAAATATTTTTGTCTTTGCATCGCCTAAGGGCTTACTATATTTTGTTTTATATTCTTTTTTTAAGGTTAGGGCTCCCACCATCTGAAACTTGTTGCATTCTCATTTGATAAGAAAATTCCAAGGTGGTTGAGCTGTATATATAAGTTGTATCCCCATTTTTGTAGGGAGTTAGAAGAAGATAATAGAAAAATTAAGTATCATTGCTACAGACCAGACTTCTAAATTTTGTGTCTGAGCTTTTGAGCATGAGTCTTTATATTTAATTCATAGGTTCATTTTAATACAAATACACTACAATTTCTATCTTCTATTATTGTTGTCTCTTTACTTGTATGTTTACTCTTGTATGTTTTATTTGTAAGGCATTTAAAATATACTAATTGTTAAGCAATTTCTTCAATTGATTATGATTTTCTCTCAAGGAGAGAATTAAAAAATCCTTGTTATCAATTGCAGAGACTAAACTTATGTGTAGGGATTTTGATGATAGTAATATTAGATTGATTGAATAGATTGCAAGCATTCTATTCGGATTGCAGATTGTGTGTAAGGCATGCTATTGTATCTCTTTTAAGATATTCCTATGGATTTACATTTAGACTCTTTTGCCCATTGGATTAGGCATTGGTTTAGTGTTTCTTTCTTATAATTTATCTTTTCATGATCTTTAGAAATACTAAAATTAATTTCATTACCAGTGTCTTTACTTTTAAGAATTGTCTATACATTTTGAAGGAATTATATCCAAGTGATATGATTCATCTTTGTTAATTACTTAAAGAGTGAATCACCAGGTTGCCCCTCCTTAAAAGTAAGAAGGATGAATTTCCTTATACCACTATTTTATGCTATTACACTTGTAGTCTCTATCCTAATATTCTACATCAGGGGTATTTTGGGCTATCTACAAAGTGATAATGTTTTATTGAACTAGTTTGAGGAATCAATAGCATAGCAGTGAAGAACTAATCCACCATTTGAAAGTTTAATTGAAACATAGTAAATCCAATCTAAGTCAATACCCACTTGATTCCTATGGAGCTCAAAGTAGAAGGAGGATCTTATCCAGTCCTCATCAATTAGACTCTTTCTTGTCAAACTTGTGAGTCCTTAAAACTGAGAATCAAGCCTATATGTTTACCAAGTTTGATCCCACAAGAAAAAGCTCTAACAGTGGGTAGAATCCTATCAAGATAAAGATCTAATACTTTACCAACTATATGAAAGTACATATAGATGATTAGTGAACCAAATGTGAATATCTTGCTCTTGTCATGCTTAATAGCCCTTATGTTATCCATCAACTATGCGCATAAGATCTCACACAAGTTGAACTCTCCATTTTTCCTTACTATTCTGATAGTTGCTAAAATAGTGGCTATGGACACACTATTCACTCTGTTTTCATGTTGGAACTTATACCCAAGTATCATAGACATAAGCTTTATGTCTTTCTCTTCTATCGGCTCAATTATCATGTCACGCTTATCACTACGGGATTTACAAGCTTGCTCCACTTGTTTCCTCACATCCTTGCCAGTAGGAAGAATAACGCCTATCTTAGATAATCCTATTATCTCATAAATGAGATCTAAAGTGATGTGAACAAGAACTTCTCCTATCCAAAATAGGTCATCATGAATTCTCCTCAATAGAATCTTAATCCATTTAGATTCATAGAATTTATATGCCATCGCATACTCACTAATAGGGTGATTTGCAAGGTGCACAAACTCATCAATGAATTTCATGTCTAGTTTCATCATTGTTTCCATGTGGGACCTAATTATATCCAATCCTATAGGTTCCTTCTTGTAGTATATGTATGTGCATATGTCCTCTAGGTGCATAACTCCCATCATATTCTTATAGAATGCACCTTCTAGGTCATCTAGGATTGACTTGAAAGGATGCTTCTTAAAGATATATCTCTTCCTTTCAGTAACATCAAACACAACTAGAGTAGCCATTACTTACTTGATCAATCACACAAATATGTTTCCAAGGGGTTTCTAAATCATCACGTCTGAACTAGGGTTCCATTACAAACTTTCAAACTTCTTTGTTGATAAACCAATTGCAATCTTCCAACACAAACTACTTTGATCTCTTGTGCTCTCAAATGCTCGATCTCGAATGAAAATGTGCCGATAAAAGATCTTCGGTGACTTTAAAAACAACTTTCTTCCATTCATGCTTGCCGTGTAAATGCAGATTGAAATAGAGAATTCCAATCTTTTTTTTGCTAACAATCAGGTAGTGCACTCTTGCTTACTGCATCAAATAGTATCCAAACTGCTATAACCAAAGGTGCATACTCTAAGGGTGAGTATACTAGCCACGCAGGGGGCTAGAACTAATCTAGCTCCCCCTATGATCATGAGGGTCATTCATCCAGAAGTAGAGGGTGCATCCATTATGGATGCATCCAATACAAATTCATCAACATTATCCATCTTTACTTCTGTCCAAATCAAGCTCGCTTCTTATATGGATTTTACAAACTTGACTTCTCTAGATTCATCCAAAATTGATCTTTGAGACTTATTAGGGCTTTCTTGAATTTGCACTTGTAATCACCTAAAAATGGACAAAGATCAAATCAAGGAAAATCAAGTTAAATCAAAGAAAATCAAGGACAAAATTGAAGCAATTGAATCACAATGCACATTTAGCCAGTCAAAATTAAAATCAAGTATTAACTCAATCAAAATCAAAATTGAGAGCACTTTCATCAAGTGAAATCAAATCAAAATACAATTAATTCAATTAATTGTATAGTCTTGGATTAAATTAAATTCAAACCCTTCAAGGGGTACATGGCTAAAATAAATCAATTAAATCAATTAATAAAAATTTATTTCTCTCAACAAACCAAAAGGAGAGAAAATCAATCAACCAATGAGATTTGAAGAAAGGCATTCACATGGATCAAGCCAAATTGAATGTCATTCACTCAAAGTGAAAATGAATCTTAACCATCCATCTTATCTACTTGTCCCAAGCTTTGAGGACACAAACTTTGCTTTGTCTTCAAAGGGTGGAACCAAAGACTTAACCCCAACTCAACCATGATTAAACACAACTACACCCCCTACCATTGGAAAATCTATTAAAGGAAGGCTAAAATCCTTCATAATTCATCAACCACCTATCTGAGAATTGCATCAAACCTCTTGCAATTTGAGTTTAGAAAGGCATTTAAGAGAAATTTTAGCATTCATCTTGATAGTTGTTAGCTTTATCATATTGTTTTATCTCTATCATTCTCATTCTAGGACTGTCATTAATGAGAGCTTGCTGAGAGCTCATTCATTAACATCTTAGTTAGAGAGCCATAGGATGCTCAATTAATCATTGATTTTGTTAAATAGTTGCTCAATTATGGTCGTATTTAGTTATTATTTCACTTATTGTTGATGATTAACCCTAATTCTATGAAGATACTTTTATTAGTATACAAAATGGCGCCCACCGTGGGGTAGTAAGCCTCATTTTATCAATTTTTATCATTTGGATCATCTTTTGTATGCTTGTATTTGCTATTTTCCATGGAATTTTTGCAAGAAATAGGTTAAATCATGCCTACAGTCAATTCAGTCACGCCTGTAAGCATTTGGATGATGCCTACAAGCTCTATGTCGATGCTTATTTACTGAAGATTTGCGCCTGGTCGATAACTTCTATTCCATCTTAAATTATTTCTTGTCACTTACAATTGGAATGATCACGCCTGTGTGATAAAGATATCTTGCCTTTGCCTGAAGAAGTCATGCCTGGGAGTTGAGAAGTGTCACCTGTCAATAATCTATTGTCGCCTATGATCGAGCTTTGTGACACATTTTAGAGAATAAGTCACGCCTAGTATCATTTATCTTACGTTTGATATTCTTAAAGTGTCACTTTGACTTAATCCGTTTATGCAAATTTAAATATTATTTGCGCTTAGCAGTAAATTGTTTAACTTTCTGTGTCGCTTGTTACATTTTTAAGTGTCGCCTGCTAACAGTAAAGTTACACCTGTAAACAATTTAATATCGCATATTTGTTGGACAATGTCACTTTCAGTTTTCTGTCATAATTTGCTTTTAGATTGATAAATTCATTTATCTAACTCACTATTTGTACGTTTTGACTGTAAATGAGCAGGCATCAAAAAGTTCAGAAGCCAGCAAGCAAGTTTAATCAAGAAGGGAAGACACTAGCTAAGAAGATAAAGAAGGAAAACATAACACATATCAAGGCCATTCTTGAGTCAACACAAGAGGAGGACAATCAAGTATATCAAAAATACCTTGTTGTAATTGAAGCTTACAAAAAGAAATTTTTCTCTCTTAATTGGATCTTTAGTCCTTAGTTCAAATTTTTGTTTGAAAATTTGCAAATAAGGTACTTAAAATTCATTACATAAATCTTTGCTTTGTCAAATTCAATTTTGGTTTCCCCTCATTGTGATTGTTAGTGTTGACTAACTTGCTGGAGGACAAACACACTTAGAAGGAGCTATTGCCAAGGTGAGATGAAAACAATGAAATCACTTAAAAATTCCCCTAGCTTAGGCTAGCTACAAGGAAAGGTATTTCTCTATTCAAGCTTGCACTTGATTAAATTGTGGCATTCCTTTTAATATAAGCTTGAGATAAAATAGGAAATGAATTACACACTTCAATTTTAAGAATCTCCTTGTCAAGATATTGGGAAAGAACAAATGTGTGTCTAAGTGTGTGGAACAAAGAAAGGTAATAGGGATATGCTCTTCACTCTTCAAGTGAAACAAACTCCCAAACTTGTCAGCCTAAGTTTATTTCTTGTTTTTCATATACATGCTAGAGAAATAGTGGGCTGGCCTCCCAAGTTTTCCTTAACGAGGCCAATGAGAGGGACAACCCAAAGTGGGATACACTCACTTTTTCCATGGGAATCCAACCCACTCTAAAATGAAATGCATGTATCCTTAATGGGTTGCATGACAAACGGATTTTAATTTTTCAACCTTTGTCTAGTAGTCCTCACGGATTGTGCAAAATCATACTTCAGTGCGTGTGGGAAGCCCCTTAACATACTTGGGGGATGAAAGTTTAAAGTCCATTTTGAATAGAATCCATACTAAATCCTTGATAAATTAGCAAGCTTACCTCATTAGAGCCATTTAAAAGCCAAATTTGACCTAGGGTAAATTGCTTGGAAGAATTTCTTGTGATAATTGATAAAATCATTGTGTTGTGCTTGAAGATCTTTGATTACAAAAAGAAAACATTCATTAAGATCCAAAAATCAATTAACAATAAAAATTCAAAAGAATATTCTATTTACAAGAATTCAAGAAATGTTAACATTATCTGACCAATTCTCATTAAGAACATTGTTTCCTTACCTCTATGATCGAGAAAAACAACATGAATGCCATATCTTTGATAATTCAAAATTTGATCAAAAATAATATCATGAAAACCCTATATTTGATCAAGAATATCTTAATGATAAACCAATATTTGATGAAGAACCAATTTCAAAATATCAAGAGAATCTCATATTTGATCAAGGAAATCAAGAAGAATTAGTCTCATCTCAACAATATTCATCATATGACAACTCTGGGAGAAACACAAATACATCCAAATATCCTTGGGATAGATCATTTACTCCTTTGGGACAATCTTACAAATTAGCTTTGGAAAAACTCCTTGAAAATGATCTCATCACATTCCCTCAAATCACTTCATGTGGTTTTATCTTTTTGAGTAACTATTGTGCATATCATAGACATAATGAGCATGAAACTTCAGATTGCATGGATTTGAAGCATAAAATTCAAAATCTTATTGATGATGACATAATTGAAATTGAAAATCCTAATGAATCATCTAATGAATATATTACTCTCAAGCAAGATCAAACTTATGAACATGTGTCTAGTAGTGGTCCTCTTATAGCTTTCACCTATTCCACCATTCCTCCATTTCATATAGAAGCAAAGCTATCCAATATTCCTCCATCAAACAAAGATCCAAACAATTTTCATAATGACTATGTATACCCTCAAGGGCTACCTCTAAAAGAGATCCAAGCTAACCTACATATTGCTACAAACTTATTCCATGATTCAAAGGTTATAGACTCCAAGCCTTCATGTGCTACAATTCTTATCATTCCTATTTCAAATGAACCATTATCCCTACAAAAATCCCATGTAAAAATCCAAAATCCTACATTGTCTTTAGAAGTGGCTCCATGTCAAGAGACTAATCAAAATTGCAAAGAAACAAGTCTTATTAAGGATCAAGATCAACATAATATCCCTCCTTATCCTATAGTTGACCAAAGTCCCATATCCCTAGAATCCCATGATGAACCCTTCATACCCTTCCATTTCTTTCAAGAAGATATACTTCCATCTCAAACACTTCATATTCCTTCACCTCCTATATCATATCCATCTCCTAAGAAAGATCAAGGTATTCCTCCAATCTATGATGAACTTATCCAAAATCAAAAGCAAAGTATTCTTCCTAGGCCATCAAAAGATCCTTGTCAAGATCAAAGTACCCCAACGTCCACTTTTCATAAGCCTCCATATCTATCTCAAGCTTTAACTACTCCTATCAAAGTCACTCCTATCAAAGCTACATATAAGCCTATTGGTACAAAGATAAATCCAAAAGATGAATGCCTTGGCCATGCAACTCACAATAAAGATGTTGATATCCCTCCCAAATCCCATTTACCTTCATTTGTTCATAATCATATTCCTTCTACATCCTCCAAATCCATCCTTGGTCCCTATATCCCAAACTTGAAACCTTCATATCTTCCATCTATATTGGGTCCCTATATCCCTCCATCAACCTTTCCTACCATCCCCATCCCACCATCCACTTATCCTATACCCTATCAAGATCAACAAAGACATACATACTTGAGAAACCAAGCACACACCCATGTCAATCCTCCATATCAGACCATCCATATGAACCATCCATATTTACCTTATTCATCCACCAATCCCAAGTCCTTTGGAAGAAATTTGAATGCGCAACATAAAAATCAGAAATCCAAGAATCCACTTATGTATGAAGAGCACCATGTCCCATCTAATCGACATGTGAATGAAAGAAAAAAAGAAATATTCAAGAGACCACAAAGGTCCATCAAGAAAAAAGAAAAATCAAAGAAAATGTGGGTTCTTAAATCCCTCATTAAAGAAATGCATTCTAAAGCATCCAAAAGGAAAGACAAATCAAAGAAAGTGTGGATTCCCAAGTCACTTTTGAAGGACTTACACACGAAAGAGAAATCAAAGTTGAAATTCAAGCTTCCAAAGGCTTACACTCCACATTCTCCCAAACACATTCCATCTCATCCATCCATTTTGGTTTCTTGTGTCCCAAGATCCGTATCCTCTCTTACATCAAAATCCCAATCTATTTCACCCATTTTTCCTCCCTTATTCCACTACCCTTCAAGGTGTGTATCAATGTTGGTCTTGATAATACTTCTTATCCTCCTATTCATTATCCTTCCATTTTCTTTTTCACGCCCACACATGATAATACTTCTTATCCTCCCATTTTCTTTTTCACACCCACACATGGAAAGATTTATTATCCTCTCATTCATTATCCTTCCATTTCCATTATCCAATCCATTGCATAAATCTTTAGCCACCCTCTACCTTATCCACCATATCACATTTCCATCACCATATCAACATCTTTGAGCATACTTTTCAGAATCCTTGGCTCATAAGATCATACCTTTTATAGGAGTATCCAAAGAGCATGAAGCTTGAGTTCATCAAAAAGAGAGAATAAAAAAAAAGACAAAAAGAAAAAAAAAAGAAAAAAAGAAAAAGAAAAGAAATCCATCCTATGATGAAAACCACTTCTTGTGGCATCTTGGACAAGTACCATGATGAAAACCTAGCAAACAAGCATCATGCGTAATTCCTCTCTCTTGCACTCTACACTTGGGGGCAAGTTTCATCCATCATATCCTCCATCTTTCTACCATTGATCTCACTTACATTCATATTCCATCTTTCGCCTTTGATCTTGACAAGGTTGAACATATCTATGAGCATTAAGTATCTTGACATGAGTTATTCTATCCATCAGCCTATTCACTGGTTGCATTCACACTACCTTATCATGATCTTGCTTATCCTAAAGCCATCTTTCGTATTCCTAAGAAACCTTCCCATAATCCCAAACCATTCACTCATAGCCTTCACCACCCCTTTATCATGATTTTATGATCCTATCCACATTGATCTTGATCCAAGTGAAAAATGAAAAAGAAAAAAAGAAAAAATGTTAGAAAATGTCTCTTGATATGTCCATTCCTTTGGACCATTGTCATGACATCAGGTCATTATTCTATATGATATTCAACACCACATCATTGGCCTATATTGAGATATTATTTTCCCATTGCTTGGATAATCTTGAGGAGATAGTCCTATAGGTAACACACTTGCTTCATCCATCATGGCCTATTCATCTTACATCCATCAGTTAGCAAATCCATCTTTCATGTCCTATACATTGCTAGATATTGGGGACAAATTCAATGTGATCTTGCTTGAGAACTAGTAATCTCTAAAAATCTAAAAAGGTGAAAATGTTCCTTTAAAAATCCAAAAAACTCAAATATCTCTAAAATTCAAAAAAATAAAAAATCTCTAAAAATCTAAAAAAAAGTGAAAATCTTTTAAAAATTCAAAAACATCAAAAATCTTTTTAAAATCCAAAAACATAAAAAATGTTTAAAAATCCAAAAAAAAAAAAATCTCTAAAAATCTTTAAAAAAAAAAAAAAGTGAAAATCTTTTAAAAATTAAAAAAAACATCAAAAATATTTTTAAAATTAAAAAAAAAATTGATTGAAAATCTAAAAATCTAAAAAATTGCAAATCTTAAGTAAACATTCAAAAGTTGCATTGCCCAACAAAGCACTATCTTTTCCAAATCAAACCAGGGGCACCAATCCAAGTTCAATGAGCTTATCAAAATAGACACAAGTTGGCTCGAAATCATTGCATCAAAATCGAAAAATGGCTACACTTGAATGTATTGATCAATATCACATTTCAAACATCCAAATACTTGATCAAAATCTTCAAATGATAAATCAAATCAAAATCTAAAAGGCTTAAACATAACTAAGGATCAAAGTGGATGAAGTTTTTTGGAATATGGATCTACAAACTAAAGCAAAAATGTTCAAAGTGATTACTTAATTTTTGAAATAATATCTTCTAGCAAATCGATGATGGTTGACTAGATGAGCGATGATGAAGACATGATATTTTCTTGATTGCTACTTGAGTGCTTGCCATATTGATTCATAACAGTATGCGAATCCGTCTAATGACATGATCATCAAAGAATCATCAAGGACATTTGTATAGGAAAGGGATCAATTCTTTGATTGTTTATAATTGCAAAAATCTGAGGAAAGAGGTATTCATATCATCATGGTTGAACCAGTGAGGGTTGTACCAATTTCATGTTCCAAATGCTCAATGATGAAAATAAGCTTCCAAAATCTTGAATAATGATAGTTAGCTACATACATCTTAGATTAAATGCATTCTATATATTGTTTTTCTTTTCTTAGCTTAATTTGTAAGAGGAAAAGAGAAAGCTAAAGGGGGTGGAGTTATCATCATCAAAAGACCAAATCAAGATACATCTTCAAATGTTTGATCCATCAAATGATTCATGCTTCATCAAGGAAATCATCAATAATCAATCATGCTAATCAAATAGGGGCAACCTAATCCTGTTCGTCACCTTCTCTTCTCCAGTCCATAATTTTGCATCATGAGAACATCCAATCAACTCCATATCATCAAAACATCCATCTAATCATATCATGTATCAAAAATCAATTAGTCAAATCATCCAAGTGATCATCTAGCATCAATCAAGTTATCCTATCATCCATTTGCTCATCTTGAGTACATCAAATCTCCTAACTCTATATCGTGACGAAGGAAAATCATTGTTTTGTCTCTCTAGATCTGGAGAGTGAAATATCAACCCATCAACTTATCCTATCAAATTGACATCAACATCAACCAAGTGATTTTGACTGACGTCAAATGATACCAAATCATCATCAACTTATCTGGAGCATCAACACCTTATCTCTTCTCATCGATCAAATCTTTTATCGTCAAATTCTCTCATGAACGGGGCATTTTCAAATTTCTATATCAGGAAATAAATTTAAATTTCCCAATCTCAAAAAAATAATCCAAAATCATTTTGATTCATTTCCTAAGGGGGCATGCAATCATATCAACATCAGCATCATCATCATCAAAAATCAAGAGACCAATCATCGAATCAAAAGTGAAAGCTTTTATTAGGAAATTTTTTGTAATCAAACGAATGGGGCATCACATTGAAATAAATCATCAAAATAGGTATCATATTGTTAGAAATAGGGAATACTAAGAGGGGGGGTGAATCAATATTCTACAAACTTTATCTTTTTCCCAAATATGGATATAACAGATTATCTTCACACATGCATAACATAAGAAACTAAATAACATGCATAGCAATAACATCAAAGAACTCATAACACATTGTTTCTTCTCGAGGAAACCCTGGCCAAGGGAAAACCCTGGTGGGGATGGTACCCACAAAGATTCACTAATCAAAAGTATCCTGTTAAGGATATTGACCCTGTTAGGAGTCTGTTACAAGCATATAGTGTATCAGTCTTGATTAAGGGACTATAGGCCTTGTTAGAAGCCTCAACCCTATTAGGAGTTGTCAATACAAAATCTGATTACTAGATGAGCCCATTGCCCAAACAAGTAATATACAATGTATACAAAATAGGTCAAGGTACATAACCTTTTTCTACTTGTATCAATATTCCTTTGCTGCTCTTATCTTCGCATCATCACTATTACATTTGCTTCACAATTACATTTATTACATCACTTTTTCTTTGCTTCATATATCTTCTTTCTTTTCAATTACAATTACATATATATACAAGTTATTAAGGCTAATAACTTTACATGGTTGGCTTCCATATATCATTATCTAAGAGTTAACATCTAGGATGTCATCCTTTTATATTGTTAAGTCATTATTTTGTTAAACAAAATAATCTCTTAACTCTTTACCAATTTTGCCTTCATATTCTGTCCTACCGGCTTCACTTTGTCTTCAGTAAAACTGTCATAACTAATTCCGTACATGCTGTACTAACTTTCACTCTGAGATGGGTCATCATTAGCCATCATAGAGTCTATGTTAAAGTGTGCAAGCACTGAACTCACTCCAGTCAAGGTCACAAACAAAAACTGTATCCTAGTACACTGTGAAAACACTATCTCACACTTAGACAAATTTGTGATGCGCTCTACTATACTTGCTCTCTGACTTGTGCGATCTTCATGAGGATCATATGTTGCCATAATGACAACATATATGTACTCAACTTAGCCAAATTGCCAACAATCTCCCCCTTTGTCATTGGTGGCAACATATGAGAAAATTGGATAAGTGTACAATAGCAAAATTTCAAAATTGTCTCAAAATTGGCCATAGTATAAGATATATACTATCCTTATATCTCCTCAAAAATAATTCTTATATACTGCAATACTCCCTCGAAGAGTATACATAATACTATCAATCTTTTCCTTTGTATAATTCTCAATTTTCTATATATCTCTCCCCCTTTGACAACAATGAGAAAATAAAGTAGGGAGGCTAAAAAAATTGTAACACAAAAGATTATACCTTAAATGTCTTATTGCAAAGTTGGTAGGCTTGCAACACAATCTACAAAATCAACTTTTATAGCTTCTAACTCTTTTTCCCATGACTTCTTGATGGAATCTGCCACATTAAGTAGTGTGCTCAGTCCATAAGCTGCAATTTGACATGCTTGGAGGGTCTCAAAGTTGAATTTTTGAAATGATATCCTAGTTGTAAGACATTCTTCTAGCTACTCTTCAATAACACTTATCTTCATGGAAGTATGTTCTCTTAGAAGAGTGAGTCTCCTCATTTTTCTATTCCTCTCATCTTGCAAAATTCTTATTTCATCATATAGCTTCCGAACTTTCTTCTCAACATGACTAATCTTCACATTAGGATTAGAAAGAAGGTTTGATTCATTCTGAATCTCTGCTTCCTTCAGCTTGATCTTCTTGTCTTCTTCTACTGCCAAAATCTTTGGTGTTGTACACTGTATGTACAAAGCCTTTCCTATTCCCAAATGTCTCCTCAAATCCTTGATATAGATATCAAGACTATTGACATCATCTCTGATATTTTGACTGATACTTAAAAGCATTCCAGCCTCATAGTCTACTTGTGCCTTTACCTTTGCAATCTTAGATAAATTTGTAAACTCATCATCAAAGGTTCTCATCAATTTCTTTGCTTTCTCTATAGGGTCTGCATCTGCAATCTATGTGGTTATCACTCCTTGTAACTTTTCAATTAAGTCCTTCAAACAACCTTCAAGATTCTTTACCTTCTTTTTTTTACGAATAATTTTATTTAGGGAAGTGATCAATTCTAACTGATCATCATCATCAACTTCCTTTCCTAAATCTTCAAATAAAGATCCAATTTCTTTCTTCTTTGCAGTCTTAGGAGTAAGAGTGATGTCTTCTTTTGTAGGAAGGGGTACTTCTACCTCAGTTTCTTTAGGTTCTTTAGTCATAGATTGGGTTTGATCTGCTTGTTCAGTTCTATCCAGTTCATCAAGAGCCGAATTGTCAACAATGTTCTCTAAGTTCTGAAATACATTTTCTTCAATGTCCAAAGTAATCTTTGTATCTTCAACATTCATAGATTCTTCTTCAATATTTATAGCAGGTGGAGAGGGAATATCCTCCTATTCTGCTTCTTTCTCTTGCTCTGTTGTAGCTGAAGTCTCTCCAACAATTTCTACCATAACTTTAATTATTGCTTGTTCTATTTCTGTTCTCACTTGCTCATATTGTCCTACCATGATCTGAATGGTTCTCCTCTTAGTCCTCAAAAGAGTGCCAAGGGGCTTCAAAATCTATTCAAGATGCTCATCATCTTTCACAACACATAGTTTCTTCACCATATTTTCTCTTATAGTTTTATCTTCTTCTTGTGCTCTCATTTTCCTGTTAACAAGCTTCTTGAATAGGTCATCAAGAATCTTTCCCTGAATAGTATCAAACTTCTTGTTAGCTAGAATCATGTACTTAACAACAGAATTTTCAAGATTCAATCTCTCAGAATAGTCATAAAGGTCATAGTACTTATTCATCTTAGTAAAGTCTCCATCTTGTATGATTTCTTCATTCACTCTCTCAATTCTAGGTTTCCATCCTTTCTTCTTCACAGTAGTGTCATCATATTTAATTACTGCAATTTTCCTAGGGATTGGTGGCACCAAAACTTTCTACCTCTTACCAGGTCCTATAGCACTTTCCTTCACTCTCTTGCTGGGTGTGGAAGAAGAGGATCTAGTGGATTTCCTTGTTTCTTGTTCTTCCTCAGGTTCCTCAACTTTCACCTTTACTTGTGTAGGTTCATGCTCAACTGCACTTGATGACAAGGGAGGTATAGACAAGATTTATTTTTGCTCAATACCTCTGATTATTGATGTTGTCTTCTTTGCAATATCAAACTCATGCTCTGTCATGCTAGCATCCTTTAATATTTTCTTTATAGTGTTGTCCACTCTCTTCTTAGACTACTTTTCTTCCATTATAGCTTTAGCAAGGTTGAAGTTTTCTTCAAATGTTCCAAATCTCTTGCACTAGGTGTCCAACTTACTCTTAAGTAACTTGCTAACATATCCTTCTATCTTTGCCTCAGATATCTCATATCCAAGAGGGTCTATGAACTCAGTTCTAGGTTCCACTACTTCAATATAGGTAAAGTCAGTGTCAACCATGAAACATATATCATTTTTATATTTCTCCACAACAGACTGTGGAATCCTTGATCTGCTAGATACCAATCTTTGAAATGTCTTCAATACCAACATAGCACTTTCATTCACATTATCAATAACATGTTTCAGATATAATTTATTGATTCTTTCCATAGTGTTTTGTCCATTATTCAAATCATCTGTAACTGAGTAAGGAAATATTCTTAATAGGTGGAAAAACATATAAGTGATCAAAGAAGAAAATCTAAATTGTGCATACTTGGTCTTCTTAATCTTCTCCAAGTTTTCAAACAATTGAATTCTCAAGATTTCACACATATCTACTGGTACCTTGTCAACACACATCAAATATGCTATATGTACCATACCATCTGCCATATCATCTTCTCTAGAATTTGCACAAAACTTAGTGGTTAGGATTTTGCACAAATATCTCACATCATCTTGCTTGATTTTACTGATTACAATTCCTCTACCATTATAGGATGAACCTGTGTTATCAATAACTATTTTCCTCATATTCTTCTCATTTAAGGGAATAGCGCTAGATTTAGATAATCCAGTTACATCATGAAGAAAATCAACAGTAATGTCTATTACTCTATCCTCTAGCCAAAATTTCCCATTATGAATCCTACTCAAAATGATCTTAGTGCATTCTTCATCGTCAAACTCATATTTCAACGAATACCTAACAATCTCATTGTCTTTCAAATGTTCATATCCTTGCTTCAAAGACATATCTTGATTGTAAATATTTTGATACTCATTGGTAAAGTCACTGTCACTTAGGGTTTCAATTTTACATCCAAGATAACTTCTTACATTTTCCAAATGCAAAACTCCATTTGGTACAGATGATAGTGCTAACTTAGGATCATCTTCCAAGGGTTCTACTGGTTCTTTCTTCAATCTAGGTCTATTCTTATCTCTAACATTGTGAATTAAGGATACATCCATGATTGCTTCTAATCTCTTATACTGATTCAAAGATTTATCAAGATAAATACCTCAAATTCACAATTTTAGGGCTTCCACAGATTTGGCGCTTCAATCCTTCACCAAATCACTGCAAAATGCTTCCAATCACTACTTTCTGCTCTTCCAGACACTTCAATTCACTTTGATAGACAAATAACTTTGATCACAACCTTTTATCACTTGAATCTCACTTAAGTCTGACATCGCATTCAATTCTTTTTGCCGCTTCTTTCCAAAAAGCTGTTTCTATTAACCTGCAAAACTTAAAACTTCTTTCGATCTCGTAAAACATAATATTTTCTTTTGCGCTCATAACCATAGCATTAGTACATCATAAACTACCTTACATTAACTTCACAAGACTTAATTCATCATAAATCTACTTCTACACTAATTCTAAGTTCCTAAACTACTACAGTTTACATAATTTAACTACTTAAAGATAGGTCAGGTAAGGATTCACTCTTACCACTTGATACTTCACCTTTCTAATTACCTTCAATGTTGAATATGTCTCCTTGATCTGTGCCTTTAATAAACTTTACTTCATCTTCATTATTACAGGAACCTTTCTGATTGTTTCTTATACTTTCATTTCTTCTTGCATGATTCCTAGGGTTAGGGTTAGGATGATAAGTTCCATTGTTCATTCTACAAAATCTTGCTGTATGTCCAATCTTGTTACATATCTGAAAAAAAATTCCATTGTTCCCATATCTCGGTCCTTATTGATTGATCTGTGACCTGCAATTTCTAGCAATGTGTCCAACCTTGTTGCATCTATAACATACCACTCCATTTCTTCTATTCATATCTTTAGTAGGTCTCTTATCTACATTGTTAGTATTCCTAAACATTCTACTACCATAATTATTCTCAATAACTTCAAATTTTCTACATTCAATAGCTCTATGTCTAGAACCATGACACTTATAACAATAACCATTAAGAGGTTTAAATTGTTTACCTATGAAATCTCTCTTCATGTGATCAATAGTATTACAACCAAAACATCTACCTTTGAATTATGTTTGCATACCTTTGGGTGATTCTTCTTGCTTTGATGATTCTTCTTCTTTAGGTGCATCTTCAAATTTATTGATCTCATTTGACTTCTTTTCATCAATGCTTTTACATACTTTCAGATCTGGTTCTTTTCTTTCATCATTTGTTCTAAATATATTAAATCCAAGTCTAGTCTTATCATAGGATGGTTTCCCAAAGGATACTTGTTCATCAATCTTCTCACTATTTGAATATAGCCTTTTGAGTTGTTGTTTGGATTGAGTCAATTCACCTTTCACAATCTTATTGTATTTCTCAAGTTCTGTATGCTACAAATTTACTTTCTGAAATTCAGATGTTACTTTGCCAAGCTTAGATCTTAATTCTTCATTTTCAATCTTCAATCTTTCATTCTCAGATCTCAGATTTGCTTCATTTTTGTCATTTCCATCTTTCAAACTTAGTTTCAGTTTTTCTATCTTTAGTTCATGCTTAAGGATCACATTTTCTTTTTCTAAATTTTCATCACAATCTTCAATAAGAACTTCATATTCCTTTTCAGATTTCAGATCTTCTATCTTGTTTTTCAATTTCTCAATAAGGTTCTTTGCATCATCATATTTCCTTTTTAGAGTGTTTCTTTCATCAGTAAGCATATTAATTTTCTCAAGAGCTTCATCAAGATTCTTCTATAGCTGATCCATATCCATAGAGATCTTACTCAAGCTACTAGGCTTTCCTTGAATGATTCTTCTCTGAGTAACTAAGCTCTGATACCAATTGTTAGAAATAGAGAATACTGAGAGGGGGGGATGAATCATTATTCTACAAACTTTATATTTTTCCCAAACATGGATATAATAGATTATCTTCACACATGCATAACATAAGAAACTAAATAACATGCATAACAATAACATCAAAGAACTCATAACACATTGTTTGTTCTCGAGGAAACCCTAGCTAAGGGAAAACCCCAGTGGAGATGGTACCCACAAATATTCACTATTCAAAAGTATCTTGTTAAGGATATTGACCCTGTTAGGAGTCTATTACAAGAATATAGTGTATCAGTCCTGATTAAGGGACTATAGGCCTTGTTAGAAGCCTCAACCCTGTTAGGAGTTGTCAATACAAAATCTGATTACTAGATGAGCCCACTGCCCAAACAAGTAATATACAATGTATACAAAATAGGTCAAGGTACATAAACTTTTTCTACTTGTATCAATATTCCTTTTCTTCTCTTATCTTCACATCATCACTATTACATTTGCTTCACAATTACATTTATTACATCACTTTTTCTTCGCTTCATATATCTTCTTTCTTTTCAATTACAATTGCATATATATACAAGTTATTAAAGCTAATAACTTTAAATGGTTGGATTCCATATATAATTGTCTAAGAGTTAACATCTAGGATGTCATCCCTTTATATTGTTAAGTCATTATTTTGATAAACAAAATAATCCCTTAACTCTTTACCAATTCTGCCTTCATATTTTGTCTTATCGGCTTCACTCTGTCTTCGGTAAAACTATCATAACTAATTCCGTACATGCCATACTAACTTTTACTCTAAGATGGGTCATCATTAGCCATCATAGAGTCTATGTTAAAGTGTGCAAGCACTGAACTCACTCCAGTTAACATCGCAAACAAAAACTATGTCCTAGTACACTGTGAAAACATTGTCTCACGCTTAGACAAATTTGTGATGGGCTCTGCTATACTTGCTCTCTGACTTGTGTGATCTTCATGAGGATCATATGTTGCCATAATGAAAAACATCTATGTACTCACTTTAGCCAAATTGCCAACACATATCAGGATCAATCATTGAATACAAACATCATATCAAGATTCATCATCAAATCAACCATCATATTGGGAACGATCATCAGAGAATCACATCAATCAAGAGAGTTTCATATCGATCATATCTACAACAATCTCATATCAAACATCAAGAATCGACCATCAAATGAACATTAAAGATCGACCATCAATGAATCAAGACCTTATCAAGCAAGATCAAAGTATTCTTTGAATTGACATGCTTCGCACATCAACTCAAAGAGGGGCATTTGTAATCACCTAAAAATGGACAAAGATCAAATCAAGGAAAATCAAGTTAAATCAAAGAAAATCAAGGACAAAATTGAAGCAATTGAATCACAATGCACATTTAGCCAATCAAAATTAAAATCAAGTATTAATTCAATCAAAATCAAAACTGAGAGCACTTTCATCAAGTGAAATCAAATCAAAATACAATTAATTCAATTAATTATATAGTCTTGGATTAAATTAAATTCAACCCATTCAAGGGGTACATGGCTAAAATAAATCAATTAAATAAATTAATAAAAATCAATTACTCTTAACAAACCAAAAGGAGAGAAAATCAATCAACCAATGAGATTTGAGGAAAGGCATTCACATGGATTAAGCCAAATTGAATCTCATTCACTCAAAGTGAAAAGGAATCTTAACCATCCATCTTGTCTACTTGTCCAAAGCTTTGAGGACACAAACTTTGCTTTGTCTTCAAAGGGTGGAACCAAAGACTTAACCCCAACTCAACCATGATTAAACACAACTACACCCCCTACCATTGGAAAATCTATAAAAGGAAGGCTAAAATCCTTCATAATTCATCAACCACCTATCTAAGAATTGCATCAAACCTCTTGCAATTTGAGTTTAAAAGGCATTTAAGAGAAGTTTTAGCATGCATCTTGATAATTGTTAGCTTTATCATATTGTTTTATCTCTATCATTCTCATTCTAGGACTGTCATTAATGAGAGCTTGCTGAGAGCTCATTCATTAACATCTTAGTTAGAGAGCCATAGGATGCTCAATTAGTCATTGATTTTGTTAAATAGTTGCTCAATTGTGGTTGTATTTAGTTATTATTTCACTTATTGTTGATGATTGACCCTAATTCTATGAAGATACTTTTATTAGTATTCAACACTTTTGATCTGCAAAACTTTGAGATGTGTCGAGCCTTGTTACAAGTGTGACAAATAACTAGAGGCCTTACATTCCTCAGCGCATTGATGTGAGTTACCATACTACATTGTCTAGTTGTATAACCATTATAATTGCATATCTGACATGTAATGTTCTGAGGACTTCTAAAATTTTGCTAAGGATGATTTCTCTGATTATGCTGAGTCTAATTTCTTTGATTTTATCTACAATTCATAGCTCTATGACCAAACATATTGCATGAATAACAATAACCATTGAAAGGTCTTACCTCTTTACAATCTCTTGCTATGTGACCATGCTTGTTTAAGGAATAAAAAGTTTTGTTTACTGGCTTGTGTTCATCCTTAGATGGTTCAACTTCAACTTTAGTAAGATTTCCCATCTTCTTAGCTTCTATAGTTTCTTCTGGTGCTTTCTTTCTCACATATCATTGATTTGATTTTGTGCTTCATTAAGTCCAATACTAGTGGTATCTCCTTTAATCTTCTATGCATACAACTATGACTCTATTAGATCCTTTCTTGTGTGTAATTTGTCAATATGGTTATTTGCTTCTTTTAATTCAGATTCCATTTACTTCTTATTGTTCTCTAACTCTAAGATTTTCATGTTTTCTTGTCTTAGTTCTTCATCCAACTGTTTGTTTTCCTTGACCTGTTCTTCATAGGCTTCCTGATTGTTAAATAATTTTTCATCCAACTCTTTAATATGATCCTTCAAAGATGTGTTTTCCTCATTCCTATTTTTGACCATTTTTCCTAAATCAATTGTAGAACAATCTTTCAAATCTTTTCTCAGTTTCTTGATGAATACTTGAGAGCCACTAACCTTTAATTTCAATTCTTCAATTTCTTTTTCAAATCTGTTAAGGTCTTCAAGAGCTACTTCAAGATTCTTCTTCAAATGTTTCACTTCTCTTGTATCCATGATCTCCTCAAGTGGTTAAACTTATCTTCAGAGGACCAAAGCTCTGATACCAATTGTTAGGAATGGGAACACTGAGAGGAGGGGGGTGATTCAATGTTCTACAATATTAATTTCTGATATCTTGAAACTTAACTCAATTGCTTATATATTGAATTGAATAAAAATGCAGGTAAAGTAAACAACTATAACTCATAACACTAGATATGATTACAGGGAAACCTTGGCCAAAGGAAAAACCTTGATGGTAATTAATACCCACTAATAATTTTACTTGTGTATTATGAACTTGTTAATGTTCCTTAGCCCTGTTAGGAGCTGTCATTACAATGCTTAAGTATAATGACCTTGTCAAGGGTCAGACCCTATTAAGATTCTTTTACAATTAACCCTATTAGAGGTGAGGACACACTTTCCTAGAGCTCACTCCTCAAATGGGTGAAGGCAACAACCTTCTAAATATTAGATACACACTATATCTACAAGGTGAACTACTACTATGACACTGCTTGTCTGATCAGTTCATTTTGTGCACTGATGCTTTAACCTCTTGTAAAGCTCTATATCATACTAAATGCTCTTCACATACTTCTTCTCTTCTTATATCAACTCTATATCTCATTCATATCTAAATACAAAGGCACATGTCTTATTTATATGCGCAAACAAAACTATTCACTAAGTCGGCCTATAACTTATTACATACAACACTTCCAAATGAATTGGCTCAAGCGTGTTTACATACATTGATATTAACATTTCTATAACATAAATACAATAGGTGCATAGCCTTTACAAAAAAATATTATACATGCTAACCAAAATACTAATAGTTGACTCCATGCTCTGTTTTGTTTTGTTGCTTACTGTCTGTGTCACTTCAACTTGTTGTAACTTCATCATACTAACTCATCTGATCATGCATTCTTAACCATAGCTTAATAAAATATCCAAAAGCTTATCTTCAAGGGAACATACGAAAACTCGGTCATATGCACATGTGTTGATGCTCTATTCCTTAGGTGCTTCACTGATTGTCTTGTCTTTCATACTTAGCCATTTTTCTAATCATCTAAGTTATGCGCTGACTCCAAAACTTCATATGAATTTTTTTCCATAATGAAAAAACCAAATCTTAGTCATATACACCAGTATAGTCAACTTTCCAACACTTATCTCCTTTTCCTTTAGCTTGTACAACAAATTCTTGAATTCTAGGGTTTTAATTAATTGGTCATCTTTCATGAACTCTTGGGCCTCCAATACCCTTTCATTTGGCCTTAAATCCAATGGAAATTCTATATTTGATACCTTCCCCTCAAAAGGGATTTTAGTTAATTATTTTATTATTTTCTTGAAGTAAGGGCCCTGCTTAGGCACTAGAGCACTGACTCTATTCTTTAGAAGCCTTTCTTCAACCTTTACTTTCCTCATATCTGTCATTGGGTCTATTGGTGCCCAAAAAGGATGGTTTAAATTTGACCAACTAATAGGTACAAATTGATACCTCTACAATTTTGGCTTAATCAAGCCAAGGCTAGTAGGCCTAATTTCACTTTGAACTATTTAATTCTCTATGTCGCACAACTATGTACATAAACAAACAAAGTTCCTCCAAAGGTGGTGAATGATCCTTTGAGGAAAAAAGACTAATCTCCTGAAAATCTCTATTCTATAATACTTGACTAAATGGATTATACTAAAGAATTAAAAGTAATGCTTTTGAAATAATGATTTAATTATCTATAAACTACAAAGTGTGAACCAAATGACAATTTCCAAATAATGATTAGATCAGTGCCTTCTAAATACTTGGGCTATAGAGTCAAAAAAACTTTCAATCCTATGTACGATCAGAGACGGTTTTAAAAACTTGCTTTAATAAGACAAGACCATCATTTTAGAGGCTTCCACTGGATTCATAATTTAAATCAATTTACACAACTAATCCTATCGATTTTAACTCAAATTAAGAGACTGATAAGAACAATGGTAGGTTCACAGACCATACAATTGATATTTGAGTTGTATATATTAATTTTGAATTATGATACTCATGGAATTCAACACAGTGAAACACTCTATTTAATAGAATATCCAAAAGACTAACTAAAAACATATAACTTATAACCACAAATAAAAAGAAGAGCACTTATCTTTATTGATGGTGAAAAATTGGTACATAAGAGTTCATAGTTGTAGTTGTTTATGAAATTCTATTCTATGAAAATATATCTTGTATTGTCTTCTATATTTTCATTTTACATTATGTATATATACATGTTTGAGTGGCTTTCACACCTCTTTAGGGTGAAAAAACACACCCTTGTTACAAATATTTTTCAAAAATAATAAACTAACTAAAAAATAACTACCTAACTTTCGGATTTGGGTCTGGTCGAAAAATCAAAACACCTCGTGGAAAGCTAAGATTTTTATTGGAAATAGAAAATTTGATTTCATGAACTAGGTCTTTTTTAGATATTTAAAATTCAACCATCTTTAGCCTCTGTCGGTATCATCTTTACAGAAGGTCAAAATTCCAGCATTTTCTGAAGGCTTTGATCACAAAAAAATGATTGTTCTTGTCATAGAGCTTCCTTTCTTTATCTCTCAACTTTGAATTGAAAATTAATGTAATTTTTTCATCCCATTTCATGTAATCCATCATTAATTATTGGGCATGGAGTTTAAGAGACCATTTTTCAGGGTTTTATCACTATATAGGACTCCAAATTTTGCCCAAAATTTAGAGCTCCAACAAGGTCATGAGAGGCCAATTCTTCTTCATTCTTATTGCAAACTTCTTCATCAAAATCAATATCAATTTTTTCCTCCTATAGTACAGCCTTCATGGGCATCCGAGCCATCAATTTATCATAGGCATAAATCATCTTATCAAATCTATCCAAGTATGGAGTTTCAGGGAAAAAACTAGAGAAATACTCATCCATTTCTTTTAATTCTTTCTCCACCCTTGCCAAGTATTTCCACTTATGCCTCCTTTCAACAATTTCATCAATATATATCCTATTTCTAATCAGATCCTAATAGTCTAGGGGCTCATGCTCCTTTTTATTATGGAAGATAGGAATCGTCTCCTTACATGTTTTCTTAATAAATCCCTCAGAGTCACAATATCTAGACACAACACAAGGAATCTTAACCTATCTTAAAAACTCATTTATTTGATCTAGGTCCTTCTTCTCTATTGTAAAATAATGGACTCCCCATAACCTAGGAAAAAAGGTTACTTTCTTATGCCTCTCTAGTACATCTTTATCTCCTAGGGTTAATTTAGATATGAACTTAAACCATGCTAGTCTAGGTGGCACTATTCTAGGCAAAATATGGGGTGGTTGTGGGAAACCATAGACTCTGATTATGGTGACATTGTAAAATAAGAAGAAATCCCCCCAATTATGCATAAAGTGTAGTTATCTATGAACTACCTAGGTCTTAAAACTCTTCTAAGTCCCACCACTAACCTCTCAATTGAGGTTCTTAAGATAATATAAAGGGGCTAAACAATTCAATTTTGAAAGAAATTGAAATTTGTCAAGAGGGAAGAACTGTCCCAAACCTGGGTCCATCTTTGAATTAGTTACAAATAATCAAACTCATACTTGAATAGTTCTAGCTCATCATCCATGCTTTGGTGGTTGTAGAATAGGATAAGGTGCATTAAGAGTGACTAATTATTGAATCCAATCTCAGAGGGCTTCTCAACTATAGCTATTTTCTTCAACCCTTCATGAATTTCACTCACTATATACCCAACATAGTCATAATCCTTATTGACATGCATATTTTGAATATCCATGGACATTTTTAATAGGTTTGTAGTCATAGTTATGTCAGCCTCAATTCCTAACACTTTGTAGAAGCCATAGATTATACATTAGAAGAAATGGTGGAATTTTGTTAAATCATAGGGTGGCATCAATTCTTCTGGAATGATCACCCTCCTTCTTTCTTCCCTAGGAATGAACTTTGGCATGATGTTATTCTTGATAAACTTGTGGAATTTCTCAAAATATTCTTTCTCTTTATCTAGTTCAATCTCGGTGCACATTGTACTAGCTATGTTAAAATCCTCCACTATGCTAGCTCTATCAATTATTACAAGCTTAGACATATCCTTCTTCCTTATCACTCCAGAAACAACATTGTATTTCCTTACAAAATCCCTCAACAATTCCACATCCATATATACATATAAGAATATTATCTTTCCTAGACCCAATTCCTAGGGGGTTTGAGATAGGGATATCTTTAACCCTATTCTCCCAAAAAAAGTGGAAGCGAAAAGAACAACTCATGCTAGGACTGTTAACATTCTTGCATTGGCCCCAAGAATTACACCATTGGAATTCATTTGTAGAATTTTAATTTGAACATCCAGGGAACATCTTGATAAACTCATCAGACATTCTAATACCCTTCTCCTTCTTAGTAAGATACATAGTGTCTGATTGACTCATCTTGGTATGTTTTAGAAATCTACAATTGAGAAAAACTCCTTAACTACTTCTTGGATGTTGGCTCTACAATCAAATCTTAGCACACAAAAATATGGAAAAACATAAAGGGAAAATTACTTGACAATCAACAATGCAGATTATTTTATAGCTTGTCGATCTACTTTCATGTTGTCACCTCAGTGCATTGTCATCATCATCATGCAATCTTCATAACAATCTTTGCCTCGTAAATTTCTTGCCAAGTTGATATATTGTAATAAATTTAAATTTTCTATCACATTTTTGGATCATAACCATGCATTTCATTAGATATCTCCAGGTGTCAAACAATGATTTTTTAGGCCATTTAACTTTACTTCACTTTATGCAAAAGCCTCACAAAATCGCTAACACTTTTCATCAAGTTTCTTAACTGCAATGAGTTGGTGATTGAGTCTAAACATACACTCACTAGGTCGCCAACATTTCTTCTTAACTCCCACAGACCTTTGTGACCTACCGAAAAAAGAAAAATTACTTAACCTTTACCTTTATTTCCAACTCACTAACATTCCTCTTAGCCACCCAAAACTTCTGCGAGTTGGGGACCTAAATTTTTCCTTTAACACTTTTCATTTATCACAGGCTTGTTGATAGTTTCCCTTAACAATCAAATGACGTTAGCTAGTGAAAAAGCCTTCATTCTCCTTTAAGAAGATGCCACTTGTCACCTTGTTGTTTACTCACCAAGACAAATGGAATATCTATAGTTTCCTTGCAAGCCAATGACCACCATAGATCTAATCTTCTTAACTTGCCACAACATGGAAACCTAAGCTATTAAAAGGATCTGTGAGTTAGAGATTAACATTTAAACTCATACTTGCTAGGTCACCAAGGATAATATAAACTGCTATAAAGGTCTGTGTGTCATGCCCCTCAAGGGAACTGGGAAAGAGAATGAAGATTCTCTTTAGAAAATAAAACCTAAGTAATGAATTTATGAAAAATTTTGAGCTTTAAAAGATTAACATGAACAATGCATAATTTAACTTAGAATCTTGCCAAGGTTCCCTATTAGTAAAATGAACAATCCATTTAAATTCATTAAGTGTACTAACAATATGATTAACTATTAAAACATAACATTTGAAAATTCTTTAGAGAGAAATATAAATTCTTTCATTTGATTTATAACCAATTGATTTCATCTATATTCCCTAAGCATTCTTTCATGATTAATCTAACATTTAAAGCATAATCATAATAAAATAATTTATCTAGGAGTTTGAACTATTTCACATAAGAAATTAACACATTTGATTACTAACTTTTCTTGAACAACCATAATGAAAAACATGCCACTTTTCTTGAAGCACTTATGAAATTCCTTTTTCTTTTCAAATGATTTACATAAAGTTCACCATTCCCTTTTCTTTTCCTTGAATCTACCCATTCTCAAATACATCATTTTGAGATACATTAATGATTATAATACATTCATCTCCTCTTGTTAATATGATTTAGAACAACAGAGAGGGGGGTGAATCAGTTGTTCTTAGGTCCTAATGTATAAAACAAACTTAAAATTTTTCCTTAAATCAGATCCAATAACCAAAACAAACTTGGTCATCATTGATTCAATAATAGAAACATATAACAATGCAGTCCACTACCTGACTATAACTTAACTTGTAAAACATAGAAATGTTCAAACCAAAACATTCACACAAGTATTAACACCGGGATTTATAGTGGAAACCCAATGTGGGAAAAACCACTTTGTAACATGCTACTATTATTTTCACTCTTCTGAAGTGAGCTCGGTTAAAAGCCAACCCTGTCAAAGGTTACAATACACACTGTTAGGTGTGACCTGGTTAAAGGATTTCAATCACCCTGTTAAAAGTGAGCCTTGTCATAGGACTTACATACACTCTATTAGAATGCAACCTTGTTTAAAGGATTTAACATATGACTGTTAAGTCAACCTCTGTTAAATGGATTTTGACTATTACAATGGTTAGAAAGTAGTAGCAATATTTATCTGAAAAATATACAACTCACTTTGCAAATATCAGATCCGATTCCATACACTAATGATGGTTTACTGACTTTGAAACTTTTCCATCCCCATCTCTGATCTACTTGGAACTTTTCTTCAAGCAACCACCACAATTCTCCTTTAGCCTTTTTTGCTTATACAGTCAATAAAATCTTTACTGATCATCCATCATTATCTTCTTCACCCATGCACACACATATCCAATGCTCAGGTTCCCTTTAATACTTTCCTCAATTAGGTAAACTCATCTTATGCCGCTCAATCTCATTCGTAGATCTTAAGGTTAGGTCAGATTCATTGACTCTACCCACTTCATGTTCTTTGGCTTAATTTCTAAAATCATCTCAAATCTCCTAAAAATTTACAATAAAATGTTTTACAGTGCATTTAATGCTTTCAAACAATCAATAAATAAAGTCAACACATTTTACATAATCCAAGAATTCAACAATGTCAGCTCCAAAACTAAATTCTCTTCAAATATAAAAATGCTGATGCTCAGTCAATCCTGTGATCAACTACTTGGTCTTCATGTAGAAAGCTTGGTCATTACTAAAAATGTTTCCTCAACTTATACTATCTTCCTTGGCAATTAACTGTTGTTCGGTCGACACTAAAATTTTGCTCGGCATACACTGACTCGGTCGACACTAACATTACTCAGCTTAAACATGATTTCTCCATTTTTTCTCGATCAAGCTTACCATTTTAGTCTTCAATCTTACTAGTATAAATAATACATTGTCTCATCATTATACAACATAGTCAAGTACACTTTGTAATATCAAGATAACTCAACCTTTCCCTAGGTGCTATTGTTACCAACCTTGCCTATCCCCTTAGCAACATTCAAATAGATATAGTACTTTCCTAAGTAGCAACAGTCTTACCAATTAAATTTTGACATCAATAAGAATACAACAATTGTTTCAATTGCAGTTTCCAACATTTTCCCTCTTTGGCATTGATGGCCACACCATATGATATCACCTGAATAACACATGGTTTACCAACCAATCCAAAAACTTATCTATTCATCAGAGAATTATTTATAATATCCTTAGCTTCATTCTGATTCAGAATCCTATAAGCCTCACTTCTGTGATCGTCATAAGTATTCAGATCTCCCTCTATCCTAATCCTTCATTTCAGTTCATCACCCTTACTTTTCAGTGTCATGTGTTATTATATCAGTTCATCTCCCTCTTTGACAAAAATGCCAAAGCAACAACTAAAACATACATCTATCAGATGCAGATAATATCTATGCAACTCAGTGTTTCTCCCTTTGTCATCTTGCTTATGATTGATTGCTTGTCTTTGCTCCTTTTCAAAACTCTAGGCCAACCCTAAAGTGTGACAATCTTCTACATCAATTTGTCAAATATTTTGTTGTAGCATATTTGATGCAGTGCTCCTAGCTTGACTAGGAAGCCTCATTTAGGGGAAGGACCCCTAATTGACTTCTCAAATACTCATGAGCTTCTCTAGGTAAAGCTTTAGTGAATATATCTACCAATTGTTCTTTTGTATTCGCATATTCCATTCAAACTTCTTTATCTTGTACTAATTCTCTCAAGTAGTGATACTTGATTGCTATGTTCTTGGTCTTAGTGTGCATCACTGGATTTTTAGAAATATTGATAGCACTTGTGTTGTCATAGAAAATAACAACAGGTTCAGTGATTTCTTCTTTCATGACTATCAACAATTGTTTTATCCATACCAAATTTGAACAGTTTACTGCAGCAGCAACATACTCGGCCTCAACAGTAGATTGGGAAATGCAATTTTGTTTCTTGCTCATCCAGGAGACTAATCTTTGCCCAAGAAAGAAAGCTCCACCACTAGTACTCTTTATGTCATCTACATTTCCTGCCCAATCAGCATCTGTATAAACTCTGAGTTCAAATTTGTCATCCTTCTTATAATATAGACCATAGTCAGTAGTTCCTTTCAAGTATCTCATAATTATTTTCACAGCCATCATGTGTGTTTCCTTAGGATTGGTAGAGAATCTTGCCACAATCCTAACAGCTAGTGCAATATTTGGTCTACTATGTACAACATAATGCAATGTTCCAATCATGGATCTATACAAAGCCTGATTCACTTCTGTAGCATCATCATTCTTAGATAACTTTTGTCTAGTAACGATAGGAGTACTCACTAGTTTAGCATCTTCCATCACAAAATTTTTCAGTATTTCATTAACATACTTAGACTGTGTAATGAAAATTCCTTTCTTCATCTGATATACTTGTAAACCAACAAAGAATTTGATCTCACCAAACATGCTCATTTCAAATTCATTTTGCATTTCATTTGAAAATCTTTTACACAATGCATCTTGTCCACCAAAAATAATGTCATCCACAAAATTTTTTTCCAACAGGATACCTTTACCTTCTTCATCTTCCATGTACAGATTGCTTGTGTCATTTGTTCTTGAAAATCCAATCTGTATCAAGTAGTTGTGCAACCTCTCATACCATGCTCTGGGAGCTTGTTTCAATCCATATAGTGCTTTGTTCAGTTTGCACACCATGTGTCTTCTATTTGGATCAATAAAACCTTCTGGTTGTTCTATGTAAACTTCTTCTTCTAGTATACCATTTAAAAATGTAGACTTGACATCCATTTGATATACCTTGAAATCTTTATAAGAAGCATATGCAAGCAGAGTTCTTACTCCTTCCAATCTAGATACAGGGGAAAATGTCTCCCCATAATCTATTCCTTATTCTTGTGCATAGCCTTTTCATACCAGCCTAGCTTTGTTCCTAGTTATTTCACCATTTTCATTCATCTTATTCTGAAACACCCACTTTGTTCCTATAACATTTTTGTTTTCAGGTCTCAGCACTAGAGTCCAAGTATCATTCTTCTCAATTTGGTCAATCTCTTCATTCATTGCTTGTATCCAGTCTTCATTCTCCAATGCCTCTCTAGTTGACTTGGGTTCAAATTAACACAGTAGGCATGTTGGATCCTTAGTCTTACTTCTAGTCTGAATTCCAATATTTTTATCTCCAATTATCTATTCAAGCTTGTGATTTCTTCTTACATATTTTTCCAAAATAGGTTCAGCTCTTCTCTCCTCTATTTCATTAGGTTCCCCAACAAGATTGTCAGATTCAGCTTCTGAATGCTCAGCAACCTCTTCTTGATACTTGGTAGTATTTTATTATAGCTCGGCATGTTCTTGTTCTCTTTTGGCACTATTTTCCTGATGCTCGGCAACATCTGTTTGTCGCTTGACATTTCTTACCAAAGACTTGAAATTAGGTGCAAGTCTATTACTTGCCTCTTCTTCTTCCTTAATGTACACAAAAGATCTATAATCTTCTAGTTCTCTTTTGCTATCAGCTTCATTTATTTATGCATACTCATCAATCTTCACATTCACACTTTCCACAATTTTGTTAGTGTTAGAGTTCAAACACTTATAAGCTTTACTTTTTGTGGAATATCCTAGGAATATGCCTTCATTACTGTTAGCATCAAACTTTCCATTCATAGTGTCTTTTAATATATAGCACTTACCTCCAAATATTCTAAAGTATTTAACACTCAGTGCATGCCCATGCCATAATTCATAGGGTGTTAGATTTGTACCTTTCTTGATTTGTACCCAGTTAAGAGTGTAGACATCAGTGCTTATAGCTTATTTCCAGTATTTTTGTGCCACATTCTTTTAAATCAACAATGTCCTTGCACAATCCAAGATAGATCTATTTCTTGTTTCTGCTATACCATTCTATGGAGGTGTTCTAGGTGTAGACATCTATCTTTTAAATCCTCTATCATTGCAAAATAGATTGAATTCATTTGATGTAAATTCTCCACCTCAGTCAGATCTAAGACATTTCAGGTTCCTACTTGTCTCCTTCTCAACCTTAGCCAAATACCACTTAAAGGATTGAAAAGCTTTAGATTTATCTTTTAGAAACATTACATGCATCATCCTAGTGTGATCAGTAACAAATAAGATAAAGTATCTAGCACCACAATAACTTTGTACACCCATAGGTACACAAAGGTCAGTATGAACCAAATCTAAAAAGTTTTCAGAAGTAAAGGATTTTCTCTTAAAACTTGACTTTGTCATTTTTCCTACCTGGCATTCCTTGCACATCACATTCTTAGGTTTCTTCAATCTAGGTAGACCTCTTACCTTTTTCTTCCTACTTATCTCTACCAGATTGTCAAAGTTAACATGACATAACCTTTTATGCCACAACAAAATATCATCAAGTTGTGCAATTATACACATTTCTTTAGATAGGTCAAGATAGAACAAATTACCTCTAGTCTGATCTCCACTTCCAATTAGTTCTCTAGTAGCATCAAATATTTTAGCTTGCTTGTGATGAAATTCCACTTGGTAACCAATTCTATTGAGCTAAGCAACACTTAACAAATTATAATTAAGACCCTCAACCCAATATGCATTTTCAAAAGATATCTTATCAATCAGTTTAATCAAACCTTTTCCTCTAATAGGACATGGTGCATCATTACCAAATTTTACACTTTTACCTCTATAATGATGTAAGGTCTCAGACTTATTTTTGTCACCAGTCATGTGATGTGAACAACCACTGTCAATAATCCATTTATCATTCTTGTTCACATAGGATATCAATGTAGTTTTCTCATCCTCATTAGATTCATCTTTCATTGCAACATAGACTGCCTCAATTTCAAAATCATCACTATCAGTGTTAGCTTCTTTTTCAGCAATGTAACAAGATTTCTTACCTTTTCCTTTGTAGTCCTTATTCCTTCGGTAGCTTTTGTCATCTCTTATGTCTTTGTGTTTTCTTTTTCTTTCATCATCTTTATCCTTCCTATTAGGACATCTAGCAACTATATGACCAACTTTATTACATGCAAAACATATAATAGGGAGTTTACCTTTATACTTTCCTTTTCCTCTTCTCAGTCTTCTAGCCATAAGAGCTTCTAGATCTTCTGGTTCTTCATTAGAAGTGTCACTTTCACTTTCACTTTCACTTTCACTTTCACTTTCACTTTCACTTTCACTAATGCATCTTTATTTTTCTTTCTTTGGCTTGTTCAGAACTAGTTGTGACTTGAAAGTAGATTCAACATTACCAATGCTTCCAACAGTGAAATTATCATAGTTAGAGAGTTCAAAAGCAATCAGCTTACCAACCAAACTTTCCAAAGTAAGCACATTAGCAGAGTTGCATCTAGATTCCTGAATAGTTGAGATCTTAATAGCATATATAAGATGCAAGGTTCTTAGTACTTTCACAATTATAGTTTCATCATCAATAACCCCATTTTCTCCTCTAATAGCATTCTCAACTTCTTTTATTCTACCACAATATTGTGCAATTTTTTCACCTTCTTGCATTCTCATTTCATCAAACTTACCTCTAAGACTCTCAACCTTTTCTATCAATACATTTAATTCACCACCATAGATCCTTGCAAGAGTGTCCCACATCTCCTTAGCAGTTGTGCAATCCTTAATGTCCTCAAATTTTGGATAGCTTAGGGAAAATGCAATTTTCAAAATTATCTAATTATGTTCTTGCTTAGCTCTCATTTCTTTAGCAGTCAAAGGTGCGACAGGTGAGACATAGCCATTCTCAATGTAGTACTTTGTAGAGTCACCAATATCAGCTAGATGCAGCTTCATCAAGCTTTGCCATGCAGGGAAGTTTTCCTTATTCAGCTTCGGTACCTCCTTCTTATACATCCTGATCATTTGCTTCAAGTCCCTTTAAACTTGGTTTCTGTAAACACTAATAATAAGCAATAAAGCTCTGATACCAATTGTTAATATGATTTAGAACAACAAAGAGGGGGGTGAATCAATTGTTCTCAGGTCCTGATGTATAAAACAAACTTAAAACTTTTCCTTAAATCAGATCCAATAACCAAAACAAAATCAATCATCACCAATTCAATAATAGAAACATATAACAATGCAGTCCACTACCCAGCTGTAACTTAACTTGTAAAACACAAAAATGTTCAAACCAAAACATTCACACAAGTATTAACACCAAGATTTATAGTGGAAACCAATGTGGGAAAAATCACTTTGTAACATGCTACTATTATTTTCACTCTTCTGAAGTGAGCTCGGTTAAAAGCCAACCTTGTCAAAGGTTACAATACAAATTGTTAGGTGTGACCCGGTTAAAGGATTTCAATCACCCTGTTAAAAGTGAGCCTTATTGTAGGACTTACATACAATCCATTAGAATGCAACCTTGTTCAAAGGATTTAACATATGACTGTTAGGTCAACCTCTGTTAAAAGGATTTTGACTATTATAATGGTTAGAAAGTAGCAGCAATATTTATCTAAAAAATATACAACTCACTTTGCAAATATCAGATCCGATTCCATCCACTAATGCTGGTTTACTGACTTTGAAAATTTGCCATCTCCATCTTTGATCTACTTGGAACTTTTCTTCAAGCAACCACCATAATTCTTCTTTAGCCTTTTTTGCTTATACAGTCAATAAAACCTTTAATGATCTTCCAGCATTATCTTTTTCACCCATGCACACACATATCCAATGCTTAGGTTCCCTTTAATACTTTCCTCAATTAGGTAAACTCATCTTATGCCGCTCAATCTCATTCGTAGATCTTAGGGTTAGGTCAAATTCATTGAATCTACCCACTTCATGTTCTTCAGCTTCATTTGAAGAATCATCTCAAATCTCTTAAAGATTTACAATAAAATTTTTTACATTGCATTTAATGCTTTCAAACAATCAATAAACAAAGTCAACATGTTTTACATAATCCAAGAATTCAATAATGTCGGCTCCAAAACTAAATTCTCTTCAAATATAAAAATGTCGATACTCAGTCAATACTGTGATCAACTACTCGGTCTTCATGTAGAAAGCTCAGTCATTACTAAAAATGTTTCCTCGGCTTATACTGTCTTCCTCGGCAATTAACTATTGTTCGGTCGACACTAGAATTTTGCTCGCCATACACTGACTTGGTCGACACTAACATTACTCGGCTTAAACATGATTTCTCCATTTTTGTTTGGTCAAGCCTACCAATTTAGTCTTCAGTCTTACTAGTATAAATAATACATTGTCTCATCATTGTACAACATAGTCAACTGCACTTTGTAATATCAAGATAACTCAACCTTTCCCTAGGTGCTATTGTTACCAACCTTGCCTATCCCCTTAGAAACACTCAAATAGATATAGTACTTTCCTAAGTAGCAACAGTCTTACCAATTAAGGTTTGACATCAATGAAAATACAAAAAAATTTTCAATTGTAGTTTCCAACACCTCTAGGGAGTTTACAATAACTTTACATTGATTAAAAATAATGAAATATTAATACAAAGTCTTCTTTCTTCAAAACTAGAACAATACGCAAGCAAGAATCCATAAGCTCTGAAACTGTGAAAGGTACCTCGATAAAAGATTTACCACCCAACCACATGGATACCAAAAGGCCCACTCCTCTGTAATAGGAGATAAACACCAATGTCCACAAGGAAGTGATATCTAGGCCATACCTAGAGTTGGAGTAACCTTTCCCAAATAAAAATTGAAAAGAAAATCAAAGTACAAACCCTTTCCCAAAAGGTTCTAAGGCTAGGTAGAAACTCTAAGTGACAATATAGGTGAGTTTCATCACATAACCCTCACCCCTTGGGTTGTCCTAGTACTAGCCACTCTGGGCCCCAGCCCCCAAGTAGGCACATGCGGAACTGAATGCCTTTCATATAGACAAGCACCATTCAATCATACCTAGGTATAGGTAAATTCTCCCACTCCCATCCATAGCCTTTACTAGCACTAATGTCATGGGTGAGGCATACATTAATATTTTTAGTGTTTGAACCCATTCTCATAAGTTTTAATTAAGTTATCACTTGTTAAAATAACTCTTCAATCGGTTATCGTGGTACTAGCCACTTAGGGCCCTGGCCCCGCACTAAGAGCCACTCACCTAGTGTTCTTAGGTTTCCTACCCTTACCAAAACATCATAGACACATACACTAAAATTTGGAGAGATTTTTAGAGGGTTTGGTGTGCGGAAGAGAGAGGGGAATAAAGTTTTCTTTGAATACAAATGAAAAGCTCTGCAACTTTCTTGTTTTCCTCTAAGAGGGTATAGCCAGCCCTTTTGTACTTGAAAAATATCCATTCCAATGTAAATGTGATTGGAAATGGATTGATATAGTATTATTTTATGTTGTTAACCATTTCCATACAGGTTTAATTTGTTTTTATGAGGCTTTGAACAGAGGAATTCATCATTTACATTGACTGTCCCTATTATTGATTTGGTACAATCCATGAATTATTTTGAAGTTTAAATGAGCACATAGGCTCTCCACTTTCTTTGGTTATTTTGGATTTTGAGAGAATCCTATTCCTATATAAATATGTTCCATTAAGTGTTTGAATGTAGGGATATACAGGAGGTTGAAGATAGAGATCTCTAATTGACAAATAATACAGTATCAGAAAAAATGACCCTTAGTGCGGGGGACATAACTTTCAAAAAAAGTTATGTTTTGATGATCTTGATGATCTTGGAATATGTTTTGATAGACCTAATTCTTCCCATCCTCACTAGAGAGATTGATGATTTTTTTCCAAAATAAAAAGTTATACACATATGAGTGCGGGTCTATCTAGAGGGCATAAATCTATCATGTTAGGACAGTCATAGGTAAGATGATTGTTTAAATAAATTTGATTCGGGAAAGAGATAGAAAAAGATTAGTGACATATTTCCCAATATAAATCATAGTCCTATATTATCCAGCAAGTAAACAAATAATATGGCACCACAAGAATCATATCAACACATAGAGAAAATGATAATTATTTATGCAGTAATAGTTTTCAACACACTATCCTTTCTCCTACACAAAATTGCAGACATGATCTAATATATTCATTTCAAATTCACAAAGGACAACAAAAAGGAAGATTTAAATCAATGAAAAAATCAAATAAGGAGGAGAATCTTTTAGGATAGCTCCTACCTAGCTTCCAGCAGAGAAACCCGTTGATGAAGGTTGATTCAACTCTCTTCAATCTCCTTCCAACACTTCTCCAAATTCCTTCCGGATGTAGGCACAAACCTTCTACTGGAAACTCACAATCAAACTATCCTTTCAAGAATAATATAGTTCCTCTCCCAGAATACTATAATCCTCCTAAATACAATATCCTCTCAAAACAATAATCCAATTTCCTCAATATAATTTCCAGCCAACCTCCCCATCCTTCAAAGTTCTCTCCTGTAAATAGGTTGAAGGATTGGTTGCACGAGAAAATCAACCGATGCAACCATCCCAACCAAAAGGTAGTTTATACTTTAGGTTTTAATTAATCTCATTAAAGCCATTCACGGGAAGGGAATAGATAATTTAATATTATTAATAATAAAATCTAATATGAGAGCCTCATAAATATTAATAAACTAATGTGATTTTCCTTTAAAGGAAAAGGAAATAATTTATTTATTATTATTATTTAAAATATAATTACTTTCACACACTAATATTTATTAAATATATATATGTAACCATAGGCATATGTGTGCACTCATATGCTTATGTACATATATATCAAATAATTAAGATGCATTATTAAAAATATCATAAACATCTAATTATTATAAATATTATTATTTAAATCAATTACTAAAACATATTCCACACAAAATATAATCATGATATATATATATATATATATATATATATATATATATATATATATATATATATATATATATATTTAGGGTAACTACTAACATAAGATAGAAGATACCACAAAACACAATTGAACATTACTAATCACAACATCATACTCTCATCAATGCAAGAAACAAGAAACAAGAACCACATAATCCAACAACTGCAATACACAACAACAATGCATTATTAGCACAAGGGACTGACTCGGGAACTCCCCACCCAAGGGTAAAAGGGTCAGAGGTAGAGTTCATTCTTGTGGGACCTTGATGATATCTCTGTAACAACAACAATGGTCAAGGATTTTGAGGGATCACTGATGCAAAGTGGGAAGCAAAAGCCTTCAAACAGTGAACAATTGGTGAGTTTCAATGTCTCAACTACCCAAATGGGGAACCAAGTGCCCAATACTTATCATAAGTATGGTAAGGACTAGGGGAAATGGATACTACAACCCAAACATCGAAGGAAACCTAATCACTAGGCTATGCTAAGTCCCAAACACCAACAATTGAGAAGTTACTAAGAGGTCTCCTTAACTCAATAGACAACCAAACCCCATGAAATGACTTATAATACTAGGGGTGGCCTACAATCACTGATATGGCTTATTTAGGTTCTATTCCTTTAATTCCAATGGTTCTTTCACTTACAAGCCACCCATAGTACTAGGCTGCTTCACAAACCAAGGATTTGGCTTGTAGCCCTTCCTAGAAGGAAATTTGAACATAAGTCAAAATGCTTCCAAATGAGATATTGAATGGGTTGGGGATTCTAATACCCTTTTTGGTTTTACAAAACATATCCAAGCACCAAGGAGTGAAGACAAATAGAAGTTACTAATGTAGCAATGTTAGACCGGGCTAAGAGGCCTAATTAGGTCTCCAAATGCACTACAAGTGCTCTTTCTCCTAAGCCAATGCAAAAAATAAGTATGGGGGCATGTGTGGACATACAAAAGAACTCAAAATCCAAGTTTTGGAGTCTTGGTGAATCCCCAACCAAAGGTTATGATGACTATTCTAAGTCACAAACTGGTGCACACATAGAGATGTACACCCAGGGCTTTGTGGCAAAACCAACTCCCTATAGAACTCCACCTCTAACCTGCATATTTTGAAAGTACATAAAAAAATTTCTAATTCCACCAAGGGGCATTAGATTCCCATGGTGGAATTGGGTCAAAAGATCAAACCCTATCAGAATCCTAATAGAGACCTTCAATCCAGGCAAGCACACAAGAAACCCTGATATCTCCTAAACTAGGATGAATTGGAGCATGGATCCAATTGTAGATGAAAGTAGATTGGATAAAAAAAATTGATCTCAAAGATTCATGCACACTAGTCTGTACCCATCTATACTAGGTTACTGTTCCCGAGAATTGCAGAGAAATGGTTTATTATTTATTGATTCAAATGCCAAAATTACACATCTTACCTTCCACCCACCTAAAAGGGCTTATTAAAGGCTTCCCCCATCAGTTAAAACTAAAATTTAAACCATCTGATTGTTGGGGGCTTGATTACAACTTTTGGCAAGAAGTTGTTAAAGTTGCTAAGCAACTTTTACAACATTTTTGCAACATTTGCTTTCTAGGAGACCAAACTTGGTCTATGCCTAATCTAGTGATCCAACATGGATCTTAAAACATTAAAAACATGAAAATAACTAAATTCCTATGATTCTAGGCCCATTGACCACTTTTGAGCATAGTTAGCTAGGGGCTTATAGTTGTGCCAATCCTGGAACTAGGCCTCACAACTTGGTCTAGGTGCCTGACTAATGTATCTAAACTAAACTAGATGTTCTTAGGAATTTTAAGAGCATTGTTTATTGAGTCTAGTGTAGGTGCTCCTACACCATACTCCCCTTGAGTTTTAAAACTTAGGTCCCTAATTGAGGATAACTAGTCCACCAAAGTCCCATGTTGTTTGATTTGGTCTTCGGTCAGCCAAGTAGCATCTATGTTGGGGAGTCCCTTCCATTTGACTAAGTACTACATGTACTTCTTAGTTCTGGTCTGCGTTAATAACTTTGTGTCCAAAATTTCTTCTAACTCCACTAGTTTTCTTTGGGGAAGATTTGTGACATAGTCTTCATCTTTGATGTGTGTTTCCTCACCTTTCTCATTCATTGAACCTGTTGTAGCTTTGTGTGGTGTGAGGTCTGCCACATTAAATATTGGAGAGATTTGCAAGGTTGGAGGAAGATAGATTTCATAGGCATTCTCACCTATTTTATTAAGTATGCTGCATGGACCTACTTTCTTCATTTGTAGTTTGGAGTATTTACCCTTAGGTAGTCTATCTTTCATTAGGAATGCCCAAACCTTGTCTCCCACTTTGAAGTGGACCTCTCTTCTTCTTTTATCAACACTTTCCTTGTACTTCAAACTTGACCTTTGTAATGCTTCTTTTACCTCTTGTTGCACCTTTGTGATGAGGTTTGCCAGTTCTTGGCCTTGAGCACTGACTTTGAATTCAGATGTTAGTTCAATTAGGTCTAATGGTCCTTTGGGATGAAGGCCATATATTGCTTGGAATGGGGTCTTACCGATTGACCTATCTATAGAGTCATTGAATGCAAAATCTGCTTGGGGTAGGAGTGTATCCCAACTTTGAGAATATTGCTTGGTTAGGCATCTTAGGAGATTGCCTAGGGATCTATTTACTACCTCAGTCTTCCCATCTATTTGTGGGTGATAGGCAGAGCTATAGGTGAGGTTTGTTCCCAACTTCTTGAAGAGTGTCCTCCAAAAATGTCCTTGGAACTTTACATTCCTATCAAATACAATTGTCTGAGGTAAGCCATGAATTCTGATTACTTCTTTGAAGAAGAGATTGTCTATGTGAGATGCATCATTTGTGCTTTTGCATGGTATAAAATGGACCATTTTTCTGAACCTATCCACTATGACAAAAACACTATCAAACCCTTTCTTGGTCTTAGGCAGTCCCATTTCAAAATCCATTGAGATGGACTCCCAAGGTCTTGAAGGGATTGGTAAGGGTTGGTAGAGCCCTTGATTTTTTGTCATTCCTTTAGCTTCCTGGAAGATTATGCAAGTCTCTATAAACTTCTTGACATCATTGTTCAACTTAGGCCAAAAATAGCTCCTCTTCACCATGTCTGCTATCTTATTAATGCCAAAGTGACCTCCTAGGCCACCACAATGTTTTTATCTTATTATGTTTGTCCTCATTGAGAACTTTGGTATACATAGTTGGGCTCCTTTGAATATAAGTCCATTCTGAATCAGATATTCAGAAACATCAGTATGGTATCTGCCAACCATCTTTGTGCAAATCTGATATATCTCTGCAAAGTCATGGTCATCTGGGTACAAGTGTTTGAGGGACTCAATTCCCACACTTTGTAATTGAACTTCTTCAATTAGACCAATCCTCCTACTAAGGGCATCAACAAATTTTTTTGCTACACCCTTTTTATGCTTGATGTTGAAGGTATAGGCCTGCAACTGCTCTACCCATTTTAGATGTCTGGTAGAGAGTTACTCTTGAGAATTTAAGAAACTTAATGCATGGTTGTCAGTGTATACTACAAACTCTTTTGGTATCAAATAGTGACTCCATTTCTTGAGGGCTTGGACCATGGCATAGAGCTCTAGGTCATATGTAGAGTACTTTCTTTTGGCTTCATTCAATGTCTCTGAGAAGAAAGCAACCACCTTGCCTTCTTGGCTTAGGACTACACCTATAGCCAAATTGCTTGCATCTGTCTCCATAATGAAGACTTTCTTAAAATTATGGAGGACCAAGATAGGATATTGGGAGACCCTATTCTTCAAGTATTGGAATGCAGCATTGGCTTCCTTTGTCCACACAAATTTAGTCTTCTTTCCACCTTTAATAGTTTCAAGCATTAGTGCACACACATGACTGAAATTTTTGATAAACTTTCTATAGAAAGTTGCAAGTCCATGGAAGCTTCTTACATCACCTTGGTTCTTTGGTGGAGGCCAATTAATGATTGCTTCTACCTTCTCAAGATCCATCTTGAGGGTACCTTGTGAGATGAAAAATCCTAGGAACAAAAGTTCCTTCCTCATAAACATGCACTTTTCCAAGTTGATTACCAACTTGTGCTGATGGAGTCTTCTAAGTACTTTTTCCACATGATCAAGATGGTCTTCCTTGCTATGACTGAATATTAGTATGTCATCAAGGTAAACAACAAAAAAATTTCCAATAAAATCAATGAATATCTCATTCATAAGCCTCATAAAAGTGCTAGGGGCATTGCTTAGGCCAAAGGGCATCACTAACCATTCAAACAAACCTTCAGTAGTCTTGAATGCTATTTTCCATTCATCTCCTAGTTTGATTCTGATTTGATGGTATCCAGACTTTAAGTCTATCTTGGTGAAGTAACAAGCACCTCCTAGTTGATCCAATAGATCATCAATCCTTGGCATGGGGAATCTATACCTTATGGTGATTTTGTTTAGGGCCCTTCTGTTAGTACATAACCTCCATTTTCCATCCTTTTTAGGGGCCAGGACTGATGGTACTACACATGGACTGAGAATCTTTTGAATGAGTCCTCTTTCTAATAATTCAGTGACCTATTTTGTAATCTCTACATGCTTCAAGGGTTTCATTTTGTATGGTGCCTTATTGGGCATGGATGAGCCTGGTATGAGGTCAATTTGATGACTGATATCCCTAATGGGAGGGAGGCTAGTGGGTAGGTCACTAGCAATGACATCTCTATACTTTTGCAGTAGTTCCATGGATTCCTTTGGCATAGTCTCTTTTTTATCAAACCTGGTGTTATCCTTGGGCTTTGAGATTAAGACAAAGGCTTCAATATTAGGTTCCTTCAAGGTTTTCAACATCTCTTTCTCTCCCATGATAATCATAGTGGGTTCTTTTTCAGATTTGTTATCCGGTAGGGGCTTCATAGTAAAGGTTTTCCCATCTTTAGTGATGGAGTAGGTGTTCTTCCTACAATGGTGTATGGCATCTACATCAAATTTCCAGGGCCTGCCTAGAAGGATGTGGGAGGCATCCATCTCAACCACATCACAAAGAACTTTGTCCTTAAAATCTGCAATTGAGAACTCTATCCATCCTTGTTCTATTACTAGAGTTTGTTGGCCTTTTGTTAGCCATGAAACATGATAGGGGCAAGGGTGTGGCTTCTTAGGGAGTTTTAAATTTTGAACCATTTCACAAGATACAATATTTTTAGTTGAACCAGAATCTATAAGTAGATTGCATACCTTTCCATGACATTTGATCTTTGTCCTAAAGAGATTCTTCCTTTGTTGAGGTTCTTGGGTTTATGGCACTTGAAGGAAGACCTACCTCATCATCAAACATACTCCTTCCTCTGATTCCAAGTCTCTAGCATCAACATTGTCTTCTTGTTTATCTTCTTGGACAAGTTGTGCTCTCCTCTCACCTTGGTTATTGTTGTTCCTCTTCTCAAGGCATCTTCCTACATGATGTCCCATCTGATTGCAATAGTAACATTTCAATGGTCCATTACCTCCTCTTGAGTTTTTCCTTCCCCTATTGAAGGGCCTCCTTCCTCTATAGTTTCCTCTTGAATTAGAGTCACTATTTTCTTTGTCTCCTTGGTCTAGGGTCCTAATGCTACTACTACTATTCTATCCCTTGTTCCAAGAGTTTCCTTTTCCTCTAAAGTTCTTCACATTATCATTACTCTTCCCTTTGCCAAAATCCTATTTTCTTTTCCATTTTTCCTCTACCTTGAGTGCCATTTGATAGAACTTATTGACTATGGTAGGGTAGTGTAGGCTTAGCTCCTCTTGAATGGATACATTCAAGCCATTCATGTATCTTGCTAGTTTTTCTTCCTCATCTTCTACCATATTGGTCTTCATACATAATTTTAGGAGCTCCTCAGTGTATGAGCCTACACCCATGTCTTTTTGTTTCAAGCTTTTCTTCCTCCTATGGAGTTGTACCCCATAATCTTTAGGCACATATGTCTCCCTAATAAATGCTATCATCTTGTTCCATGAATTGATCATGCTCTTCCCATTCTTCACCTTCTCCATTTGGATGAAGTTCCACCAAGTTAGGGCTGCTCCCTTTAACTTGGATCTTTCCACCTTTACCCTTTGCTTTTCAAGGATGTCCTCACATTCAAATAACATTGTCAAAGCCTCTATCCAATCCAAGGCTAGATTTGCATTCATCTTGCCATTGAAGACTAGAAAATCTATCTTCTCCTCCATGGTTCTCCTCCCCATGGATTTTAAGGCATCTATGAAAAGCCTTTGGTCTATAGGGATGTGTTGGTCAGGATTATACTCCTCTTCTTCACTCCCTTCTTCATTTTCAGACCCATCTCCTTTGTTCTTGTCAAGCTTCTTCTCAAGTTCTTGAAGCCTCTTAGTTAAGGTTGTGTTTACAGCCCTTTCCTCTCTCACCATCTTTGCTAACTCACTATTTGTGACCCTTGCAGGGATCTCTTCATCCTTAGGAGTAGACATAGCTCTAATACCACTTGATCCAAAGTGGCAAGCAAAAGCCTTCAAACAGTGAACAATTGGTGAGTTTCAATGTCTCAACTGCCCAGATGGGGAACCAAGTGCCCAATACTTATCATAAGTATGGTAAGGACTAGGGGAAATGGATACTACAACCCAAACACCGAAGGAAACCTAATCACTAGGCTATGCTAAGTCCCAAACACCAACAATTGAGAAGTTACTAAGAGGTCTCCTTAACTCAATAGACAACCAAACCCCATGAAATTACTTATAAGACTAGGGGTGGCCTACAATCATTGATATGGCCTATTTAGGTCCTATTACTTTAGTTCCAATGGTTCTTTCACTTACAAGCCACCCATAGTACTAGGCTGCTTCACAAACCAAGGATTTGGCTTGTAGCCCTTCCTAGAAGGAAATTTGAACATAAGTCAAAATGCTTCCAAATGAGATATTGAATGGGTTGGGGATTCTGATACCCTTTTGGGTTTTACAAAACATATCCAAGCTCCAAGGAGTGGAGACAAATAGAAGTTACTGATGTAGCAATGTTAGACCGCGCTAATAGGCCTAATTAGGTCTTCAAATGCACTACAAGTGCTCTTTCTCCTAATCCAATGCACAAAATAAGTATGGTGGCATGTGTGGACATACAAAAGAACTTAGAATCCAAGTTTTGGATTCTTGGTGAATCACCAACCAAAGGTTATGGTGACTATTCTAAGTCACAAACTGGTGCACACATAGAGATGTACACCTAGGGCTTTGTGGCAAAACCAACTCCCTGCAGAACTCCACCTCTAACCTGCATATTTTGAAAGTGCATAAACAAAGGTCTAATTCTACCAAGGGGCATTAGATTCCCATGGTGGAATTGGGTCAAAAGATCAAATCCTATTGGAGACCTTAAATCCAGGTAAGCACACAAGAAACCCTAATATCTCCTAAACTAGGATGAATTAGAGCATGAATCCAATATAAGATGATAGTAGATTGGATAAAAAAACTTTTTATCTCAAAGATTCATGCACATTGGTCTATACACATATGTACTAGGTTACTCTTCCCAAGAATTGCAGAGAAATAGTTTATTGTTTATTGATTCAAATGCCAAAATTACACATCTTACCTTCCACCCACCTGAAAGAGCTTATTGAAGGCTTCCCCCATTAGTTACAACCTAAATTTAAACCATCTAACTATTTGGGGCTTGATTACAACTTTTTGCAAGAAGTTGTTAAAGTTGCTAAGCAACTTTTACAACATTTTTGCAACATTTTCTTTCTAGGAGACCAAACTTGGTCTATGCCTAATCTAGTGATCCAACATGGATCTTAAAACATTAAAAACATGAAGATAACTAAATTCCTATGATTCTAGGCCCATTGACCACTTTTGAGCATAGTTAGCCAGGGGCTTATAGTTGTGCCAATCCTGGAACTAGGCCTCACAACTTGGTCTAGGTGCCTGACTAATGTATCTAAACTAAACTAGATGTGCTTAGGACTTTTAAGAGCATTGTTTCTTGATTCTAGTGTAGGTGCTCCTACACCAATCACTTAGACCTATGAGACCATGTAGAGATGATTCCTGGTACCTACAATCATGCATCATCAAGAATAAATACATGTGCAAATATATATAGACATATGAAAATAGATGACCAAGATCGATACATCGTGTGGACCTCAACTAAGTGAGTAACTACAACTTCATCTTGAGTCATGAAAACACATCAAAAATATATACATGAAACATGAGACATCATAGATAATAATGGTTAGATTCAAATCCTTGGGTTAGCTCTATAAAACATATAAAGATAAATGATTTCCAATTTCATAAACATAAAATGATAATCATAAATGAGTGTATCTAAACATCTGATAAGCATATCATCATCTAAATAAGCATAACTATAAACATATAATTCTAACCATCACAATACAAAATGTCCAAATAAAAGTCAAAGTATAATCATCTAAGAGGGTATTACATCCTCCCCCCCTAGAGTTAGGCTTACTCCTAGAAGCCTACAAATAGATAAGGATAAGCATCTATAAATCTAAAAATGTCCCCCCAAGTGGCTAAGGAATCATCATTGGGGTCCCATTGGACCCTTGCGTGATCTATGGTGTGACCCTTGAGGGTCATTGTCAGCTACTACAAAATGCGTATAGGCTCTAAACACAGCTTCCCATCCGCTACCTATAATGCATTCCAATCCAAAACATGAGTCACATCAAGAATATACTTTCTAAAAAATGAAACATGAAATACATCATGAATACAAGAAAGGCTAGGTAGCAAGGCAAGCTGATAAGCTATTGGTCCTATCCTCTCTAGGACTTCAAAAGGGCCAACAAGTTGGGGTGCCAACTTAGAGCCTTTTCCATAATGGATTGGGCTCTTTCGCAGGCATACAGTAAGAAAAAATCTATCTCCAAGAGTGAAGTTCACATTAGTCATGTGAGCATCTACGTACTTCTTCTACCTATCTTGAGCTATCAAAATATGCTCTCTGATACGCTTAACATACTACTCCATATACTATAACATCTCAGGACCTAGAAGTACCATGTCCTCCAAATGATCCCAACTCAAAGGACTACAACATAGATGACCATATAGATCTTGAAAAGGAGACATGCTTATGGAACTATGATAACCATTATTATATGCAAACTCCACCAAATATAAGTATTCTTCCCAATGGGTTTGTTTGTCCATAACATACATTCTGAGCATATCCTCTAGAACCTGATTGACTCGCTTAGTCTGCCCATCTGTCTCAGGATGATAGGTTGAACTGAAGTTGAGATGAGTCCCTAATGTGTGCTAAAATGAAGTCCAGATCGTATGTGTGAATACTGGATCATGATCAAATATGATCTTCCTAGGAATTCCATGGAGCCTCACAATGTCCTTCATAAACACTCTGGCTACCAATGTTACAAAATAGGAAGACTGCATGGGAGAGAAATGAGCTACCTTGGTAATTCTATCAACTATTACCATGATAGTGTCATGTCTCTGAGGGGTAACTAGAAGTCCCACAATAAAATCCATAGAAATAATATCTCATTTGTATTTTGGTACAAGGTGAGGTTGTAAAAGACCCATTGGATATTGATGCTCTGCTTTAACTCTCTGGCATTCCAAACATCTTTCCACATAGTCTTCTATGTCTCTCTTCATTCCTGACTAATAATACAATTGACGTAGGTCTGGATACATCTTCTTTACCCCTGGATGTGCTGAGTAGGGAGCCTTGTGTCTTTCTAAAAGAATGAGCACATGAAGATCTCCTGACAAGGGCACATAGATTTTGTCTTGCTACCACAACAATCCTAGGGTATCCAAGGAATATCCTAAAAAATGACCCTCCAAGGGTCTTTCAGACTCTATCTCTTCTTTTACCTCCTGATACCAAGAATCAGAATTGAGAGTCTCCCTGATACGCTTCTCCAAATCTATGCTCAGAGAAAGTGTTGACAAACTATGCCTATGCCTGCTCAAAACATCAACCACCACATTCATATTCCCTTGGATGTACTTAACCTTGAAATCATACTCACATAATAATTACATCCATTTGTTTTGTCTATCATTGAGGTTAGGTTGAGAGAAGATATACTAAAGGCTTTGATGATCTATTTGGAGTTCAAACTTGTGACCCAATAGAAAGTGCCTCCATTTTACTAAGGCATGAACTACTACTACAAGCTCTAGATCGTGGGTGGGGTAGTTGAGCTCATGATCTTTAAGCTTCCTAGACTCATAAGCAACAACTTTCCCTTCTTGCATAAGGACTACCCCAATTCCTTCTAGTGAGGCATCTATATAGATTATGAAGTTCCCTAATGGTTTAGGAACCACCAAGATCAGAGCACTAGTTAGTCTTTCCTTCAAACACTAGAAAATGGCCTCAAACTTTTTTGACCATACAAATTTATTCCCTTTCGTTTGCAAGGAAGTGATAGAATGAGCTATTTAAGAGAATTCTCTGAAAAATCTTCTATAATAACTAGCTAGTCCCATAAAGCTATGAACCTCGGTGACGTTAGTCAGAGTTGGCCACTCCACTATGGATTGGATTTTGGTTGTATCAATAGCGATGCCATTTCTTGAAATGACGTGCCCAAGATACTTAACCTCGATCTAAAAGAATTCACACTTCTCTACATTGGCACAAAGTTGTTTTTCTCTAAGGCATGACAATACTTGGTGAAGATGAATCTCATGTTCCTCAAGAGTTTTAGAGAACACTAAGATATCATCCAAAAAGACTATCACAAATTTATCTAGGTAGGTTCTAAAAACCCAATTCATTAAGCTCATAAATATAGAGGGAGCATTTGTCAGTCCAAATGGTACCATAGTGAATTGATAGTGGCCATATCTGTTGCAGAAGGTTGCTCGATGAATATCACCTTCCCAAATTCTAAGTTGATGGTACCCTGACTTGAGGTCAATCTTAGAAAATATCTTTTCCCCTTTCATTTGATCAAATAGGTCGTCGATGTGGGGTAAAGGATATCGATTCTTAATTGTGACTTTGTTGAGTTGATGATAATCAATGCACAACTGGAGAGAACCATCTTTCTTCTTCACAAATATTACTGGTGCACCCTGTAATACCCCAAAAATGGGCTATAAGTTCATTAATCTTCTATATCAACAATTCGAATGAAATCGACATCAAAGTCCTAATCTAAGGCACATCTAAACATCATCAAATCCTAATTGATTATCTTAAATTCTACATCAAGGAATATTCCTAGCAATATTCCTAATTATCTTAATTATCTTTAATTTAATGATTATTTGGCAATAAATCACATTTATCCTAAGTTTGATTAATTGAATATTTTCATATTTAATTAATTAGATTTAATATTTGCCACTTAATTATTTAATTAAATTTAATTCTATCTATTATTATTTGTATTATTTAATTTTGACAATAAATCTAATATCCTATGAATAATTGATTAAATTCTTATTTAATTAATTAAAGCAAGTTGTCATTATTTAATAATATAGTTTTTAATAAAAGTTTGATTAAATAATTGATTAACCCATAAATCAATTATTTATTTTCAAAAATCAGTTAAGTTGAGCATAAATCACTTTATTTATTTATTAATTCATAATTATCCATGTGCACAATCAAAGAAACCGTTAAACTCCAAATTAGAAAATCAATGCAAAGTGTTGACTTTTTAGAACTCAACATCCTTTTTGAGTTTTAAAGTTGATCTAAACTTCTAATTTGAGTTAAAAAACTATTTTTGCATGATTTGCATATTTTTTGTGAATTAAATTATCTTTATTATCAGATAACTCAAAAATCAAGCTGAGTTAATTTGAGTGATTTATGCCTTTTTTCCATGCACCTCTAAAGCCCTGGATTTCTATAAAAATAAGGCTCAGCTCTTCATAATTCATCTCTCAAATCCACAGAATCTCATAATTTTGCAAGCTTACTTTGCCAAAGTCGTCTACCAATTGCACAACTATTTTGAAGAATTGGAATTTGGAGAATCAAAGCTTCTTGCGAATCAACATTGTTGTGAGATCAATCTTGTTTTTACATTCATTTTAGCTTCATATTGCATATTATTGTTAGATCAATCCATAGCATATTAGTTTTTACATATCATAGATTTCATATCATTTTATCATTCTTATTGCATAGAAAATATAAAAAAAATAGCTTAATTGCATTCATATTTCATATCAGTTTTGCATTCAAATCCTTCATTTAGGTGTCGTCAAGGTCACTGATCTCAATAACAATCTGAGAACATCAATCTCACACCTACTAGAAGGCAGTAGATCACTTGGTTAGATTAGATTTTAATTTTGCACGATTTGATTAGAGCTAACCTCTAATGTTTTATTAAAGTGTTATGTCTACAGATCAGGTACAATTTTCACACACATTTCTGGTGCCCACCATGGGGCAACCCACCTTTACATGCTGGTTTTGATTTTTTTTTGGAGCTAAAGCCCTAACGTTTCAAAGATTTAATTTTATCTCTCAAACCGCTTAGATTTTTTCTCTAAAATTTTTTTTGCAGGTTGGAAATATATCAGAGAAGCTACAGTAAAAAATTTAGAATTTTTAGAGATGTTTTTAATTTTTAATAATTTTTTCTTGAAATTCCAGAAAAAACTAATATCTGACGCAAATCAGCATATTTTTCAGAAATTTTTATATTTTCATAAAGATCTTTAAATTATATAAGGGGTCCATTCTTTGTATTTTAAATTTTGACACAAAATAATAGCTCAAATAGTCAATTTACAAAAATTGGTCTATTTTGATAAAATGGGTCTCTAGGGCACAAATGAAGAGATTTTTCTAAAAAATTTACATTTTTGGAAAGATCTCTATTTTTTAGAAGGGGTCTCTATTCTAAATTTCTATTTGGGTTAATTGCTAGTTATTATTGCTAATAATAATTGATTTTTAGAGCTAACCCTATGGTTTTCATAAGTTGAATATATTTTGCATATCTTGTTTGCTTGTTTGCTTGTTGGAGAGTTCGTCACTTGCTTGCATGGAAAAGCTCAACAAGAATTGCTAAAAATTAGGTAAAATCTACTAAGCACATTGCAAGGATCCCAGGTATTCTCTTTTATCTAATAACATTTCAATTTGGCCTTAAAATAAATCTCTCATGTGTTTAGCTTGAGTGTTTCTTTGCATGCTTTTTCTATGAATTTGCATAATTGAATACTAGGTTGTGACACCTTAGGTATTTGTTGGCAATCTTAGATTACTTATGATTGATCTAGATTGCTATCTTGGGTTATTGGACTCGCTAAATCTGTCATCCCCTCATTTTCACCCTGTGGTTGCAATATCAGCGCCACATTAAAGGGGAGGGGTCGACAGGAAAGAAGCGTTAAGTGTTCCACCAGGCAACCCTTTTGTGCTTTTTGGAACTCACTTGTTTTCTAAGTTGTGGACTCATTTCTATCTTGTGTGAGGGGTTAAGTGCTCCACTTTGTGGACTCACCTCATATTTTCTTTAAGCGTTAAGTGTACCACCTTGTGCTTTTGAATACTTTTGGATAAATTTACTTTCTGGAATATATCTGTACTCACATAGTAATTAGGCCCCATGAACACTATTTGTGGATCTTGAGAGAGTGGGTTCCTAGTGAAACCCTTCTCAATGAGGGATCCCTTGTAGGTGGGGAGGATACTTAGTGCATCTCACATTCTACTTGGTTCATGTGTCTTCCCTTATTGATTGATACATTCTCTCTCCGGAGAGGTTGATAGATCACGTGGGGTTGATATCATAGGCCTTGGTGAGACAAACTTTGTCTTAGCGTATCGGATTAATCTGCTCGCTTTGTTTGGGTTAAAAGTGAAGAGGCATCAAAACCTTGGATCTGGAGCCAAGTCCCCTTGTGGTATCATACTGTGAGTCACCTTTAGAGAGGGTTAACCGTAGCGGACATTCTCTTCACAAGGCAAACTGCATTGACAGAACCTCAAGCGGTAATAGCCATTTTCACCATGGTAGTGATAGCCACTATATAAATATCCTCGTGGAAGAAATTTTCACAGGTGTGGTTCATTGTTGGGTTGTCAGATCTCCCTAGTAGCTCGTGAAGATTAAGTTCTTGGACTATGTCAAAATCCTAGTGCGTCGGGATTGGAGTTCACCCCTTTGGATCATAAAAGTTGCAGAGTCAAACCATTACTAAAAACCCTAGCAATGCCAAATTTGTATTTTCTAGGGTATATGTGCATCATTGGAAAACATTTTGGAACATACACAATTAGCACTTCTGAGGATTAGAATGAATAAGTCACTTGATTGTTCATGCACAAGGTTTCTTTTTCCCTTGTTCATTATTTATAGACATGCTTGAAATCACTTGCTTGTTGTTTTGTGTGCTTGTTTATCTATCTGATTATTGAAAATGGACAAATTTGTTACAATCCTCAATTTTGGACATTGAAATTTGCAAACAATCTAAATCTAAAAACCCTAAAATTTGCAAAATTTGACGTAAAATCCTTTTTAGAGTCAAAAGACATTTTAGGAGGTCAAAAGTCATATGAGTTTTTGCCAAGTGTCATTTCATTACCACCCATCTGTCGTATGATTGAGTACCCAATGTCATATGAGTTTTCATGCCAGCAAATTCTAAAAGTCAAAATCCTACTTGCAACTATCATATGAGTTTTTTCAACTCTCGTTTCATTACCAACCAACTGTCGTATGAGTCTACAAAAAGTCATTTGGAAAAATTTTGAAAAGTTGTCAGAATTGCCAAATACTTCAACTTTTACAACCTATTTCTAGAATCTGTCATACAAATTACTGTGTCAAGAACAGAGCAGTAGCTATTGAGAATTAGTACACATGTCTCAAAGAATCAGTACACATGAGGAAGAAGCTCTAATCACTGCTATGATGAAATAGATGCATGCTATGCAAGTTGAACTTAACAATCTTAAGAAAGAAAAGGAACCTAAAGAGTTCTCCATGGAAGATCTATGCCCTTTTCCATTTGATAAAGACTTGTACATGTCACCATGCCCCCAGACAGAATGTGAGAAATGTGACAACCCTTATGATACCTCTTCCATGGAGAGTGACACATCCGCCTTTGGAGACTATGATGACTATGATGACAGACAATATACTGATACCTATGACACCTATGTTCCTAAGAGTCCTCATCATGTGTTCCTGCTTACTACAAATGGGCTGTCACATTGGATAGATCATGATGGTGATCCATATGATTTTGATTTTGAAAGAGATTTTGATGGCTTTTGTGGACAATACCTTGATTATGATCCATCTACTACTGTTGAGGACTATAAAATGCATCATGTTAGCTTGAAGCATCAATATTATAAGAATCCTTCTTCTAAGGACTCTCCTGCTGAAAATAAAGATTATCTTCTCAAGAAAGATCATGTTAATGTTGGACCTTTGTCTTGTGATGTTTCCCTTCCATCCCCTACTTCCTCCAATATCCATACACTTCCTAAAGCTTCTAAGTCTTCCAAATCTTTCACAAATCCTTCATCCAATGAAAGTCATGATACTTTTCATATGATTCCCTATAGTTATCCTCTAGAGCCACCCCTTAAAAAAACTCAAGCTAACCTTCACTTGGCTGCAAATACTTTCAATGATGCTAAACCTAAAGAGAATAAGCCTTCATATGCTATAATCCCTACTTCAGCTAGTCCTTTACCATCTCTACAACAATCTTCCATACAATCCCAACATGCTTTCGTATCCTTAGAAGTGGCTCCATGTCAAGAGGACTCTAAAAATGATGAAGAAAAGAACATAAAGAAAGATCAAGATCAAGAAACCTCCATGTCATCCAATCCTTTTCATGATGTCTCTTATCTGCTTCAGGGTTCTTTTGATCCTGCACCCCCTTTTTCATGCATTCCACCATGTCTTAAGTCTTCTCCTAAGCAAGATCAAGTTACTACTTACACTATTGAGCTTATTGACAATCAAAATAACCTTACTACACTTGCACTTTCCAAATATGATACTTCCATTAAGGTTGGTACAAATGGTGTTGTTAATTCCAATGTTAAGCCTATTGAAAATCAAGAAAAAAATTGTACACTTGTGCTATCCAAAGATCCTTGTCAAGATCAAAGTCTTCCATCTTCTTATTCTATCACTCCATGTTCACTTCCACTTTCTACTCTTCCTAAGTCTTTGCAAGCTTTGAACAATCCTATCAAAGAAGGTGCTCATATTCAAGATGTCCACGATTCTATTGAAAATTTTAATGCTCACTCTAAAGATGCTGAGGTCTTTGGTTGTCATATAGATGCTGATGAACTTATTGATTATCCTTTTGCATCTTCCACATCCATCCTTGGACCTCTTCCACCAATACTAAGGGCTTCATGTCTGCCTTCCATCTTGGGTCCTTATGTCCCTTCACTTTCCCCTCCTAATTCACCATCCATCTTGGGTCCTTACATACCTCCATCTCCTATCTTTCCTCGAGATCAACATAGATGCACACCCTTGAATCCTTTTCATCCACCCACCCATCTAAACCAGTCATATCCTCCTTCTTCCACAAGTCCCAAGTCTTTTGGAAGTAACTTGAATGTTCAATATAAAAAAAAGAAGCAATACAAGAATCCATAAAAAAAAGATCACCATGTCTCCTCTAATAGACATGGAAATATAAAGTCAAAAGAGATATCTAAGAAAAAAACTACAAGACAAGTATGGGTTCCAAAATCCATCATTGAAGATATTCTCTCTAGATCATCAAAAAGAAATAAAAAGCCTACGACTATATGGATTCCAAAGTCTCTCTTGAAAGAGTCTGGTGTTGAACAAAAAGTGAAGTTGACATTCAAGCTTCCAAAGGCTTCCACTTCATCTCCCTCCAAAAATATTCTTCTATTCCACGTGCCTAAACCACAACCCCTACTATCCATTCACCATATTCCTTCACATATTCCTTCATTCACATTTCTTCCATCCTCTCACCACCCTTCAAGGTGTGTGTTGATGTTGATCTTGCCTTCCTTTCCATCTACCCTTTCATGATCTTTCCATTCATTATCCTTCTACCTTCTATCCTTTTTCCTCATTTTCCTATTCCTCCTATCTTCCAACCTCACTCGCTTTACATAAAACCTTATCCTCCATTTTTCTCTTCCATCTTCCTTTCCCTATCAACATCTTTGAGCATATCATTTTGAATCCTTGTCATATCATGGTTAATCCTTTCAAGGAGCACTATCTAAAAAGCTTGCCTTCTTCCAAAAAGAGAAATGAAAAAAAATAAAAAAATAAAATAAAAAATTGAAAATGTGCCTTGGTGGAAACCTAGAAACAAGCACCTTGGTAGCAAAAGTAAAGAGAAATAAATTTGTCCTATGGTGAAAACCACTCCCTTGTGGTGCCTTGGATAAGTACCATGATGAAAACCTGGCAATCAGGCATCATGTGTAGTTCTTCTACATATTTCATCCATTTCATCCTCTCTCTTTGATCTTGACAATGTTGATCTATACATGAACATTTCGCTATTTTGTGAGCTATCTTACGATGATTTTGCTTTCATTCCTTTCATGTTTAGCCTTCATATCCATCTTCCTCCATTCATTCTAGCCTTTCACCATCCTTTTCCCCTTTGGTCTTGATCTAATAACAAAAAAAAAAGAGTAAAACATAGTGCTATGAAGCCTCTTGACCTGTCTACTCCTTTCAACTGCATCCTTTCCTACTCTGGCATTACACTTTTGTGACTTATCCTATGCTAGCCTTTCATTGCTTGTCCAAATGCGCTTTACATGACAATTTTTCCCTAGCTTGGGTATTCTTGAGGAGTTTGCCCTTGAGGATTTCTTCCCTTCATTATCCTTTATTCTCTTGCCTTCCATCTCTTCCACCAGCTTGTCAATCCCTCTTGTTCTCCACCTTTCTAGACATTGGGACTACATGATATGATCTTGTTTGAGAGTTTGCAAATGAAAAAAGATGCTATCAAATATACCAAGTATCAGAACCAGTATCAGAACAAGTATCAGAACCACTATTAGAACAAATATTAGAACAAGTATCAGAACAAGTATTAGATCAAGTATCAGAACTCCCACTGGGGCTACACTTTTTGCTTTACTTTATGGGTCTGAGGTGGTACTACCTATTGAGGTTGAAATCCCATCACTAAGAATTAGAATTCATGGTCTAGTAACTGATGATGACTACAGAGTGTCTAGGTTGCAAGAACTTGAACTACTAGATGAGTGCAGACAAGAAGCATATGATCATCTCAGAAGAGTATATCAGAAGAGAATGTCTAGAGGCTACAACAAGAAAGTCAGACATAGAGAATTTCGGGTTGGCGATCTAGTTTTGAGAGAGAATCCTAAAAATCAATCACATCAAGAATGCAAGGGGAAGTTCAAACCCAACTGGCTGGGACCCTTTGTAATCACTACTACTTTTGACTTTGGTGCCTATCAACTCTCAACAACTGAAGGAGAACAGCTCTGAGAACCAATCAACATTCTCCATCTGAAGAAATTCTATGCCTAAGGCATTCATTCTATGGTAAAATATCCTAAAAAAAATCTTTAAAAATTGAAAAATATCAAAAATTCAAAAAAATTGAAAAATGAAAAAAAAAAGTTCCTTGGTGAAAACCTGGAAATAGGCGCCTTGGTAGCAAAAATAGAATCTCTGCCAAGATGGTGAAAACTCAGAAAATAGGTGCCACTTGTTTCAAAATGCTCCATCTATCAGTGCAATCTTGGTCTTTCCCAGCTTTTAGTCTTGCTTTAGTTTGTACATATCTCCTAGTTTGTTTTTGCATTTCCAATTTTCAATAAGTCAGTTTGTCCACCAATCTGCTCAAGTTTCTATATCCTATCAATGCTTAACACTTGGGGGTAATCAATGTCATATCCTATGGTCTCCAGTATATCTTAGATGTATCATATCCAGTCAGAGTCCTTTGAAGCTTCATTTGAGTCAGTCAGTCAGTCTTGTCTCGCGAAAGGATTTTGCATCTACAACAATGCAATCAAACATCAAACAATAAACTAAAAATAATCTATGTTTTTTTAACATGCTTTTATCTCTTTGTATGCTTACTGATTCGCATTGAGATTTCTACATATTGTGTACTTCGAGCTCTTTGATGATGTCCTTTATAGGATTTAGAGAGTGATGACTAGGGGCATAATCTTTTCTTTGTCTTCTGCTTGTATGTGAAAATCTAACAACTTTGGAAATTCTAGATTGAAACGATGTCTGACTATAAGAGCCTCTATCTCAAATTGGATGGCCATGCATACCTCGACCATTGATACCTAGATGATTCAAAGAAGTATTGATCTAACTATTGTCTTTTTGAGTGAGTTCTTTCTCCTACTGTGAAACGTGATCTTACCTAAGGATGTGAATGATAAAGGGTCACTACGGGTAATTCACATTGGATTTAGAATGATCTCTTGACTGTTTGATGTGTTTGCAATGCAAGGCTTATTCAGGTCATCATGACATTTATGTTTTGATTCTTATACAAATTGCTATATCAAAATGGACATGATATTCAGGTCATCCTGGCATTTATGCCTTGGTGCTTATATCTAATCTGACATTCCGAAAATAAAATCAATATTCATATATCTATGGTTGTTGACTGGTGGGTGTTGTATTGATTCTTGCGCATACAAATCGATATTCATATGTCTATGGTTTCATAGCTAGTGGACATTGTATTGATTTATCTGGCTACCTAAAAGTTCAATGATGATAATGATTCGACATATGATCAGTGAGTAGGTCCTAGGTCTTAGGTTGCATTTCATTTTGCATGTCTCTTTGCATTTTGCATGTTTGCATGATCTCACAATGATTAAATGAACTTCAATGCATAAATGATTCTTCAAATCACATCTTCAAGTCTAACAAGAGTTGAATCTCACACGAAGGTTCCTCCAATGAAATAGCAAGTAGAATTCTTTTTTAGGATCAAAATTCAAATCTGAGATCATTCATATTATTAACTACTTGCATAATCGACCTTCCATCATCACAGAAATCTAGTATTCAACTTAACTGATTATCTAACATCAAACTCTCAAAATTTCAACTTGGTCAACCATGGTCAACTCATGGTCAAACCTAGTCAAACTTGGTCATCTGGACCTCTAAACGATGTAGAATGCATTCCCCGACGTGTTTAACCACTTCTCAAATCAATTTACATGTTTCTAAACCATTTAACGCTGACTTCTCTTGTCAGATTTCAATTTTAATCCCGAAGGGGGCATGGTATCGCATATCATTCAAAGTCTGTAATCAAATTTGAAATCATATTTTTATGGAAATCATATCTTTCCTTAGTAATCAAGACAACAACCACGTCTAGTTATTGATTCATCAAAAAACCTCATCGCTCAGGGCAAATCTATCATCACTTGGGGCATATCAGATTCATCAAGATCCATATCAATCTGGTATTCTCCTAATCTTGTAATCTATATCAATTTTTGCAACCATCGGATCATAGTGTTCTTTCCTTGTTTCTTCGGCAACTAAAGGGTTCAGATGTGATACTTGCTAGTTCTACTAAGACAATCAAGTCTAGAACCGATCACTCACTTCTTAGCAATCCTAAAGTTTGGAATCAGGTGTTTTGACACTCTTTCACAATCATTAGTTCATCGCTGCTATAGTGAACATTATCCTTGGTCATTCAAGACCTATTATCTTCATATCAAATCAATATCAATCAGCGTCTGTCTCATATCAATTATCAATTTCAAACATCAGTTTCATATCTTTATCAAACATAGACTATCTTTGAACCACTATGCTTTGCACAGTAATTTAAAGAGGGGCAAAATGTAATACCCCAAAAATGGGCTATAAGTTCATTAATCTTCTATATCAACAATTCGAATGAAATCAACATCAAAGTCCTAACCTAAGGCACATCTAAACATCATCGAATCCTAATTGATTATCTTAAATTCTGCATCAAGGAATATTCCTAGCAATATTCCTAATTATCTTAATTATCTTTAATTTAATGATTATTTGGCAATAAATTACATTTATCCTAAGTTTGATTAATTGAATATTTTCATATTTAATTAATTAGATTTAATATTTGCCACTTAATTGTTTAATTAAATTTAATTCTATCTATTATTAATTATATTATTTAATTTTGACAATAAATCTAATATCCTATGAATAATTGATTAAATTCTTATTTAATTAATTAAAGCAAGTTGTCATTATTTAATAATATAGTTTTTAATAAAAGTTTGATTAAATAATTGATTAACCGATAAATCAATTATTTATTTTCAAAAATCAGTTAAGTTCAGCATAAATCACTTTATTTATTTATTAATTCATAATTATCCATGTGCACAATCAAAGAAACAATTAAACTCCAAATTAGAAAATCAATGCAAAGTGTTGACTTTTTAGAACTCAACATTCTTTTTGAGTTTTAAAGTTGATCTAAACTTCTAATTTGAGTTAAAAAGCTATTTTTGCATGATTTGCATATTTTTGTAAATTAAATTATCTTTATTATCAGATAACTCAAAAATCAAGCTGAGTTAGTCTGAGTGATTTATGGCTTTTATCCATGCACCTCTAAAGCCCTGGATTTCTATAAAAACAAGGCTCAGCTCTTCATAATTCATCTCTCAAATCCACAGAATCTCACAATTTTGCAAGCTTACTTTGCCAAAGTCGTCTACGAATTGCATAACTATTTTGAAGAATTGGAATTTGGAGAATCAAAGCTTCTTGCGAATCAACATTGTTGTGAGATCAATCTTGTTTTTACATTCATTTTAGCTTCATATTGCATATTATTGTTAGATCAATTTATAGCATATCAGTTTTTACATATCATAGATTTCATATCATTTTATCATTCTTATTGCATAGAAAATATTAAAAAAATAGCTTAATTGCATTCATATTTCATATCAGTTTTGCATTCAAATCCTTCATTTAGGTGTCGTCAAGGTCACTGATCTTGATAACAATCTGAGAACATCAATCTCGCACCTACTAGAAGGTAGTAGATCACTTGGTTAGATTAGATTTTAATTTTGCACGATTTGATTATAGCTAACCTCTAATGTTTTACTGAAGTGTTGTGTCTACAGATCAAGTACAATTTTCACACACACACACCCCATGGGGACAAACTAGGTCTAATAAACCCTTTTTCCAAAAGCCCTTCCAAATACAACTTAAGTTCCCCAAGTTTTTGTGTGGTCATGTAGTACAGAGCCTTGGAGATAGGTTCTGCTCTTGACACTAGCTCAATTTGGAAGTCAATGTCTCTCTTGGGTGGCATTCCTAGCATTTACTTGGGAAAAACATCCAAAAAATCTTGTAACAGGGGATGGTCTAATGTTACATCCCTGTTTTCTTCTTTTTCTAAGTCATCCACTGAGACTGCAAACAATTGGCATCCCTTGCGCATGCACCGCTTGAGTTGTATTATAGAAATCATGCAGAGGGAGATGGGTCGTTGCACCCCAATAATCTTCTTAGGTTCCCCTGAATCATCTAAACATTTAATGATCTTGTTTCTACAATCCAAAATGTCATTGTGAGCATCCATCCAATCCATACCCAACACTACTCCATACGAGCCTAAAGGAATCACTCAAAGATCTACTAGGATGGAGAAGGGTCCTAGCCCTAACTTGCAACTCTGGACACAAGATTTAGAGGTTATTCTTGCCTTGAAGGCTAGCTCAACCTGCCACCTATCCTCCTGCTTTACTGCCTTTAGCCCCCATTTCTCTACTAAAGAAGGAGAATTAACAGAATCTATTGCTCCTGAGGCAAATAGAATAGTGGTAGAGATACCCCTTAACAAACCTTGGGTTTTGATGATTGATTCTTGATGATCAGCCTATGTGTGGTCTAGAGTAGTGAATACTTAGTGAGTTTTGCCTGCATCACCTACTATGGGTTCTAAAGTGGCCTATCTATAGCTAGTTGCTGGGGTAGACTTATGAGGATAGTTAATTGCAATATGACCATGTTGACCACAAGAGTAACACCCTATATTCTTAACAAAATTCCTTCCCGCAGAAGGTGCACTGGACTACTAATAACTACCCCAACTAGAATTCTAAGGCATACTCTAAGCTGGTTGAGGATTTGGGTATCTCTTTGCATGCTTCCAGTTGTGAGAATTACTTGGCTGAGAACCCCCATTCTTGTTGTTGAAGTTGTTATTTTGAAATTTCCTTTTCTGGTGATTCTGACTTCCTTTTGATGAATAAAAATAGCTCTTAGGGAAAATTATTCCTTGAGAGTGGTTCCCTTTGAATCATGTCCCTACCTGAGAGGCATTACTTACATGGCTATCTATCTAACCTCCTAGCCCCAAGGCTGCATTTTGTTCCACAATGCGAGCCTTGATGACTGCATCATTAACTATCTAAGGTTCAAAGAGTCATACGCTACCAGCCAAGTGACCATTGAGACCTATAAGAAAGTGTTGATTCAGCATGGGTTCATCATCCTTATAACCTATGTATGGCTTGAGTTCAAAGATCTTTCTCTCATAGTCATCAACTGACATTGTTAACTACCTTAAGTTGCGAAAGAAATTTGGCTCGAAAAAGTTCTAGGAACAATTCCTATGAAAGAGTGGTTATATCTATGTGAATTTTATCTTTCTCTATTTCCCACTAGGTGGATGCAAAATCTCTAAGGTGAATGACTCCAAAATGGGCCTTGTTATTGCTTTTGTAAGGATGCATGGAAAATAGCCTTTCCAAATCCAATAGCCAAGTCTCAACGGTGGATCCACCTTGAGCTCCCTTGAATGGGCTAGGCTTAGTCCTGAGGAGGTTTTGCATGTGAGAAGCACACAAAGAATCCTCTTCTACAACCTAATCTCTCCTCCTAGGGATCCTTTCTCTTTCCTCATGGTGAGTGGCATTAGCCTCCCCATGGTGATCCCTATCCTAACCATCATCAAGTCTCTGCAATATCTATTGTAAGAATTATATTACTTGAGTCCCCTCAAAACTTCTTGAGTGGTTATTAGATTGTTCCCCCCTACCTTCTCTCTCAAAATCTTCTTCTTCCTGAGAACTTTCTTGATGAGATCTAGGAGGAGTGTTTTGGGCACCTCCCATTTTACCATGGGTCATAGGAGGCATCCTAGACAAGTAAGGAGAAGGATAAGTTCAAGGGTCCTAGTCCAATTCTAGTGTTAAATTTTTCCTTAAATGAATAACAAGTTTAAGAAGCATGGGCCAAATTTCTAGGGCCCCAGTGTAGCAACTTAGTACTCTGATACCAAAGATGTCATGCCCCGCAAGGGAATTGGGAAAGAGAATGAAGATTCTCTTTAGAAAATAAAACCTAAGTAACGAATTTATGAAAAAATTTGAACTTTAAAAGATTAACATGAACAATGCATAATTTAACTTAGAATCCTACCAAGGTTCCCTATGAGTAAAATGAACAATTTATTTAAATTCATTAAGTGTACTAACAATATGATTAACTCTTAAAACATAACATTTGAAAATTCTTTAGAGAGAAATATAAATGCTTTCATTTGATTTCTAACTAATTGATTTCATCTATATTCCCTAAGCATGCTTTCATGATTAATATAACATTTAAAGCATAATCATAATAAAATAATTTATCTAGGATTTTGAACTATTTCACATATGAAATTAACACATTTGATTACTAACTTTTCTTGAACAACCATAATTAAAAACATGCCACTTTTCTTGAAGCACTTATGAAATTCCTTTTTTTTTTCAAATGATTTACAGAAAGTTTAGGTTCCCTTTTCTTTTCCCTGAATCTTCCCATTCCAAAATACATCATTTTGAGATACATTAATGATTACATTACATTCATCTCCTCTAGGGAGGTTACAATAACTTTACATTGATTGAAAATAATGAAAGATTAATACAAAGTCTTCTTTCTTTAAAATTGGAACAATATGCAAGCAAGAATCCATAAGCTCTATGATTGTGAAAGGTACCTCGATAAAAGATTTACCACCCAACTACATGGATACCAAAAGGCCCACTCCCCCGTGCTAGGAGATAAACACCAAGGTCCACAAGGAAGTGATATTTAGGCCATACCTAGGGTTGGAGTAACCTTTCCCAAATAAAAATTGAAAAGAAAATCAAAGTACAAACCCTTTCCCAAAAGGTTATAAGGCTAGGTAGAAACTCTAAGTGACAAGATAGGTGAGTGCCATCGCATAACACTCACCCCTTTGGGATTGAGGATTTTTTACTGGAATCAAAATTTATACACATATGAGTGCAGGTCTGTCTAGAGGGCAGAAATCTGTCATGTTAGGATAGTCATAGGTAAGATGATTATTTAAATAAATTTGATTTGGGAAAGAGATAGAAAAAGAGTAGTGACATATTTCCCAATATAAATCAAAGTCCTATATTATCCAGCAAGTAAAAAAATAATATGGCATCAAAAGAATCATAGCAACACATAGAGAAAAAGATAATTATTTATACAGTAATAGTTTTCAACACACTATCCTTTCTCCTACACAAAATTACAGACATGATCTAATATATTCATTTCAAATTCATAGAGGACAACACAAAGGAAGATTTAAAGCAATGAAAAAATCAAATAAGGAGGAGCATCTTTCAGGATAACTCCTACCTAGCTTTCAGTGGAGAAAACTATTGATGAAGGTTGATTCCTCTCTCTTCAATCTCCTTCCAGCACTTCTCCAAATTCCTCCCAGATGCAAGCACAAAGCTTCTACTAGAAAGTCACAATCAAACTATTCTCTCAAGAATAATATAGTTCCTCTCCCAAAATACTATAATCCTCCTAAATACAATTGTTGGCAAGTTGGCTATACTAGTGTATATGACTTAGTATAGTGTTTTCATTATGGAAACAAAGTCATATAGTAGTTTGGAGTTAGGTCACTTGATGAGAAGATCAGAAATCAGCTAAGTGTTGAAGACTAGACAGTGTACAGAGTACCTAAAGCTCAAAGCATCAGCACACGTGCGTATGATTGAGTTATGGTATGCACCCTAGAAGATAATTTGGTTAGACTATATTCATGCTTATTCTATGAGAAAATGATCAGATATGCAAGTATGAAAAAGTTATAGATAGTTGAAGTTACATAGCTAGTGTGTGCTAGAGAAGAACAGAGTAAGCAACCGACTATTGGCATTTTGATTTGTGGTTATATTCTTATGATGTAAAGGTCATGCACCTATTGTAATTAGGTTGTTGACATGTAAATATTTTTTTTTGTAAACACATTTGAGCCAATTCAATTGGAAGTGTTGTATGTAATCAGTTAAAGGGCCGACCTAGTTATTTGTTTTGTATGCGCATATAAATATGAGATGCACCCATTGTAATTAGCATGAGAGTTGATATAGAGTTGAGATAAGTAGAGTAGAAGTGTGTGAAGAGTCTATAAGATGTATTAGATCTTTGCAAGAGTTCAAATCATTAGTGCATCAAAGGAACTGATCAGACAAGCAGTGTCACAGTAATAGTTCATCCAACAGATATAGTGTGCATCTAAGATCAGAAGGTTGTAGTCTTCACCACTTAAGCAGTGAGCTCTAGGACAGTGTGTCCATATCCCTAATAGGGTTTATTGTAAAATAATCCTAATAGGGTCTGACCCTTAATAAGGTCTACTATACTTAATACATTGTAAAGCAACTCCTAACAGGGTTAAGGATCTTCTAGCAAGGATCATAAAAACACTAGTATATAATATTAGTGGGTGTCAATTCCCATGGGGGTTTTTACCTATTTGGGTTTCCCCGTAACCATATTGGTGTTATGTGTTGATTTCATGTTTCATGTTTATGTGGATGTTCATTTCAGTACTTAAGAATTTAAGTTCAGTTTAAGATTAAGTGAAAAGATAAAATACAGTGAACATGGATTCACCCCCCACCCTTCTCAGTGTTCCCATTCCTAACAATTGGTATCAGAGCTCTGGTCCTCAGCAAATAAGTTTAACCACTTGAGGAGATCATGTAAAAAGTAGAAATGAAAAATCTAAAAAGAAATCTTGAAGCTGCCCTTGAAGACCTGGACAAATCTGAAAAAGAAATTGAAGAACTAAAAGAAAAAGTCAGTGTTGCTCAAGTAGTCATCAAAAGGCTAAGAAAAGATTTGAAAGAATGCTCTACCAGTGATTTAGGGATTATGATCAAAAAGCTCAGTGAAGAAAATTCATCACTAAAAGAACAGATTGAAGAATTAGATGATAAGCTGACTAATAATCAGGAAGTCTATGATGAACATATCAAATAGAACCTTCAACTGAATGAAGAATTGAGGAAAGAAAACATGGAAATCTTGGAGCTAAGTAACAACAAAGAAAGTTTGGAATATAAATTGAAAGATGCAAAGAATCACATTGATAAGTTGCACACCAATTTTGATTTGATATAATCTTAGTTGTATGCAAGAAGATTTAAAGGAGATACCAGTTGCATTGGATACAATGAAGCACAAAATTAGATTGAAAACATGCGAGCAAGAATGAAAGTACCAGAAAAGACCTCAGATGCTAAGGAGATTGGAAGTCAGACTAAGGATCATATTGAACCACCTAAGAATGAGTGCAAGATAGTAGACCACACTTGTTATGCATGTAACAAGCATAGACACATAGTGAGGAACTGTACAGAGGTAAGACCTTTCAATGGTTACTGTTATTCATGCAATAAATTTGGTCATAGAGCTATGAATTGTAAGACAAGTTAGAAGAACAAGACTCAACATAATTAGAGAAATTAGAATCATCCAAATGTAAGAATTTCTCATAATGTTACATGTCAAATATGTAACTATAATGGTCACTCAGCTAGACAATGTAAAATGATGACCCATGTCAATGTGCCTAGGAATATAAGGCCTCCACTCATTTGTCACTCTTGTAACAAGGCTAGACACATCTCAAAGTTTTGCAAATCAAGGACGCAAGGTCAAGAAAGCTCTAAAAATCCTGAAGAACCAATATTGGATCCCGAAGGAGAAGTCAAGTTTGTGAAAGCTTCAAAGGATGCGAGCTTGATTTGGTCAGAATCAAAGAAGGATAAGGTTGATGAGAATGTATTGGATGCATCCACAGTGGATGCACCCTCTACATCTAGATGAATGGCCCTTAGGGTCATAGGGGGAGCTAATTTAGCTCTAGACCCCTACGCGGTTGGACCACTCACTTTCAGCATATGCGCCTTTGGACTTAAGCTTTGGGAGGCTAGTAGAACCTATGTGCAAGAGTGCACTAGTTGATTGTTTGCAAAATGGAAGTTAGAAATTTTCAAGTGATAGCTTGGTTTACACGACAAGAATTAATGGCAAAATTTCTACTTTAAAGTACACCAAAGTTTGTAGATCTCTCATTGCATTCAAATTGAGAGTGATTGGAGAGCAGAAGAGCCATAGCATTTGATTGTGAATGAATGTAGATTGATTCTTCAAGTGATTTGTTGTGCATTTAATCAGTTGTGAAAACCCTAGTTCATTGCGCCCATTCAGAATCTCTTGGAAACCATTAAGAAAGTGTTATGCAAGTAAGTGATGGCTACTCCTATAGTAATTGATGTTGCAAAGAAGAAAAGATATGTATTTAAGAGGCACCCATTCAAATCCACTTTGGATGACCTAGAAGGGTATTCTCCTGCACACCTATGGGTGTTATGCATGTCGAAGACATTAGGGCATACATACACTGTAAGAAAGAACAAGTAGGATTGGACAAATTAAGAGCGCACATGGAAACTATGTTGAAACTAGGCAAAACCTTCATGGATGAGTATGTGCAGTGGAATAATCACCCTATAGTGGAGTATGCTAATGAATTCTATGAATTAGAATGGATCAAGATTCTACTTAGCAAGATTTATGATGACCTATTTTGGATAAATGAAGTGCCGGTCAGAATTACCAGTGACCTAATTCATGAGATAACAGGCCTCTCAAAGACAGGTGTCATTCTTCCAGTCAAAAAAGATGTGAGGAAACTTGTTGAGAAAACCTACAAGTCAATAAGTGATAGGCGCATAATGACCATAGAACCTATTGAGAAAGATGACATAAAATTGATGTCCATGATACTAGGTTACAGGTTCCAACACACCAGCAGGGTGATCAGTGTGTCTGCGGCCACAATTCTTACAACTATAAGACTTGTGAAAGAGAATGGAGAATTCAACTTGTGTGAGATCTTGTGCACATAGTTAATACATAACATTAAGGCAATCAAGCATGAAAAGACCAAGATATTTAGGTTTGGGTCCCTAATTATCTATATGTACTTCCACATTGTTGGAAAAGTGTCTGAGTTGTACCTAGACAAGACTATTCCCACAATGCCATAGATATGTCTCAATGCATGTACTAAGAGTACATTGAAGGACTAAATGACATTGGAGTTGAAGATATTTAGAGTCAAGATGTAGATGAGATACAAAATTCCAGAGAAGATAGTTGAAAAATACAAGGATACTATTTGTTTCATGGTTGAGACAGACACAACATGCATGGAGGTAGTTGAACCAAGGAAAAAGTGGATCCATCCACTTGGATATGAGGTTGATGAACAAGTCCTAGAAGAATATGCACAAGTATTTCTTTTAGCCCCTAAAGACCCTAATGAGCCAAGATGGGGAACCTATGAAGAGAAAATAAGAGAAGTTGATGCAATCTTGAACAGTGCAGCAACTAAAAGGAAGGTTGCCAAAGTTACCTCAAAGATATTGAGAATTCATGGAGTATCTCAAGAAGACCTAGACAAGGCAAGGGAAGAGAAGATTTCTTTGGAAATTGAGAGCGCAGCAATGGAAAAGTCAAAATCAAAGGATCCTAAGCTAAAGAAGGTGAAAATTGAGAAATGTGATGTTCAGAAGGGTAAAACTAATGTTACTCCTTCTGTGCCCAAGGAAACCATTGACCTTACTACTCCTCCTGAGTATAAGGAAATTCCTAAGAGGAAGAAAGAGATTAGCACTAGTCATCCATCCTCACGAGTAACAAGGAACAAAAATAATACTCAAGCACCTCCTGAAGTAAGTTTCAAACCTAGTCTCAGTGTGCTAAGTACAAGAATCATTGATGAAGGCAGGATTGATCGAGTAGGAAAGTTCTATGAGAAATATAGTGAGATTAACAAATCAGAGATACATGGAATGATTGTCAAACATATGTTGAATTTTAAGAAGACAGTCCTAGAACTGAAGACTATGATCCATGATAATGTATGGAACATCTTGGAGTTCCAAAAGAGACAGGCTATTGAAGAGGATCTAAGGATAAGAGAAAAGATTCTAGATGAAACCCTTCCTATACATTCTCTAGAGGAGAAATCTCTATTGTTAGATTTGGTAAAGCCATATCTCAGAACCAAGTCAAGGACCCTGCATATAATGGACAAAAACTATGAACTGGTGGCTAACGAAATAGAGAAGGCATTCGATAAGGTCTTCATGAATAGGCACATGTATCCAACTACTGTGCCCAAAGTTCAAGTTCCCACAATGGTTGCAAAAGAGTTAGAGACTACTAATGTACCTGTGACATGTCCCTAGGACTCAGCACCTACAGTTGAAATAATATCAAAGGAAGATAAGTCAGCGCTCATATCAGAGACATTCAAAGATGACTCAATTTTTATTTATAATGTAAAAGTCACTTTCGCGGCCATAGAAATGGAGTTGGATAAGTTTGAAGAGGAATTTGCAAGCACAAAAGAGGTTGAAACTCTTTGTAGTAAGACCCCTCCCATTCATCAAGAAGAAGTATTGATTGAGGATATAACAAATGAAGAAGAAAAGAAAGAAGGAAAATAAATAGAAATAGGAAAAGAAGAAGAAAAGAAAGAAGAAGAAATAGAAAAAGAAGAAGAAAAATAAAAAGAAGTAGAGAGAAAATAAAATGAACCAATAACAATAAGAGTCAAAGAGGAAGTTATGGACAGTACTCCTATCACTCCACTTCCCTTAGCAGCATTGTTGTCAAGTTTGACACCTGACTCGACCAGTTTGGATTCATGGGGAGAAGAAGACCTGATCAAGTTCAATGTCTTAGCTATGGAGAAAGCCAAGGAGAAATAGGTAATGAGGAATCCCCTCCTTGTAGAATCAGTAAACATCTTAAACAACTTGTTACCAGTAGACAAGAAGGTTTCCAATGTACACTTTGTTGATGATGTGAGTACAATTATTTCATAGTTCAAGAGCAATTTCTCTAGCCTAAAAGAATCTGCATCTCTAGTTGCAGAGGAGAAGTATTTGAAGAAAAGGCTAAGTGAATTGGTTAGAAACTTTTCACTTGACCTAAGTTCACTTAAGACTGGTCAAGCATCCTTGAAGGAGTTTGTAGCAAAGGGCAGAAAGATTATTGCAGATTGTATGAACCAAGACAAATTGACTAGTGATCAATACAAGAATATACAAGAGGCTAAAGCTATGATAGACAGCATAAGGAAATTAGTGGAAGATTCATCTGTTGATCTGAATATGTGTAATAATTTCTACCAAGGACAGATAGATAAGATTGAGAAGGCAAAAAAGGAGATGTCCAAGATAAGGGCTAGGAAAACTCAACTAAGGAATGCTCTTGCACCCTCACTAGATCTACTCAATCAAAATATCAAGGAGATTGATGCCGCCATGGTGACATATGATCAAGGTCCTAGCATAGATTTTGGAGAAGATGGAAAAGCTACAATATGCACTATGTGCCCATCTCCAGATTGTAAACTCATTGATCACATTTTGGAAGAAGGAGATCCAAAACTTGCAAATAGCATATCTGGATGTTCTCTCATAGTAAGTAGTTGTATATACAGTTTTAAAGCACCTTTGTCATTAATGTCAAAAGGGGATTATGTATAGAATATGGTTATAGATATGTATAAGGAGATATAAGATATAAAGTTATGTATAAGGGAGCTATAAGACAAAAGTTTTTTGAATTAAGGAATAGTTAGCAACTTGGCCATATTCCTTTGTTGCCATCAATGAAAAAGGGGGAGATTGTTGGCAAGTTGGATATACTGGTGTATATGACTTAGTATAGTGTTTTCATTATGGCAACAAATTCATATAGTAGTTTAGAGTCAGCACACTTGATGAGAAGATTAGAAATTGGCTAAGTGTTGAAGACTCGATAGTGTACAGAGTACCTGAAGCTCAGACCATCAATGCATGTGTGTACAACTGAGTTATGGTATGCGCCCTAGAAGATAAGTTGGTTAGACTATATTCATGCTTACTCTATGAGCGCATGATCATATATGAAAGTATGACAAAGTTACAGACAGTTGAAGTTACACAGCCAGTGTGTGCCAGAGAAGAACAGAGTAAGTAGCTGACTATTGGAATTTTGATTTGTGGTTATATTATTATGATGTAAAGGCCATGCACCTATTGTAATTAGGTTTTGACATGTAAATATTTTTTTTGTAAACACACTTGAGCCAATTCAATTGGAAGCGTTGTATGTAATTGGTTAAAGGGCCGACCTAGTTATTTATTTTGTATGCACATATAAATATGAGATGCACCCATTGTAATTAGCATGAGAGTTGATATAGAGTTGAGATAAGTAGAGAAAAAGTGTGCAAAGGGTTTATAAGATGTATTAGAGCTTTGCAAGAGGCCAAAGCATCAGCACATCAAAGGAACTAATCAAACAAGCAGTGTCACAGTAACAGTTAATCCAATAGATATAGTGTGTATATGAGATCAAAAGGTTGCAGCCTTCACCACTTGAGAAGTGAGCTCTAGGACAGTGCATCCACACCCCTAACAGGGTTTATTGTAAAAGACTCCTAACAAGGTCCAACCCTTGACAAGGTCTACTGTACTTAATACATTGTAAAGCAACTCCTAACAGGGTTAAGGATCTTCTAACAAGGATCATAAAACACTAGTACAGAATATTAGTGGGTGTCAATTCCCACCGAGGTTTTTACCTATTTGGGTTTCCTTGTAACCATATTGGTGTTATGTTTGATTTCATGTTTCATGTTTATGTGGATTTTCATTTCAGTACTTAAGCATTTAAGTTCAGTTTAAGATTAAGTGAAAAGATAAAATACAGTGAACACTGATTCACCCCCCCTCCCCCCTCTCAGTGTTCCCATTCCTAAAAACAATATCCTCTCAAAGAAATAATCCAATTTCCTCAGTATAATTTCTAGCCAACCTCCCCATCCTTCAAAGTTCTCTCCTGTAAATAGGTTGAAGGATTGGTTGCACGAAAAAATCAACTAATGCAACCATCCCAACCAAAAGGTAGTTTATAGTTTAGGTTTTAATTAATTTCATTAAAGCCATTCACAGGAAGGGAATAGATAATTTAATATTATTAATAATAAAATATAACATGAGAGCCTCATAAATATTAATAAACTAATGTGATTTTCCTTTATTTAAGGAAAAGGAAATAATTTATTACTATTATTACTGATCACCTTATTTACTAAAGTTGTGGTAAAATATTTACTATATAATAATTAATCCATCAAGTAAATAATTTATTTATTATTACTATTTAAAATACAATTACTTTCACACACTAATATTTATTAAATATATATATGTAACCATAGGCATACATGTGCACCCATATGCTTATGTGTACATATATCACATAATTAAGATGCATTATTAAAAATATCATAAACATCTAATTATTATAAATATTATTATTTAACTCAATTACTAAATCATATTCCACACAACAACGATCGAGGATTTTGAGGGATCACTCAGACCTATGATACTAGGTGGAGACGATGCCCGGTACCTGCAATCCTGCATCACCGAGAAGAAATACATGCACAAATATATATACAGACATATGAAAACATATGACTAGGATCGATACATCATGTGGACCTCGACTAAGTAAGTAACTACGACTTCATCCTGAGTCATGAAAACACATCAAACATATATACATGAAACATGAGACATCATAGATAATAATGGTTAGATTCAAATCCTTGGGTTAGCTCTATAAAACATATAAAGATAAATGATTTCCAATTTCATAAACATAAAATGATAATCATAAATGAATGTATCTAAACATCTAATAAGAATATCATCATCTAAATAAGCATAACTGTAAACATATAATTCTAACCATCACAATGAAAAATGTCCAAATAAAAGTCAAAGTATAATCATCTAAGAGGGAATTACATCGTGAGATTGCGATAAGGCTAAATCATAAATACTTGCTAGGTCACCATGATTAGTTAAAGGCTTATTAAATAGCCTATGATCTAGTGACAAAGGCTTCAACTTTAAATAATTGCAAAGTCAAAGAGGTTAACTTATCATTCATAATGGATCCTGTGAGCTAGTGACTAATACTTTAAATAGTTGGTGAGTTAACGACTAAACATAATAGGTAAACTTCACATAAAACTAGACTTAGCCACTTTTCAAAAATACATGCATTCAAGACCAAAAGGCGGGAAGAAACATTAAAACTAAATAGACACCATCAAGGAAAAATTTAAAATAGAACCAAGACTTAACATGGAAATTTTAGGATCAACATGTCTTTCTAAAAGTGAAATTAAAATCAATTAGATTGATTGGTGTGTTGTGTACTTAAGCATCTTGCATTGATAGGATTGAATGGTTGATAGTTTGTCTAAAGGATAAAATATTGTCTCACAAATTTTTACATGAGGGTTTGAAGAGGTGACTCTATGATGAATAAGGATAAGGGACTATTCTTGATCTATAAAAAAACATAAATCTTAATAACATCAAGTTTACATTTAGTAGGAGTAGAGAAGATAGCATAGAGTAGAATAACTAGAATTAAATAAATACAAGGAATAAAGCATCAGTAGGAGAGAAAGATGATAAGAATAATGAAGTGATCAAAATAATACTAATTCTATCATAGGTATATACCACTTTGGGATAGAGATGAGAAGTAGAAGAAGTATCACAATTAATTTTCTATAAAAATATTTAAATTTGAGATACGGTTTTAGAATAGGTCTACCCGCCTAGGTCCTGCAAAGCCTGAAGTGCAGGGGAACTCAACCTTAAATTGGTCAATCTCATTTTTTGGCTAGATTAGGTGAGAATTTTGTAGAAGGAATTTGGTATAGTCCTAGGATTTCTAAAGCTGTTCATTTGGGAACCAACATGTTCCTTGGTAAAACCCATACTTTATCCTACTAATTCAACTTCTCTTCTAAATCTCCTCTTTATAGCTTCCTTGTTTACCATGAGATGTACTTCAAGGCTCCTCTCTTTATATGTACATTATCACTTTTAATTTAAGTTAGTAAGTTTCTTCAAAAGATCTTCTATATGACATTCCACAATTACAAGATCAACTTCATAACCCATTGGCATGATCCAATAAATTCTTGGCTCAAATAATTACATCTCAAAATCATAAATATTGACCATAAAGACAATGATATATTCATACTTATCAACTAATTATCTTGGAATCCTCCATCACAATTGCATTTTCTCCTGAAATATATTAAACGATCCCCATAGTTCTCTTCTTATAGATTTTTATCAAGCATGGGATAGTAATTAGTGATCTTTTTTTCAACATGTATGTCCTCCATGTTATATAATTGAAACCTAGAAAGTGGTTCATAAAGTAGAAAAAGATGCAAATAACCAATGAAACATACATAAAAATATGCTTCTCTTTTTTCTTAATATTCTAAATATTATCGTAAGCTAAGATCTTAGAGCTTCACACATATCAAACTCAATTACATCCTTCATCCAGTAGTCTGTGTAGATCATAGTATTGGAAATGGAATCTTCTATACTAGTGTGGTAAACCTTGTAGCTAAACACCATAGATGAAAATTTTACATCTGGCCTCCTGATATCATCAACTTTCATTTCTCTCTTTTTCCACTTTGATCCAGTCAAGTATGTCACTAGGTTTTGTCAAGTATATTTTAGGGATGGATCTTTGCCTTTAGTGCACAGTCTAGTTATAGCCTCCAAAACTTCCTTGGTAATCTTTTAAGGTCTATATAACCAAAGAAAATGATGGCCATGAAACCTTTTACTATTTATGGCCATCATTATGCATGTTTTTATTGTATAAACCAAATATCTGAATCAAAGGGACTTAGTTTTTATAACTGAGAAAACTTTTTTAGAACAACAAGATAGCATTAGGTTAGTGAGCATACCAGTTGAGTGACATTAATGCATGAATTTCATCATATAGGGAAGTGTCATAAAAATGGATCATTTGGTTATGTTCACTAACCTAATATGGTGGATTGGATTTGACGTTTCATTTAAATAGAGTAAATGCATTGTTTAAATGAACTGATGTTTCATATCTCAGTCAAGAAGAAAAGAAGATGCAATGTGGTGCTCACTATCGAATGAACTGAAAAAGTGTTACAATTTGTGCATATGTTGACAAGAAAGAATTCATATCTGATGTGCAATAAAATGGAAATGTTGTGATTCACAAGAGAAAGAACTTCACAAAATGCTACAATAAATGATCAAATAGCTATTATATCAAGATTGAGTGCTTGTACAAAGAATATGAAATAACAATTACATCTTTTGTAATGTTATTTTATAGATGCAAGTTCAACAACAATGTGTTTAAGATAACCATTGGTGAAATGTTGAGTGCCCAGATGATAAAAGTAATGATCTAGATGACAGTGTTGTCAAAAGACATATATTCAATTTAGTGCCGAAAAGCTGTAGAAATGCATTCTTTAATTATTTAGATTAATTTTTACAGAGTGTGTTGTGGGTGTCATGAGCCCATGCTCAAACCCCATGAGCATAAACATTTTACATGGTTTCATTTTATATTAAAGAAAAATTAGTACTGTCACTGTCATTTCAGAAAAATGAAGTCCAGACAATCACACATTTCATAGTCAAAATAAAATTACCACGGGTATGATCATTATCGACAATAGGTACCATCTTGTGCCAGCATGAGTTCACAATTAGGCACATGATGGAATCAAGAATATATTCAAAGTCACAATCCAATAAATAAAACATGGTGGGTGATGTCGGTCTTGATAGAGTAAAGTTCCAATCAGACAAGCAAGAAAACCCCAAATCGATAGCTGGTAACAACTATAAATGACTAGTGAACATCAGATATTCAAGACACGAGTTGTCATAGTGAGCAAGGGGACATCATGTAATTAATCCAAAGTCTATTTGGAAACACATTACAGTGACCAAGCTGCATATAGATGATAAAAATGCTATGATTCAACAAAATTTCTCCATCTTTTCAAGCCACAAAGAAGGACAATCAAACAATGGAGTTTTAAATGCGTTGATTCAGTATGACACAAGTAACTATCAGTTATCTCATCTTTTCAGCAAAGAGAAAAGCCCTAAATTTTCACAAGAGAAAGAAGAGAAATCTTAGCTCTTATGGAAAAATATACAAGTTAAGCACGCAAAAAGAAGAATGGTACTACTTATCTCTTTCTCAGAGATCAAGTGGTTTAGGGGCACCTAGAGAACACAAAGAACTCGAAATACCTATGAAGGCACACTTGGAGTACACCAAGACATCAAAGCACATAAAGACATCCAAAGACATCAATTATAGTATATTGGCACCTATCATGCCTCTCATTTAATATAATGCTTTCATGTTTGTAATGTCCTCAAAGGACTAAATTTCATGTTTGTAATGTCCTCACAGGACTAAAAGCTTGTTTGTAATGGACTAATGTTGTCCAAGTCTCAATTATGTTTCTATAAGTCTAGGATGGGCATGGGATAGGTCTAAGGCATTATGAAACAATAAAGAAAGGGATTTAATGTTCAATAAAGCCATTTTATGGTTTTAAAATTCAAATATTTAAACATTAACGGCTATTTGGGATTTTAGAGGGAAATGTTAGTTTATTGGTTTTAAGCCTTAACCAATCAACCCAACATCCAAAGTTGGTTGATATGGTTATAAGGAGTTTTATATTAGGGGGAATTCTGAGAATGTACGGGGAGAGACCTGGTGTGCACGGAGAACAGTGAATAAAAGAAAGAAAGTCATGTTTGTCTGCAATTTAGTGTTGATTTGATTCTTTTTTGTTATAAGATCTTTGTAAAAGTTTGAAAGATGTAGTAGGAGTTAGTTTTGGTTCATTTTAAATTCCTATTACACCATTTGCATTTTGGGTTTGAAGTTTTAACCGCCTGGTAACAAGTCACAAGCTTGATAACTAGACTGATCCCTAGTGACAGACTAAGTTTCCTCTAAAGATGCTAACACCCCATGAATTCTAAGGGCCTAGACTTCATGGGATGTATGATTATAACATGTAAAATAGTATGTTAACCTTTTAATTGTAGGGAGAGATGTAGCATTAGATGAATCCCACAAAATAGTGGAGGTTTCTTGATGCAAATGGAGGGAACAGTATAATAGTGAGCTTTTGGTTTGAATAAGGGGCATGCCTAAGTGTTTGAAACATCTTAGGATGATCATCTCATGGTGAAAAAATAATTTTTTGGACCTAGAACGGATTGGAGATAGGAGATTTAAGAAACCCTTGCATTAAGGGTTTAGAAGTGCCAAATTGGGGTTTTGGGGGTTCCCGATGGATTGAGTCTTATTCCTTTAGGATTTGTCTATTTTTAGTCATTATATGACTCTGCTGAGATTTTGGAGTGATAAGGATAAAAGGAGAGTGATAATGCTTTGTTAATTGGTGGTTTTTTATGCTATTTAAGGGTCATTGTATGGTAACAATCACAACTAGTCCAAAGAAGTCCCTAGAAATCTTTTGGTATGTTAAAGTACAAGATAAAGGGTATCTTAATCACTTATTGACTATTCTATTTCTTTGGAAAAATTTGGATTTAAGGTCTTGTGAAGGTTGTTGCAGGGCTACAAGAAAGGGCTATTAGGCCTAGTGATAGTTTGGAGGAGTTTTAAGGTCTAGGAGTTTTGGGTCATACTTGGAACCACAAAACATCTTGAATACACCTTAATACAATGCAAGGATACCTTTCCCATCATCATTTTCCATTTGGGTTAGTCTTGGTGTGATTGAGATCATTTGGAGGACTTGAGGACTTGGGATAGTGCCTAAACCTCTGAAATTTCTAAACTCTTCTTGTGTAACTAATACCACCACCCTTACCTCTACACCATCGATTTCCAACAGTTCAAGCCGAGTTCTTCATCACACAATAACTTCTAGCCAAGAGCTGATTTTCATGCCAATCAAGCTCAAGTTCAGCAACAAAACTCATGAAGCCAACTTGCAGCTAATGCCAAGTTCTAACTCCAAGCCCGAGTTTCATGCTAGGAACCCAAGATTCATTTATAAAACCTAAGCCATGTGTTTGCTTTAGTATGTAAAGCTTGAGATCATCAAAGTCAAGCTCTGTGACAGTTAACTTCTAGTTAAAGGCCTCAACAATCAAAGAAAATGCCTTCAAAGTCTAAGCCTGAGTGCTTAATCATTTGAGTTCTAGTATATAAAAACCATGTTCAAGCCAGTCAAGCATGGGTTCATCAAATCGATGTCGAGCTCCAAACAAGTAATAAAAGCCTAAGTTCCTAGCAATCTGAGCTCAAGCTCTTTATCTCAGTCACAACCAAAGATCAAGAAAGACACAGAGAGAGATGAATCCAGTCAAAATTCTCTATAGGAATTCATGCCATGATCTAGGGTTTAACCTTCAATTTTTCCCAAATTCCAAATGAAAATAAAATGCAGCTTGAAGACCACGCAAAGTCCCAAGTTGAGATAGGTTTTCAGGTTCATGATTGTCCATTAATAAATGCCATTTAATTTTGAAGTGATTAGTAGCCAGTGCTTTGAGATTGTAAATGCCATGTCACCTAGTTCTTCAAAGACATTTCATTACTCATTGCATAAGATGGTCATATCAGCCTTGTTGTAATTAGTAATAGTTTTTACACTTAGGTTTTAAGACTTAAGTATTATTCTTATGAATAGGTTTGAGGGGTTTTTTAAATTGGAGTGGAGTTAAGCTTAATTATTTTGTATTTTTTTGGTTTTTTATTTTTAAAGATAATTATCTTAAAATACCAACAATTAGGGGCACAAAATAGTGGCATCAATTATGCTTGTGATTTATGGATTTGGAGCTAGTTTTGGGGTTAATTTGGAGCTGATTGAGGGCTAAATTAGGGGGCATGGATTTTTGAATTCAACCTTAAGAGGGTACATAACTGAGGTTCTTTCTCAGTTTTAGGGGTTTGGAATTGTGGAGAAAGGAGGCTTAGTGAACATTTTTGGTTCCTTCATCCCTTCTTTGCATATCTTGTAACCATGTTTAGCTTTGAAGGAAAATAAATCAGGTTTATCTATTTTTTGCATCAATTATCTAAGTTTCGGCATCAATCCTAATCTTCTTTTCTACATTTTAGTGTTGTAACTTTTTATATTCTTGATAAGTGAATTACTTTGATTCCTTCTCTAAGTTATAAAATACCAAACCTTTTGTAGAATCTGTATGTCTTTTATTAGATTTTCACTGTTTATGGTGTGTACCCTAATAGTGAATTTTAGTCAAACTTTATGTTGAATAGTGAATGTTTAAGGAAAATCTCAATAGTTGTGATTTTGGATGCCGACTTGAAGTTCCTGATAAGCTTGGATCCAATTTTGGTGTATCACCCCATTTTCCTCTTAGTTTTTAAGTAATCTCTATCCCTTTTCCCAATCAAGTTTCAATTAGAGGTTGATATTTCCAAATCTAATAGGAACCGGCCTAGATTCCATAGATTCCTTCTCAATAAGAGTCCACCTACAACTCGAGAAGGTTTCCATTATTATCCTAAAATAATGTGTACCCTAATGCTTGAGTTAGGGTGATATTTTTAAGCCTTAAAACTTTTTGGCACGCCGAGTGGGACCGTTCTTAAACGAAGTGGTTGAATTGCATTATATTCCTTACTAGTTTTGGTGTGTTATTAGCAAGATTTAGACCTTAAAGAGGTTATACATGTGAGGCCTCACCCTGAACCCATCATAGTCTTTCATTTTTTGCATTTGAGATATGTTGGATACAATTGTCTGAAGGAGACTGTTGGATTAATTGTGTGTTGTCTTTTATGTCACACAAATGTCATATCATTTACCGAGCTCAATCGGTCAGCAAAGCAATTCCCAGTATTTACCGAGCTCAGTCGATCTGCAGGCAGTTTTTAGTATCTACCGAGATATTTCAGGCGTCAAAGAAAAATATGGCAGAAAATAGTGTTAACCGAGCTTCCATGGTTATCAAAGGAAAGTTAGTGTTTACCGAGTTCACTCGGTCTCCAAAGGATGTTACAGAATTCACAATGCTTACCGAGTTCTCTCGGTCACCAAAGGAAATCTCTTCAGATTAGTGTTTACTGAGCAAGGTCAGCCCAGTGAAGGAATTTGTTATTTTGAGAAATAAAGTTTGTTTATTCCAGCCGACTATTGTAATGATTAGTAATGTTATTAGTGCCAACTTGACAATCTGAATGGACAATCCAAATGGTATATATAGAAGGTCAAGTTGTGAATTAAAAAGTGTGTGTATGTGAAAAGAAGAAAAGTGTGAGCAAATTTTGAAGGATGATTAGATATCCTTAAAGACCAGTAGAGATATATTTGATTAGGAAGGATCTAGTGAAGTAGAACAGAGATTTGTAATCAGCAATTCACTTGCATCATTATTCAGGTCACTTCATTGTTACTTTCTTACCATTGTAGTAGTGATTTCAAAATCTCCTAATCAAGTTGGTTTAACAGCCATTTTGTAAATCCTCTAACAAGGTGACAGTTCTATTGAATTGTTTCAAGACCTCTTACAAGGCCACTCATAATAGGGTGATTAAATCCTCTAACAAGGTCACACCTAACAGTGTGTTTTGTAACCTTTAACCGGGTTGGCTCCTAACAGGGCTCACTTCAGAAGAGTGAAAAATAGTAACTAGTTACATTGGTGGTTTTTCCCATATTAGGTTTCCACATTAAATCTGGTGTCTCTTGTGTTCATGATACTTTCTTTATTCATCACTGATGAATGCTTAAGAACAATTATAATTAATACTCACTACAATAACTAAGTTTTTAGTATAACAACAGTAAATGATTTAATAAAACATCTAAGGGATCTGTGGTAATATTTTTGTGGTTAACTGATTCACCCCCCCCTCTCAGTTACTCCATCTATATTTCCAATAGAGATAGACTTATTTGATACTACATTTTGATGGTTTATGGTTTTCAGACACTTTATATTATGGATTTTATCACCATAGACGTTAGATGCACATTATTTTATGTTTAGTTTGATGATTTATTGTGATATCAATTAAGATTCTGCATGTGTGATTGATTTGGTTTTATGGATGTCATGATGATAATTAATGTTGCAATGAATTATTGATGCAATGATGATGTTATGAGATTAATTAAGTAATGAAATTTTTTATTATATGATGAGTTGAATGTATGTCATAGATGAATAATTATGCCATGTGAATTATGACTTAATTAGGGATGTTGTAAATGAATTATTTTTATCATGTATGTTATGAATTTACATGTATATTTCCTTGGACTAATGATGTTGGATTTTAGTGTGCAGGGAATTAGACCATGGTAAATTCGGGGAACCAAAGCATAGACATATGTTAATTCATTTAGCCAAGGTTGCGTCTAATAAGAGACAAAACCTCAGTGTAAAGTATTTTATTTGTGAGCATTATGTGCATGTGTGTATCTAATTAATATGTTTAAAGTGTTAATGTTAATTTTTTTTTAGAATTCCCAAGTGGATATGCCACATGGCTTGTGATGTGTCATTCTTGTTGTGTCACTTGACACTTGCATGTGTACTTGTGGCCATGACATGTCCCATGTAAAAATTCCTTGGTTAGGGAGCTTGAGGTAGTGTCAACTCAAGGATTTCGAATTTGAACTTAACATGAACTTTTGGAGGGTTAAAAAGATGCCTAGGGGTGTGTTTAGGCCATTTTTAGTTAGCCCATTTGGTATACCTATGGGTAAGGCTCATTTTTCACCATAGGACAACCCATAGTTGACCAAAAGACCCCTCCAAAAATTAGTTTTTCAAGATGGCCGAAAATAAACTTTTGGGAGCAAGTTTTGGAAAGAACACCACCCATTAGAAAGGTAGTCCTCATTCCACCTTTTTAGCTTACCTTTGTAAGAGGCCATTTTTAGAAACCTTGTAAGAAGCTTAGGGAAGACCACCCAATGGGAGTGTAACCTTATCCCCGGGGGTTTGTGGGAAGTTGTGTAGAGGATTTTTTAAAGGGGACTCTTCTTTTGGAAGAGTTTGAACACCCACTCTCTAACTTAGAGACATTGCTAACTTTGAAGAAGGAGACTTAGGAAAAGAGGAGGCTCTTCATCAACTATCTTCCATAAGCTTGGATCTAGGTTGGTGGCTCTCTTTATTCTCTTGTTGATGAATCCTTGATGAAAGTGTTCTTATGAAAATTGTAGTATTCTTGTGCTTGTAAGAAATAGTGTTGTTGTTATGCTTTCAACTCCATTTTTGTATGGTTTTTCCTTTGAGTTGTGTTGCAATTTTTCCTCTTTCTTATGTAAGGGAGTCTCAAGGCTCACTAACCCTTGGGAGGGAAGAGTAGCCTTGGGGTGAAGGTTTTAGGATAGCTCGTGGGTGTAGAGTCTCTCCTCAAGGAGGAGAGGGAGAAATCATGGAGTATGGGCTCCTTGATTCCATTTCCATGGGGGTCATAAGGGTATTTTTGTTTGGCTGGAATGCCTTGGGGGTCTTAAGGAATTTGGTTGATTTTGTGTATGGAAGTGGATTCTATGTGTTATTTCATTCCTTGTGAAGGCCTGTATTGTATTTTATGGATTTGGGCTATCTCCCCATTTGAGTACTTGGTCCACCTTCACCCCAAAAATGGGTCATGAGTGACCCTTGTGAAATCCTTGGAAGGGATTTTATGTGTTGTTGTTTCCTTTCATTTTTTGGTTGTTGTTTTGGGTTGTGTGTGTTTGTAACCCTATCTATGTGTTGGTTCCCCTAGCTTAGGGGTGGCTTCTTAGAAGCTTAGGTTGAGAGGTGAGCTTCGCATGGTCCAATCCACAATTTTCTTTGCAAGAATCGCAGCCCTTAGAAACTTGGATTTTTGAATTTTCTCTTGAAGTAAGTAAAGAAACAAAGATTTTGAATGAAAATAAAAGATAGAGAACATCTATGTATTTTTCTGCTCCTATGTTGTTGTATTAGATTATGTATTGATAATGGATTTCTTATAGATGTGAAAGGATTTTCCTTCCCATTGTAAAAGGGTTCTCAAGTAACCCTTGTGTTCCTTGATTAGTGAATAATCTTGTTTAAAAGAACTTCATTTGGCATTTTGTTATGTTGTTAGGAAGATGTAATCCTAGTTTAAAAATATATATATATATATAAGAGAGTTACATTATGTTAATAGATCTCTATTTTGGTTGGAATGCAATCTATTTTTAAAAGAGGAAGAAATCAAAAAAAGGATTACCTCTATTTTTGTAAAGTTGTATGTTGTATTGAAAGATTCAAGTTGTTTGATCTTTGGATATATAAAGTTCAAGTGCAACATTATATTGTTTGTATATATATTTCAGATTTCTATCATTTTTATTTGTTGTTGAAATAATAGTTGTTTCAATTTAAAACAATCCTTCTTTTAGGTAGAAAACTTCTTAAGATAGTATATTTCTTGTTTTTGTATAGTTTCACTCATCAAAAAAAATCTATTCCATTTCAAGGCATGCTTTCATTTGTACAACCTATTTTTTTTCAAGAAATTATATATATAAGCATGTATTAAAAAAGCCTAGATTGGATAAACTATGTACTTGTAGTAAATCTAGAAAACTAATGCTTTAATGATTAGAAGGATGGATTCTATCAAAGTGCAAAATAGAAAACTATACATTTGGTACAATCTATTACTTAAATCCTTTTTTAAAAAAAATATGTTCATTATGTTAGTATACAAAAAAGTATTCTATTATGTTACTTTAAACTATTCTATTTTTAAAACTACAAATTTATATACAAAAGTTAGTATACTGTTTATTTTAAGAAAAATATAACAATGTTCCCATCATTAAATAAATATATGTTTATTTAGTTGTTTTTTTTTAGCTAATGTTATTGCTTTTTTTATTATAACAAAGTTTAATATAAAATTACAAAAAAATTTAAAAAATTATAATTAAAACATGTTATAAAAAAATTTAATAACATAATTTTTTTTTTTAAAATATAATATTTTTGGGGGGCCAGCAGAGCCAAACCCCCCCTCCCCTTTTGCTAACCCGCGGGTCATGCATGGGCCTGCGATTGCACAGCCGAGGTTGTGCAGTCACAGGTGACGTGGCCTAAGCCACAACCAACAACCTACATAGTTGCAACTGTGTGGCCACAGAGTTCGTGGGAAGCTACGGTTGTAGGGCACAGTTGGGGTTTGGGGTAGAGCCTCGACTCCCCCTCCTTGCTTGCATTTCAATTTTATTTTTTTTAAAGAAGATTATAATAAAAAAAATTGAGATATGAAACTTTGTAAAATAAGGGAATAAAACCATTTAGATGCTTCAAATCTAATCTATTTTAAATATCCAGTTGGATATTGGATAATAGAAAAAAAAAAAGAAGAAGAGAGAGAACCGAAACAATAGTTCCAAATTACCAAAAATAATGAAGAGGCTGCCATTGGTACTTGCTGGTAGATCTAGAAAATATGCAAGAAGTATTTTCATAAGCACATACATAGTGAGAATGAGTGATTATGAAAATACTTCATACATTGTAGTCACCCACATTCTTGACCTTCGCACACACCTACAAAAGAAAAAGAGTAACAAAAAAAAAATTATGCCTCCACCATTAGGGTTTGGGGAGGGAAAGTTTGAGAGGTGAAAATGATGGTTTAGGGTACTTTTTGAGACTTTTCTTTTGCCCTCAAACCCTAATTTCGGGATTAGGGTTTGGGCAAGGGAAGTCAACTCTTATTTTCAAATTTACTTTCCCCTCCACTTTACCTTGTTTTAATTTTATTTTCTTTTGGGATTAATTCTTTTGGGGATTATTTTAAAACTATTATTTGCCTTTTTGTTTAGATGAAAATTTAATGTGGGAAATAAAACTTTTCCTCACTATGAAATTTTATTTCATAAAAAAAAAATATAATGTTCAAGGGTCTTAATCATTAATGTGAATTTATTAAATTTCAAGAGGATAGATTTCTTTGGGGTTGTTATTAGACTGACTATTTTTATGAAGTGAGTTTTTTAATCTTTTACCCAATATTTAAGTTTAATTTGGAAATATGTTGAGGGTGATTCTATTGAGAGGATTTTAATAAAGTTAAAATTGGGTGGTGATCTTTAGTGGATACATTTAATAAAATAAAAAAATTGTAAATGACATTTTGAACAATAAGATATTACATTTAAATTAGTTTAAACTTTAATAAATAATTAAATCAATGTTTCTATATAGAAGTTTAATTTATCATGTTAATTAAATTATCCTTAACCTAGTGTAGAACTGAGGTATCTAGAAATTTGCCTAATTTATTTAGTTAAAATAATGAGATAGTGATCTAATTATTGGCCATCAATTTGGATTATATTAGGGAGTGTTTAGGTTAGCTAGCCCTAACTTTTTCATTTGGTGTTTTAACATGCAGGGAATGTTGGTGAGATTGAAACCCCTCATCACGATTCCCTCTAGAGGAATGAAAGCCTAACCCTTCCTTGTTTCAATTGTTTTGCTTAAGTCAACATTCAACCATAAACTTAAATTAATAAAAAAAAATTAAAAAAGTGTTTTTGCTCGTAGAAATATGGGCATGACAATACATTTTGCATATCTGGTGGTTCCATGGAGGAAAATCAACTGGTTTCATAAGATCAAGTGCTGGTATGTTTCAAATAGTTTTACTTTCTGATTTCTAGCCTTTTAGATTTGGAAATGTCAAATTTTCAAGGAGGATATGTATACCCAGATGGGAAATTTCCATGTTTTCCATCATTTCATGACAATTCTGTGCAAGAGAATCATTTTCAATCCTTTCAAGGTCAGCAATCACAATATGCCTTCACTAAGCCTACATCTGACCAGCCTTTTCATTATCTTGCAAATGATAATGATTTACAAATTAGAGATACTACAAGTATGTTGCAGGATTTTCTCATGTAGATTGATGATATTAAGAAGCAGCAGGAATCTGAATTCCAACAAGAGCTGAAGATGCAACAAGAAGAGCTTGCATATCAAGCCTATGTTCAACAACAGGTTGCATTGGCTCAGTAGGAGTAGATTCATAAGGAGTATTTGATTGAGCAATTAAAGTGGCATAAAGCCAACCTTGCAAGAGAATTGGAAGAACAGAAGAATTTTTATGAAAGACCAAAGAGAGATAATAAAGGCCATGTTTGATAGAGGAATTGAATTTGAAGAAGAAACACAAATAAGATCAAGAGCTCAAGAGGAGTTCCATGAGAAAGAGTTTCAGGATCACAAAAAGAAGATAGAACTCCTGGTTTCTACAACTCTAAAATATAAAGAAGCCTATCAAATACAGCTTGAAAAGTATTTTTAGATAGAGAAAGAAAAGGAGAGCAATGACATGGGGGTTGCAGCTGATAAGCATAATAATGAAGTGGCTACTAATCTATTTGGTGAACTACCTAATTATGTTGAAGAAGGTAACATTCCTGATTTTTCCCTATCATCAGTTCCTGAATAGTAGAATGAAGAAATTGTTCATCAGTTTCTTATGATGTCCAAAATATGCCTCTCTTAAAATAGAGTAAGGTAGATTTAGAAGAGGATCATTTTTGGGATGATCTTGAAGAATTTTTCTTGCATCTTGATGACAAGCCAACATTTCTAGAAAGTACCCACAAGCTACAGGAGGTAGTCATTTCCAGCCAGCATGAAGAAGTAACCCAACAGACTGAAGAAACATTTCAGGAGCCAGAATCTCTCAAGGAGAGCTCTGGGTTCACTCTGACAAAAGGATGTCCTACCATACATTTGGCAAGAATTGAGAGCCACAAAGAAGTACTGGTTGAGCTAGCACCTCAGTATGTCATGTTTGATCAAGTAAGTGAAGTCCTTTTTGTCCTTCACAAGGTGTTGTTGTTTGCTGATTTTCCTCACAATGATGGTATTTTCAAACCACTCGATCAAGTAAGTGAGATCCTTGATAAATAGAAATTATCTCAACAAATGATCAAGTGCATCTCATATTTTCATCTTATGATGGTTTTTCATAAGCATGTTGACTATTGTGAGTTGAAGAGGATGGACAACTATTTTTCACAATTTGTAAATGGTTTTGTTTGACCAAGCTTTAGGTTGGTTAAAGTAGGATAGTTTATGTTTCATTTCAATAAGTGATGTCTAGCACTAGGTTTCTTTAGGTTGCATGAGTCTTAGTTTAGGTGCATTTTCATTTCAATAAAGATTGCATTCATAAGTTTTGGTTTTCTAACTCCATTGACCAATGAATAAAGTCTTTAGTTCATGTCTAACAGGCATACATCTAGAAAAAGTTTCCAAAATTGCATTAGAAATAGGAAATACTAAGAGGGGGGGTGAATCAGTATTTCACAAACTTTTACTTTTGCCCACTTATGGATATAACAGATTACTTTAGTGCATACAAAGCATAAGAAACTAAATAGCATACATAACAGTAAATGTAAAGAACTCATAACACATGATATGTTCTCGAGGAAACCCTAGCCAAGGGAAAACCCTGGTGGGGATGGTACCCACAAAGATCCACTAATCAAAAGATATCTAGTTAAGGATGTTGACCCTGTTAGGAGCCTGTTACAATCATATAGTGTATCAGTCCTGGTTAAGGGACTATAGGCCTTGTTAGAAGCCTCAACCCTGTTAGGAGTTGTAGATACAAAACCTAATTACCAGATGAGCTCACTACCCAAACAAGTAATACAAATGTTTTTTGATTACAATATGGTACTGCTTACAACTTCACATCAACAACTTTTGTTGCTATCACAATTTACATATATTACATGTTACATTTCAAGTATGTTGGGTACATCTTTATTTAGACAAGATACAAACATAATATCTTTCTCTTGTCAGCTTGCATATCTTTATCCAAGAGTAAACATCTAGGATGTCATCTCTTTATAATATTAAGTCATTATTTTGACAAGCAAAATAATCCCTTAATTCATTTACTAGTTCTGTCTTCAAAACTACACTGTTGACTGTACTCTGTCATCAGTAAAATAGTCATAACTTTGTCTATACTATCTGTACTCTTTTGCACAATGAGATGGGGTATCCTTAGACACCATAGAGTCTATGTTCAACTGTGAAAACTCTAATCATGCTCCAGTGAATGTCGCCAAAACAAACTGTATCGGGTGCTCTGTCAAAATCCCTATTTCACACTTAGACAATTTTAGTCTACGATCTTCCATACTTACTTTTCAGCTTATGCGCTCTTCATAGGGAACATATGTTTCCATAATGACAACATCTATGTACATACCTTAGCCAAATTGCCAACAATCTCCCCCTTTGTCATTGGTGGCAACATATGAGAAAATTGGCTAAGTGTACAAGTCAAAATCTCAAAATTTGTATCAAAATTGTGGCCATAGTATAAAATAAGTATACTATCCTTATATCTCCTCAAAATATACACATAATCTATAAAAATTCATAATACTCCATAGAAATCCCCCTATGAGTATCCTTCCTTATCATATATAGACAATTTTCTAAGTATCTCTCCCCCTTTGACAACAATGGCAAAATAAAGGGTGGAAAGGGATATACAAAATTGTGTCAAAACATTTGCCTTACTGTCTTATTGCAAAGCTGGTAGGCTTGCAATAAAATCTGAAAAATCTATCTTCCAAGTCTCAAAATCTTTCTCCCATGCCTTCTTTATTGATTCTGCTACATTGAGTAAAGTACTCAATCTGTATGCTGTAATCTGATAGGCTTGAAGGGATTCAAAATTGAATTTCTGAAATGTTGTCTTAGCAGTAAGACATTCATCTAGCTGCTCTTCTATTATAGTCAACTTGATTGAGACATGCTCTCTCAAGATGTTTATTCTAATAATTTTCTTGTTCTTCTCATCATTCAAAGTCCTTATTTCATCACATAATTTTCTGATCTTATTCTCAACTGTACTAATCTTTATGTTTAGGCTGGCCAAAGAGTTTGTCTCTGCCGCAATTTCATCTTGCTTCTCTTTTATCTTCTTTTCTTCCTCACTTAAAATATTTTCAGATTTTGTACACTGAATGTACAAACACTTTCCAATCTCAAGATGTTTCCTTAAGTTCTTAATGTGTCTATCAAGGCTGTCAATGTCATTTTTGTTATTCTGACTTATATTCTGCAACATCTCAGCTTCATAAGCTACCTAAGCCTTAACCTTAGCAATATTAGTCAAATTAGTGAACTCAACATCAAAAGAATTAATTACCATCTTTTCTCTTTCAAGTGGATCTAAATCAAATACTTTTGTAGATATGACACTTTGTATCTTCTCAGTCAAATCTTTCAGACTACCTTCCAAATTCTTAACTTTCTTGTTCTTTCCAATAATTTTGTTTAAAGAAGTGATCAACTCTAATTGATCATCGTCATCAACTTCCTTGCTCAAATCTTCAATCAATGTTTCTATTCCTTTCTCCTTTCTAGTCTTAGGAGTAAGACTAATGTATTCTTGTGGTTCAATAGGTGTATGGGCCTTTGTTTCCATTTGCACTTCAGTATGTGTAGTCTCTATTTCAATAGTCTTTTCTTGCTCTCCCAAAACCAAATTGTCAACAATGTTATCCAAACTATTGAGTACCACATCATCTGAATCTAAAGTAACTTTAGTTCCTTCAATGTCCATAGATTTTGTGCCAATGTTTATGGAAGAAGAGGGAATATCTTCAACTTCAACTACCTCTGCTACTACCTCTGCTTGTTCTGAACTCTATTTCTCTACTGGTTCTACAATTGATTGATCTTTGCTATCTTTTACTGCTACCAAGTTTGCTAGCACTTGCACAACTGCCTATTCAGTTTCAGTCTTTACTTGCTCATACTATCCTCCCATTATTTGTATAATTCTTCTTTTGGTTCTTAATAGGGTTTTAAGTGGATTGAGGATCCGTTTAAGATGGTCATCATCCCTTATCTCACAAAACTATCTAATCACATTCCCTCTCATTTTGGTATCTTCTTCTTGTGCTCTCATCTTTCTTCTCACAAGTCTATTGTACAAATCTTCTGGTATCTTTCCATGAATAGTATCAAATTTCTTGTTTGACAAAATCATATGTGTAATCATTGCATTCCCAAGATTCAATCTATCAGAGGATCCATATAAATCATAGTATTTGTTCATTTTGGTAAAGTCTCCATGCTGCATTATATTTGTTAGCACGTGCAAAAAATTTTATGGCTTCATTATCTTTCCCCTAGCCTCTGTGTCATTTTTCATGTCTCTGGCTAAAACCCTAAGCAGAATATTCAAAAAACTAGCCGTTGTGTTCAAAACCTTTTAAAAACCCTAGCCCTGTTCTAATTTTAAGTTACCTTTGTTCCAGCCACTTAAAGTCCTAATTTGCATGTGCATTTTTGTTTCCTAGCTTGTCACTTGTTTGCGTGTTGCCTGGAGGTCACATCTTTTCATTTTGTGAGCTGGAAATTACTTGTTTGTCATTGGTTCACTTGGTTTCCCAGCGGTTTACCCTTTCTTCTGGCGATTGGGTGAACATTGTGTTCGTGTATTCTCTTGTTCCTAGCGGCTTATCTCTTAACTATTTGTGACTTGGCGTGGCAGTTTCCTTTTCTCTGGTCATGTGTTCGCATTATTTTCTAGGCCCGGTCTTCTAACAACATCTCCATTCGATGGTTAGCATAAGTTCTTATAGGATTTGTCAGAAGCTTGAGATCTTACACCAATCATTGATCTTTCCTAATAACATAGCCTTTCTTTTCAAGTGGATCCACATGCCAAGTATGCTGATTTGGCGATATCTGATTGGTCAACGGGAGTATGAAGTGGAATCCTCTCAGTGGGACTAGTTTTCTTGGCTTCTAGGTAGGTTAAAGTTTGGTTTGATCTTATGGCTATCATTATTCCACCAGGATGACATGCTTGACCTTTAATGTAGTGGTATAGCAATAGCCGTTGATCCTCATAAAGGATTAGTGGGTCCAAGGTGACATGTATGCATAGTTGGTGATATTTCATTGGTCCATGTATCAACACGTCAGCAGTTGTCAGTGGGACATAGTTTCCAGATGTGTCAGAGGGTCCCGACACTATCAGTTGATCAATGATGGGCACATGATCTTATGAGATGTGTCAGAGGCTTAAGATCATGCACTGACCATAGATTCAATCTTTCTCAGAGGGGATGAAGTGCGGCGGGTCCACATGCCAGGTGTGTTGATATGGCAAGATCTGATTGGTCCACATTGTGTGACTGGATATTGTGTCAGTGGGGCCAGGTCTTTCAGGATTCAGTTGTTTTGACAGTGATAGAAGATCAATGGATGGCGTGTAATCTAATGGGTTTTTTCTGACATATGCGATCTTAAGATTGCTGTTGATCTTCCTGATGCAAGCCCGATATAATTTCCTCATTCTTTTGGCAGCCCAATAAATTTTAATTCTTTTCACTCATTCAAAAAATGAAATAGCAGTGTTTTGAAAGAGGTGGTGATTCAGCGAATGTGTATTCACGTGATCGCTAAAATATGTGGCAGATAGATAAAGTTCTTCGTGAACTAATGAAAGCTTTCAGTCACCAGTTCACCAAATATAACCGAGATAAGTTTATTTTCCTATAGTCACCAGTTCACGGGGTTAAGCAGTGAGTTAATGTTTCATCTCATGAATAAGAAAAAGCCCTATCATGTGGTCGCTAGGAGTTAACCTGAGGTGTTTGGTTGAGTTAAGATCATAAAAGACCAAAAAAGGGAGGAATCAGATGGTCAAGACTTAAAGTTGATTCAGATTCAAATGATGACCGCCGATTTGCTATTGGCACTCGAAACTAACCGTTTGTTTTCAAATTCAAATTTCTTGGAGGGTTTCCTATGACAAAAAGGACTAGAATTCAATGCAGAAGTGACTAGAGCTGGTAGGAGGTGATATGTTTGCCATTGCAGTGTGGTCCAGGGTGTGCCATGTTCATCTGCAAGGGTTTGTACTATGTGGTTTTATGCTCGAGGCATGTTGTAGGTTGACATTTTGGGCATTTTTGTCATTCTCAGTACCTTCTCAGAGAATTTATCATGATTGGAATCACTCCAGGATCTGTATTCTCTTGTTTTCTTGGTTTTCATCCCCTGCAATAAATTTGTGACCATTTCTAGTGGGTTTAGTGGTTGAAACCCTAACCCTAGTCACCCGAAGCTTGATGCATCCTCTTTGAGGATTCCAAGGTGACTAGTGGTGGTATATATTACAGGATTTTTGACTTAGTGTGGGTTCCAAAAATTTCTTTTGGTCCCTGGTTGTTGATAGTATTATACTGAAAAAGGAGTTGGATTTTGGGTCTTTTCCTATCCTTGTGTTGCTTTGATTGTATTTGATTTTGAATATGTTAATTAGAATACTATTGAGTTCCAATCTTGCATCTGTGTATGTTTTCTTATTTCGGTTCTGATCTCATATATGTTAGTGTCACAAAGTGTGTTAACATATGGTAAACAAAGAGTACTGTGAAGTCATCTCTGAGTTCCTAACAAAGTTAGGATAAAGTCTTATGGGTGAATTCAGTGTGTTTGCAACCAAATAAGAATCTAATGTCCATATGTTTGAGGGAGAGGGGTAATAGGAAAAGCACTTATCCTGAGCCTAGGAGTGTTTGAGTTAAGATCTTCAGTTGATGTATGTAATTGGGTGACTCTTTTCCCTAGGTTAAGGCACTGGTCCATCCTCTGGAGGCATTTCATTGTCATCAACCACACACACACAAATTAAATGATCAAATCCTTAAATTAGTTAGTGAAGAGTATATTGGTATAACATTTTATGATTCCTTTGAAGAAGTGAATCAAGGGTACAACTACCTGAGCATTAAGCCTCAAAGTGTAGGAGGATCTCTTTTGATCCTTGTTAATTGGCCCTCTTCCTTGTAGACTTTGGAGTGGTGATAGAGTCAAAGTAATATTAAAATTATCCATCAAAGTATAAATCTACAAGTTGAAGATCAAAGGGAACTCCCAACAAAATGGTGACTCTGCTGGGGAGAGTCTAGATATAAATGTTAGTAAGTGCACTCTTGTTTTCCTATTGTGATCAGTTAAAGGTTTTCCCATCTTTTGTGGGTGGTGACTCAAGAGATTAGAACCAGTGTCATATTTTAAATCATGGACAAGAGAAGGAATACTAGGTCCTTTGTCAGAAAGAATCTGGAGGCCACTCTGGAGCAATTGCCTAGACAGCAGAAGAAGAGTTGGATCAGAAGGAATGGTGAGTCTACTAGTTCTCCCATAAGAGAACAAAGAAATACCAAAGGTAGAGCACCACATGTTTCCTCAAGTGAGGAAGGTTCACAACATAGAGTTTCTAGATCAGATGGTGGTCGCTCTAAAGATAGATTTTATGATACCCCAGAGGCTGTATTTCAGGACAAGGGTCCATTGCCTGCAGGTCAGGATGAACAAGCTAGAGAGATGGGTTTGGAGATTGATTTAGATCTTAATGAAGATAATTTCAAAAGATAACCCATGAGACCACAACAAGTCCACTTCCCATATCAAAATCTTATTGATATGGATGTGTCATCGGGTTCTGATGATATTATGGTAGACCTAAATGATTTAAATGCACTAAGGTTACAGTTGGTAGAGCAGGATGCCATACATAAGAGGTTACAAGAGGGGAGAGAAGCTAAAAAGGTGAATGCTCTAATAGAAAGATAGTCTCTCCTTAGAAAGATTAATGAAATGAAGGAGAGAAACAAGATGTTTGCTTCTACTCCTAAAACTTTGCAACATGATTTTTTTGGTGATCTTGAGGCTTTGAGGAGTGAGCAAGAGCACTTACTGCAAGATCATGAATTTGATCAAGAGGACCCTATGGTTACATAAGTGCAAATTTATGTTCCTTTGCCTAAATATAAAGATGGGCATGAGATCACTAGGCCTATTGTTGCCGCTAGTGAGAAAGGAAAGAAAAATATGGTGGGACATCAAACAAGCAGATCATTGACAATACCAAGGGTCCCACCACCTAATTCAAATAAGGACATAGAAATAGAAAGAAGAAGAGAAGAAGATGAGGACCTTGCAAGAGAATTAGAAAAGGCTGAAATTAAAGCCTCTATTGTAGAAAAGAGAAGAAAGATCCATTTCTTGAAGGCTTCATCTACAAATGCTCTTGGTCCATCTGCTACTAAACTAGGTATGCCATCTATGACTACTACTATTCCACTTAATAATGCTACTAGTTCAATTCCTTCTTCATCTGCTAGGATAGGTGCTGATCCTAGGCAGCAGTCAAATGCACAAGTAGATGGAAAAGTAAATGCAAATGTTGATCCTAGGGTTAACACTAGTTCAAGTTTTCAAAGAAGACCTATGCAATTAGAAGACTATAGGAAAATTAGTTTTGATGGAATTCCTGGCTACCCGAATGCTTTTCCAAATGATATAAGAGATAAGGTACCTAAGTTTGCTGGTAATAATGCTATTAGTTGTGAGGAGCATCTTAGGTTATTTGTTGATATGCTTAATGATTATGAGGTAGAGCATGAGGATGTAGTCATGAAATTGTTTGTTCAATCTCTAATGGAGGATGCTAGAGATTGGTTTAAAAGACTTCCTGATAAATGTATTGATACTTGGGATTCTTTTGAGAGAAGTTTTAAAGAGAAGTATGGTGATAGGCCTAATTCTAGCTTCATGTTGAATTAATTCAATACCATAAGGAAAAATCAGAATGAGACTGCAGCTAAATTCAACATGAGATTTCAGAAGGGTATGCATAAGTTGTTCCAAGTTATGCGGTTAGATGACAATGTTTGTCTAACTACATACTTTAATGCATTTGATGGAAAGATGGGATACTTGTTGAGGGACAAAGAACCAAGAACTCTTAGAGATTCTTTTAGGATTGTTGTCAACATTGAGAACAATATGAAGATATCAGGAAAGTTGGGTGGGAAGAGAGATGACCCTAAGTTGTTTGGGGACAAGAAATACAAGAAAGAAAATGATAGGAATGTTGGAGCTAGGAGGCAAGAAGAAGATAAATTGGATAAGGTGCTCAATGCATTGAAGGATTTGAAATCACCTGCAAATAGGAACATTAGTGCTCTTACCAATGAAAGGCCTCAGTCCAACAACAATTTCAATAAGCAGAATAGATTGCAGAACTACCCCTACAACACCCAATGGAAGGATGGCAAGCCTATTGTCCCTGTTGAAAGAAATAAAAATGACAGAGGTGTCCCTGACGCTCTATAAAAGGCTTCAATAAATGTCATGGAGGACATACCTTGCTATGTTGCATGCCAGTCCCCTCATTCTGCAGAGCATTGTGTGGTTGCACATTCTATGGCTACAAATCAAGATTGTGGCAATGAGGAGATAGATCAAGAAGAAGATCAAGATGATGTTGGATGCAACATGGCTACTTCATATATAGGATATGAAGATGATTCTAATTTTGATGAAGAAGTAGATGTAAATGTGAAGAGACACAATCAGGCCCTTTTTCATCAAGAGGTTTTTTCTGATGGTGAAGACATTGATAAGAAGACATGTAACATGAACTTTTCTTCTGAGCCAGTAAATTTAAGAAGACCTTCTAGAGAAGAGATGGATAGGATTACTACAGAAATGATTGCCCAAGTGTAGACTAGAGGCATGGTGGCAAGGAATACAAATGAGAAAGCTATAGGAATGTTTATAAAGAGTACCAACTCCAGAGAGCCTAATGAGAACAAATCAAAAGGTGATCACATGGTGAAATTCAAGAATGTAAAAGGTAAGAATTGTGAACCTAGGGGAGTTGGAGTTGAAAGAATTCTAATGAGATTGAGAAGCCAGTTAACACAATGGCTAAGGTTGAAAAAATGAGGGTGGTCAATACACCTAATGCATCAGGTAAACAAAAGGATAGTAAGGCAGTGTAGATTGAGATTCTTTCCTCTGCTCCTGTTGATATGTTAGTTGTATTGTCCCAAATTACTGTCAAGGTTCCATTGTCAGACTTGTTGAGGATCCTTGAACACAAAGATAGAGCTATTGCATGGGTAGATTATGTTCATAACAATGATGTTGCATGCAATGGATCTTAGGATAAAGCTTTGAAAGGTGTTGTTGCTCAGGGAATTATATCTCAAATTCCTCTTATATATTTGGATAGTTCTGTCAATGCCAACCTTGAAAACATTGATCCATTCTTTTTAAGTGTTCTTGTGAATGGAATGGAATGAAACTAATAAATTGTATGATTGATAGTGGTGCCTCCAATACTATTATGCCTTTCAAAATCATGGAGAAGTTGGGCCTGAAAGTTGATATAGTTCAAGGCAGATGTTGTGCAATGGATCAGAGGGAGGTACCAGTTATTGGGACTATCAATGCATTGCCATATAGGCTAGCAGCATATCTAGAGAAAGAGTTAGCAATGAGTGTTTTGGTGGTTGACATCCCTCCTCATTATGGGATGCTACTATCTAGAAGATGGAGTGCTGCCATGGGTGGGAGTTTACAGTGTGATCTATCCTATGCCACTTTCAAGATTGATGACCAGTTTGTCAAGAATGATCGAGAGCCAAGAGTATGCCACATGATTGAGAGAAATTTTGACAATGAGACTAAATGTTTTGTGGATACTGATATTAATGCTTTTAGGGTAGAGATCCTTGTATTTGAAAATGAACCTATTTTGTCACCTTTCTTTGTTGAGGTAAGTGCTAATTCTGTGAAGGGTGATTTGTGGGTAATGTACTTTGATGGTGCAAATTGCAAGGATGGAGCAGGAGAAGGTATCTTACTTATTTCTCCTAATGGAAACACATACAAATTTTCTTTCACATTGAATTTCTTTTGTACCAACAATATAGCAGAATATGAGGCTTTGTTGTTAGGACTGAGGTTGGCACAAAAGCATGGTATTCAGTGTTTAAGTGTTGTTGGTGATTCTGAGTTGGTGGTGTCCCAAGTCAGGTTAGTATATGCTTCCAAGAACAAGAGGTTGAAATAATATAGGAATGTAGTTTGGGATTTGATTAAACATTTTGATGCCTTCAATATTGAATGGAAGGATAGGAGTAATAATAAGATGGCTGACTTGTTAGCCAATATAGCAATCAATCCCACTGATATTACTTTTGCTGGTATCTCTAAAGTTGAAATTCAGGCCAGGCCTAGTATACTAGACAATATTGAAAATTGGCAAGTTTTTGATGATGATAATGATATCTTGAATTTTATGAGTTGTGAAGATCAGTATCATGGTCAAGAATTTGATTGTTCAGCCTTGGTTGAGTCAATAGAAGGAAAAGAGGTTGTCTTTGGCAATGAGGTCATTCAGCTTAGAACTAACAAGGTGCCCAAGGGGCTTGTTGTTTTAGAGACTATCTTTGATAACCAGGATAGAGGTCAAAAGAATATCAAAAATGAAGACCATGCTGATCTAGAGGAGATAAATCTTGGAACACATGAGACACCTAAGAAAGTATACATTGGTAGAGATATATCTCAAAAGGTAAAGAAATCTTTGATTAAATTGTTAAGAAAATTTAGGCATTTTTTTGCATGGTCATATGATGACCTAAAGGTTTATAGGGAAGATTTGTTTTAGCATATTATTCCATTGAAAGAAGATGCTAAACCTTTTTGGCAAAAACAAAGGCCTATTAATCCTACTTTATGCAAGAAGAGTTGATGAAGCTGAGAGATGCTAGGATTATCAAGCCTATAAGGCACTCTTCTTGGGTGTCAAACCTTTTTCCTATGAGAAAAAATAATGGTGACATCAGGCTTTGTGTGGACTTTGGGAATTTGAACATTAGCTCATTAATAGATAACTATTGTCTGCCCAATATGGAAGCTATGTTGCAGAGAGTAACCGGATCAGAATTGATGTCAATGATGGATAGTTTCTCTGGTTACAATCAGGTCATTGTCAAGGAATCAGAGCAATTCAAGATAGCTTTCACAACACCTTGGGGGACATATGTTTATGTGAGAATGCCTTTTGGTCTCACAAATGCTGGTGCTACTTTTCAGAGGGCAATGGATGTTACCTTTTCAAATTTTATAAATGATTTTCTTGTTGTATATCAAGATGATTTAACTGCCTATTCCAAGAGGGAAGAAGATCACTTTACTCATTTAGAAAAAATATTTGTGAGGGCCTTGGAATTTGGTATTTCATTAAATCCAAGGAAATGTGCTTTTGGTGTCATTGAAGGTAAGTTGCTTGGTCACTTAGTTGGGAAGCAAGGAGTAAGAATTGACCCTAAGAGGGTAGCTGCCATTGATAAAATTTAGAGGCCAAAGAATGTTAAAGGGATTCATTCCTTCTTTGGTCAAGTCAATTTCTTAAGGAGATTTGTGACAAATTTTGTAGAGGTTACTAGACCTATTTCTAAGATGTTGAAGAAGGGATCTGCAATCAATTGGGAAGGTGAGCCTGGTGAGGCTTTCAAAAATATAAAGCAGGCTATCAAAGATGCACCAGTGCTTAAGGCACCTAATTATAATGTCCCAATGCACATCTTTTCCTTTGCATCCTTTCACACTATGGCTATAGTTTTGTTACAAAAGAATAAGGATGGTTTTGAGCAGCCTATTGCATTTTTCAATAAATCTTTGCAGGCTACTGAATTAAAGTATGACATAAATGAGAAACAAGAATATGCACTTGTGAAGGCAATCAAGACTTTTAGGTGTTACTTGATGGGGGTAGTTGTGATTGCTTTTGTGCCAAGTGCAGCTCTGAAGTATATTTTCTCATAGCAGGAGGTGTCTAGAAGAAGATGCAGATGGATCAATAAGATCCAAGAATTCAATGTTGATGTCCAAATTACTAAATTGGTTAGAGGACAGGGATTGGAAAAACTAATGGCTCAATCCAATCTTGATGCTAATCAGGTAAATCATTTTGAAATTGATTATACATGTGATATGGATGATTGTATCTAGTATCAGGATATTATCTATTACTTGAGAAATATCAGTTGTCCAGCAGGAATGAATGATAATCAGAAGAGAACATTAAAATTACAGGCCATCAAGTATGTAATTGTGAAATGTAAATTGTATAGAAAGAATTTAGTTTGCATACTGTTGAAATGTGTAGATGAAGATCAGGCTAACAAGTTGTTGAAAGAAATGCATGAGGGAGTTTGTGGTGGACATTATATGGGTAAAACAACTGCTCATAAAATCTTGAGAGAAGGTTTCTAGTGGCCCAAAATCTTCAAGGATGCATAGCATTTGGTGAGGAGGTGTGATGCTTGTCAAAGGTTCTCTGGTAAGCTTAAATTTTTAGGCAATGTGCCATTAAAACTAGTAGAAGTTCAGGCTCCTTTCCAAAAATGGGGAATTGATTTTATAGGGGAGATACCAAACAAGTCAAGTGGAGGACACTCATGGATTTTAGTTGCCACTAACTACTTTACAAAGTGGGTAGAGGCTATACCTACAAGAAATGAAACTAGTAGGGTGGTAATTGATTTTCTATTGAATAACATTGTTACAAGGTTTGGTTTCCCTAAGAGAATAGTAAGTGATAATGAAATGTGCTTTAGGTCTGTTGAATATAAGGAATTTTGAAAAGGTTTAGGAATTCAAGTTTCTAATTCCTCACATTATCATCCATAAGGAAATGGGGAGGCAGAATCTACTAATAAGAGTTTGATTAAAATCCTCAAGAGGATTCTTGAAAAGAATAAGAGGGCATGGAATTTAAAGCTTCCATTATTTGTATGGGCTGATAGGGCAACTATGAAGAGGGCAATTGGTTGCACACCATTTGACCTAGTATATGGAATACATGCAAGGATGCCTTAGAATAATCTATTGGAAATGTATAAATTTGTCCAGTTATATGATGATGATATAGATGATGAGATGCAGTTGAGGGTTGAGGACCTCATTAGGTTGGATGAGACTAGAAGAGAGTCAGTTGCAAGAAATGCCAAGTTGTAGTTGCAGGTTAAAAATTTATATGATAAAAAGACTGTTGATAGAAGGTTTGAGCCTGGTGATTTGGTGTTAGTTTGGAATGCTAGATTGGAGGATAAGGGAAAACATGGTAAGTTTGATCCAATCTGGCTAGGGCCATATCTAATTCATGAGAAATGGGGCCAAGATTCTTACATTGTCAAGGAATTAAATGGTGATGTTTAGGAATTGCCAGTCCATGGACAATTCTTGAAGAAATACTTCAATTGAAGGTATTTTATTTTCCATGAACAGTAGTTAGGTCTGTATATTTTGTAAATTCTATAAATAAGTTGCCTGCCCCTACCCTGTTTTGTCCTGGTCTATAGGGTTTCGGTCCTATTGCTCTCTGTTGCCAAGTTTTCCAGTGGGATGGTCTTCTTTAACCAGTGATTCTAAGTCCTTGCTATGCCTACAGGAGGCATACATCCCTAGACAGAGCCACTATTAGCACGTGCAAAAAATTTTATGGCTTCATTATCTTTCCCCTGGCCTTTGTGTCATTTTCATGTCTCTGGCTAAAACCCTAAGTAGAATATTCAAAAAACTAGCCGTTGTGTTCAAAACCTTTTAAAAACCCTGGCCTTGTTCTAATTTTAAGTTACCTTTGTTCCGGCCACTTAAAGTCCTAATTTGCATGTGCATTTTTCTTTCCCAGCTTGTCGCTTGTTCATGTGTTGCCTAGCAGTCACACCTTTTCATTCTATGAATTGGCGATTACTTGTTTGTCACTGGTTCACTTGGTTTCCCAGCAGTTTACCTTTTCTTCTAGTGATTGGGTGAAGACTGTGTTCGTGTATTCTCCTCTTCCTAGGGGCTTATCTCTTAACTATTTGTGACTTGGCATGGCAGTTTCCTTTTCTCTTGTTACATGTTCACGTTATTTTCTAGGCCTGATCTTCTAAAAACATCTCCTTCTGACGGTTAGCATAAGTTCTTATAGGATTTCTCAGAAGCTTGAGATCTTATGCCAATCGTTCATCTTTCCTGATGATGTAGCCTTTCTTATCAAGTGGGTCCACATGCCAAGTATGCTGATTTGGTGGTATCTGATTGGTCAATGGGAGTATGAAGTGGAATCCTATCAGTGGGACCAATTTTCTTGGCATCCAGGCAGGTTAAAGTTTGGTTTGATCTTATGGTTGTTGTTATTCCACCAGGATGAGATGCTTGACCTTTAACGTAGTGGTATAGTGACAGCCATTGATTCTCATAAAGCATTAGTGGGTCTAAGGTGACACGTATGCATAGTTGGTGATATTTCATTGGTCCATGTATCAACACGTTGGCAGTTGTCAGTGGGACCTAGTTTTCGAATGTGTCAGAGGGTCTTGACACTGTCAGTTGATCAACGACAAGTGCATGATCTTATGAGATGTGTTAGAGGCTTAAGATCATGTGCCAACCATCAATTCAATCTTTCTCAGAGGGGATGAAGTGCGGTGGGTCCACATGCTAGGTGTGTTGATATGGCAAGCTGTGATTGGTCCACATTGTGTGACTAGATATTGTGTCAGTGGGGCTAGGTCTTTTGGGGTTCAGTTGTTCTAACAGTGATAGAAGATCAATGGATGGCATGTAATCTGATGGGTTTTTTTTGACATATGCAATCTTAAGATTGCCATTGATCTTCCTAATGCGGGCCCAGTATAATTTCCTCAGTCTTTTGGTGGCCTGATAAATTTTAATGCTTTTTGCTTATTCACAAAATGAAATAGTGGTGTTCTGAAAGAGGTGGCGATTCAGCGAATGTGTATTCACGTGATCGCTAAAATATGTGGTAGATAGATAAAGTTCTTTGTGAACTAATGAAAGATTTTGGTCACCAATTCACCAAATATAATCGGGATAAGTTTATTTTCCTATAGTCGCCAGTTCACGGGGTTAAGTGGTGAGTTAATGTTTCATCTCACGAATAAGAAAAAGCCTTGTCATGTGGTCGCTAGGAGTTAACCTGAGGTGTCTGGTTGAGTTAAGATCATAAAAGATTGTGAAAGGGAGGAATTAGATGATCAGGATTTAAAGTTGATTCAAATTCAAATGATGACTACCGATTTGTTACTGGTGCTTGAAACTGATCGTTTGTTTTCAAATTCAAATTTCTTAGAGGGTTTCCTACGACCAAAAGGACTAGAATTCAATGTAGAAGTGACTAGAGCTGGTAGGATGTGATCTATTTTCCATTGCAGTGTGGTCCAAGGTGTTCCATGTTCATCTACAAGGGGTTTGTACTATGTGGTTTTGTGCTCAAGGCATGTTGCAGGTTGACATTTTGGGCATTTTTGAGGTTCTCAGTACCTTCTCAGAGAATTTATCATGATTAGAATCACTTCGGGATCTGTCTTCTCTTGTTTTCCTAGTTTTCATCCCCTATAATAAATTTGTGACCATTTCTAGTGGGTTTAGTGGTTGAAACCCTAACCCTAGTCACCCAAAGCTTGATGCATCCTCTTTGAGGATTCCAAGGTGACTAGTGGTGGTATATATTGCAAGATTTTTGACTTAGTGTGGGTTCCAAAAATTTCTTTTGGTCCCTGGTTGTTGATGGTAGTATACTAAAAAAGGAGCTGGATTTTGGGTCTTTTCCTATCCTTGTGTTGCTTTGATTGTATTTGATTCTAAATATGTTAATTAGAATACTATTGAGTTCTAATCTTGCATCTTTGTATGTCTTCTTGTTTTGGTTCTGAGCTCATATATGTTAGTGTCACAAAGTGTGTTAACATATGGTAAACAAAGAGTACTGTGAAGTCATCTCTGAGTTCCTAACAAAGTTAGGATTAAAGTCTTATGGGTGAATTCAGTGAGTTTGCAACCAAATAAGAATCTGATGTCCATATGTTTGAGGGAGAGGTGTAATAGGAAAAGCACTTATCCTGAGCCTAGGAGTGTTTGAGTTAAGATCTTCAGTTGATGTATGTAATTGGGTGACTCTTTGCCCTAGGTTAAGGCACTGGTCCATCCTCTAGAGGCATTTCATTGTCATCAACCACACACACACAAATTAAATGATCAAATCCTTAAATCAGTTAGTGAAGAGTATATTGGTATAACATTTTATGATTCCTTTGAAGAAGTGAATCAAGGGTACACCTACCTGAGCATTAAGCCTCAAAGTGTAGGAGGATCTCTTTTGATCCTTGTTAATTGGCCCTCTTCCTTGTAGACTTTGGAGTGGTGATAGAGTCAAAGTAATATAAAAATTATCCATCAAAGTATAAATCTACAAGTTGAAGATCAAAGGGAACTCCCAACAATATCTTCATTAACTCTTTCTATCCTTGGTTTCCATGATTTCTTCTTCATTGTCACTTCATCATCTTTTATCTCTGCAACTCAACTCTTCTAGGTACTGGTGGAACAATTGTTTTCTGTCTTTTACCTAGTTCTAAAGCACTTGCCTTCATTCTTTTGCTCGATGCTAAAGAAAAGGGTTTCTATATCTAACTGATTTCTTGTTCCTTCTTAGGTTCTTCAACCTTTACCTTTACTTGAATAGGTTCTTCACTTGATGCCAAAGGTGGGACTGATAGTATCTCACTTTGCCTTATTGCTTCTACAGTTTTCTTTGCAATATCAAATTCCTGCTCACTCATTCCTAATTCTTTTAGAATTTTATTTATTGTAGACTCCACTCTCTTCTTTTATTGTTTCTCTTCCTTAAGTGTCTTTGCTAAACCAAAGTTTTCATCATATGTTCCAAATCTATTGCCATGAGCATCAACTTTACTTTTCAACAATCTACTAACATAACCTTTTGTTTCAACTTCAAAGATTTCATAGCCAAGAGGGTCTATGAATTCATGTCTAGGTTCTACTACCTCAATGTAAGTGAAATTAGTATCAACCATAAAACATATATCATCTTTGTATTTCTCAACTAGGGATGGAGGAATTCTTGATCTATTTACCACAATGTTCTGAAAAGTTTTCAACACTAACTTTACACTGTCATTAACCTTCTCAATAAGATGTTTCATGTAAACTTTATTGATTCTTGCCATAGTATTCTCACCATCATTCCATTCAATAGTGTAAGGAAATATTCTTAGCAAGTGGAAGAACATGTAAGTAACCAATGAGGAAAATCTAAAGTGAGTGTATTTAGCTTTCTTTATCTTTTCCAAATTCTCAAACAAATATATTCTCAGAATTTCACACATATCCACAGGCTTCTTCTCCACACACATCAAATAAGCAATGTGTACCATACCTACTATCATATCATCTTCTCTAGAGCTTCCACAAAACTTTGTTGTCAAAATCTTACACAAGTATTTTACATCATCTTGCTTAATCTTACTAATGACTATACCTATGCCATTGTATATTGAACCGGTGTTTTCAATCACAATCTTTCTCATGTTTTTCTCATTTAGTGGAATTGCACCAACTTTTGATAATCCAGTCACATCATGAATTAGGTTTGCAGTTATGTCTATAACTCTATCTTCTAACCAAAATTTACCATTATGTATCCTACTCAAAATGATCTTAGTACACTCCTCATCATCAAATTCATATTTCATAGAGTACTCAATGATTTCATTGTTTTCTAGATGTTCATAACCTTTTTTCACTGACATATTTGAGTTGTAAAATTTCTTATATTCACCATTAAAATCACTCTCCCTTAGGGTTTCATACTTGCATCCAAGATAACTTTTAACATTCTCTAAATGAAGAACTCCATCTGGTACAGATGATAAGGCTAAACTAGCATCTCTTTCTGAGGGTTCAACTGGATCTTTCTTATTTTTAGGTCTATTCTTATCCTTAATGTTGTGAATCAATGACACATCCATGATTATAGCTGATTACTTAAGCTGAATCAAGATCGTAGTCAGATAAATACCTTAAATTCACAAAATTAGGGCTTTTGCTAGATCGGTGCTTCAAACTTCTACAAATTGCTTCCAAACTTCTTTCTTTACTTCCAAATCACTTCTAATCACTTGATAATCATAATAACTTCAATTTCAATCTTTTAATACTTAGCATTTACTCGATCTGACATTGCATTCAATTATTTTGCTGCTAAAATGTCAAAAGTTGATTCTGTAAACTTGCAACCATAAATCTTCTTGCGACCTCGCAAAACATAATATTTCTTTTTGTGCACTTAACCATAGCATCAGTATAATATAACAAACCTTCATCTAACTGCGCAAAACTTAACTCATTCAAAATCTAATTCTATACTAATTCTAAGTTCCTAAACTACAGAAATTTACATAATTTAAGTGCTTAAAGAAGGGTTAGGTAAAGACTCATTCTTACCTTCAGATACATTACCTTCCTGATTACCTTCAATGCTAAATATACCTCCTTGATCTGTGCCTTTAACAAATTTTACTTCATCTTCATTGCTACAACAACCTTTCTCTTTGTTTTCTGCATTTTCATTCCTTCTTGCATAGTTTCTAGGGTTAGCGTTATGATGATAACCTCCATTGTTCATTCTGCAAAATCTTGTTGTGTGTCCAATCTTGTTACATATCTGACAAGTGATTCCATTGGTTCCATATCTAGGTGTTTTTTGATTGATTTGTGTCCTACAATTTCTAGCAATATGTCCAATTTTGTTGCATCTGAAACATGCTATTCCATTTCCTCTTTTCATGTCTTCAGTTGATCTTTGATCTGCATTGTTAGTATTTCTAGGCATTCTTCTATTGTAATTATTCTCAATAACTTTAGATCTTCTACATTCAATAGCTCTATGTCCAAAACCATGACAATTATAACAATAACCATTTAGAGGTTTGAATTGTTTACCTGTACAATCTCTCTTCATATGACCAATAGTATTACAAGAAAAACATCTACCTTTGAATTCTCTTTGCATACCTTTGGATGATTCTTCTTGCTTTGGTGGTTCTTCTTGCTTTGGTGCATCTTCTTGCTTCGGTGATTCTTCTTGCTTTGGTGATTCTTCTTTCTTAGGTGCATCTTTAGATCTGTTCTCATCTAACTTCTTTTCTTCACTTCTTTCACATTCATTCAGATCTAGTTTCTTTCTTTCACTAACTATCTTCAATATGTTAAATCCAAGACTAGTTTTGTCATAAAATGGTTTTCCATAAGATACTTGCTTATCAATCTTTTCACTGTTTGAATATAGCCTCTCAAGTTGTTGTTTGGATTGAGTCAATTCACCTTTCACAATTTTGTTGTATTTCTCAAGTTCATCATACTGTAGTTTGACTTTATCAAATTCAAATGTTACCTTGCCAAGTTTAGATTTCAGATCTTCATTTTCATTCTTTAAACTTTCATTCTCAGATCTCAAATTGTCATTTCCATCTTTCAAGCTAAGCTTCAGATTTTCTATCTTCAATTCATGTTTAAGGATCACATTTTCTTTTTCTAAGTCTTCACAATCTTCAACAAGAATTTCAGATTCCTTCTCAAATTTTAGATCTTCTATCTTACCTTTCAATTTGTTAATAAGATTCTTTGCATCATCATACTTCCTTTTCAAAGTGTTTCTTTCATCAATAAGCATATCAATTTGCTCAAGAGCTTCTTCAAGATTCTTCTGTAATTGATCCATAGAGATCTTACTCAAGCTACTAGGCTTTCCTTGAATGTTTCTTCTCTGAGTAACTATGCTCTGATACCAATTGTTAGAAATAGGAAATAATGAGAGGGGGGGGTGAATCAGTATTTCACAAACTTTTACTTTTTCCCACTTATGGATATAACAAATTACTTTAGTGCATACAAAGCATAAGAAACTAAATAGCATACATAATAGTAAATTTAAAGAACTCATAACACATGATATGTTCTCAAGGAAACCCTGGTGGGGATGGTACCCACAAAGATCCACTAATCAAAAGATATCTAGTTAAGGATGTTGACCCTGTTAGGAGCCTGTTACAATCATATAGTGTATCAGTCTTGGTTAAGGGACTATAGGTCTTGTTAGAAGCCTCAACCCTGTTAGGATTTGTAGATACAAAACCTAATTACCAGATGAGCTCACTGCCCAAACAATTAATACAAATTTTTACTGATTACAATATGGTACTGCTTACAACTTCGCATCAACAACTTTTGTTGCTATCACAATTTACATATATTACATGTTACATTTCAAGTATGTTCGGTACATCTTTATTTATACAAGATACAAACATAATATCTTTCTCTTGTTAGCTTGCATATCTTTATCCAAGAGTAAACATCTAGGATGTCATCTCTTTATAATATTAAGTCATTATTTTGACAAGCAAAATAATCCCTTAATTCATTTACTAGTTTTGTCTTCAAAACTACACTGTCGGCTGTACTCTATCATTGGTAAAATACTCATAACTTTATCTCTACTGTCTGTACTCTTTTGCACACTGAGATGGGGTATCCTTAGACACCATAGAGTCTATGTTCAACTACACAAACTCTGATCATGCTCCAGTGAATGTCGCCAAAACAAACTGTATCGGGTGCTCTGTCAAAATCATTGTTTCATACTTAGACAATTTTAGTCTGCAATCTTCCATACTTACTTTCCAGCTTATGCTCTCTTCATAGGAAACATATGTTGCCATAATGACTACATCTATGTACATACCTCAGCCAAATTGCCAACAAATTGTTACCCTATTTTACTACATGCAGGATGATGAACACAAATAGGAAAAGGTTGCATGAAAGTATATATATTTAACACTACTCTTTAGGTGATGTAGATAAACATTTTGCTATTACATTCATATTCATTGTTTACATTGTACTCTAAGTATTGATCACATTCCAAATTTTCAAATTCATAATTGATCATTACATTGTGCATACAAATTTAATGTAATTGACAAATGTTCTTTCTTATTTCATCTTGAAAACAAAGTACGAAAGGTAGAATAGAAAGCATGATAGAGGTATGAATAGGGTCCCCTACATTGCCTTGGTCATCTACATTTTAGGAGCTGGTTCTCTATCTTATCCAGGTCTTGTCTGGATCTTCATGTCTAGTACTAGGTTTTCAAGGTTTTGTCTTGCATCATAGTGAGAAAGATGTTAGATCCTGTTGGATCTAAGCAATGCATAAAACCAAAGCATCATACTACAATCAATCTTTCAGGGCTGCACATCTATCTGAGCTATCAATGCAATAGAAAATATGAACCTCCATAAACTAAACAATAGTATTAAAGGGACATGACTCCATGACACCTTTTTCTATTTATGGCCATCATTATGCATGTTTTTATTATATAAACTACATATCTGAATCAAAGGGACTTAGTTTTTATAGCTGAGAAACCTTTTTTAGAACAACAGGATAGCATTAGGTTAGTGAATATACCAGTTGACTGACATTAATGCATGAATGTCATCATACAAGGTAGTGTCATAAAAATGGATCATTTAGTTATGTTCACTAACCTAATATGGTGGATTAGATTTGATGTTTCTTTTAAACAGACTAAATGCATTGTTCAAATGAACTGATGTTTCATATCTCAGTCAAGAGGAAAAGAAGATGTAGTGTGGTGTTCACTATCAAATGCACTAAAAAAGTATTAGAAGTTGTGCATATGATGACAAGAAAGAATTCATATATGATGTGCAATAAAATGGAAATGTTGTGATTCACAAGTGAAAGAACTTCACAAAATGCTATAGTAAATGATAAAATAGTTGTTATATCAAGATTGAGTGCTTGTACAAAGAATATGAAATAATAGTTACATCTTTTGTAATGTTTTTTTATAGATGTGAGTTCAAAAATAATGTGCTTAAGATAACCACTGGTGAAATGTTGAGTGTCTAGTTGATAAAAGTAATTATCCAGATGATAGTGTTGTCAAAAGATATATATTCAGTTCAATGTTGAAAAGCTACAGAAATGAATTCTTTAAGTATTGAGGTTAATTTTTACAGAGTGTGTTTGTGGACATCATGAGCCCATGCTCGAACCCCATGAGCATAAATATTTTACATGGTTGCATTTTATATTAAAGAAAAAATAGTACTGTCACTATCATTTCAGCAAAATGAAGTCCAAACAATTGCACATTTCACAAATAGAATAACATTGCCATAGGTATGATCATTCTAAAAAATAGACACCATCTTGTGCCAACATGAGTTCATAGTTAGGCACGTGATGGAGTCAAGAATATTTTCAAAGTCACTATCCAATAAATAAAATATGGTGGGTGTTATCGGTCTTGAGAGAGTAAAGTTCCAATTAGACAAGCAAGACAACCCCAAATTGATAGCTGGTAACAACTATAAATGATTGGTGAACATCAAATATTCAAGACACGAGTTGTCACTATGAACAAGGGGACATCATGTAATTAATGCAAAGTCTAGTTGGAAACACATTAGAGTGACCGAGCTGCATATAGCTGATAAAAATGATGTGATTCAACAAAATTTCTCCATCTTTTCAAGCCACATAAAAGGACAATCAAACAATGGAGTTTTAAATGCGTTGATTCAGTATGACACATGTAACTATCAGTTATCTCATCTTTTCAACAAAGAGAAAAGCCCTAAATTTTCACAAGAGAAAGAAGAGAAATCTTAGCTCTTATGGAAAAATATATAAGTTAAGCATGAGAAAAGAAGAATGGTGCTACTTATCTCTTTCTCAGAGATCGAGTTCTAGTAGTTTAAGTTGATTTCTTCATCACACAATAACTTCCAGCCAAGAGCCAAGTTTCATGTGAGTCAAGCTAAAGTTTAGCAATAAAACTCATGAAGCCAACTTCTATCTAATGTCAAGTTCAAAGTCCAAGCCTGAGTTTCATGCTAGGAACTTGAGCTTCATTTATAAAACCTAAGCCATGTGTGTGCTTTAGTATGTAAAGCTCGAGATCATCAAAGTCAAGCTCTGTGATAGTTAACTTCTAGTTAAAGGCCTCAATAATCAAATAAAACACCTTCAAATTCTAAGCCTGAGTTCTTAATCAACTGAGTTCTAGCATATAAAAACTATGTTCAATCCAGTCAAGTACAAGTTCATCAAATCGATGTCAAGCTCCAAACAAGAAATAAAAGCCTGAGTTCCTAGCAATCTGAGCTCAAGCTCTTTATCCCAGTCACAGCCAAAGATCAAGAAAGAGAGAGAGAGAGAGAGAGAGAGATGAATCTAGTCAAAATTATCTATAGGAATTCATGCCATTATATAGGGTTTAACCTTCATTTTTTCCCAAATTTCAAATGCAAATAAAATGCAGCTTGAAGACCAAGAAAAGTGCCAAGTTGAGATAGGTTTTCAAGTTCATGACAGTCCAGTGATAAATGCCATTTAATTTTGAAGTGATTGGAAGCCAGTGCTCCAAGATTCTAAATGCCACCTCACCTAGTTCTTCAGAGACATTTGATTACTGATTGCATAAGATGGTCATATCAGCCTTGTTGTAATTAGTAATAGTTTTTACACTTAGGTTTTAAGACTTAAGTATTATTCTTATGAATAGGTTTGAGGGGTTTTTTAAATTGGAGTTGAGTTAAGCTCAATTATTTTGTAATTTGTTGGTATTTTTTTTAAAAAGATACTTATCTTAAAATACCAACAATTAGGGGCACGAATTAGTGGCATCAATTATGCTTGTGATTTATGGATTTGGAGCTAGTTTTGGGGTTAATTTGGAGCTGATTGAGGGCTAAATTAGGGGGCATGGATTTTTGAATTCAACCTTAGGAGGGTACATAATTGAGGTTCTTTCTCAGTTTTAGGGGTTCAAAATTATGGAGAAAGGAGCCTTAGTGAACATTTTTGGTTCCTTCATCCCTTCTTTGCATATCTTGTAACCATATTCAGCTTTGAAGGAAAATAAAGTAGGTTTATCTATTTTTTGCATCAATTATATGATTTTTGGCATCAATCCTAATCTTCTTTTCTACATTTTAGTGTTGTAAGTTTTTATATCCTTGATAAGTGAATTAGTTCGATTCCTTTGCTAAGTTATAAAATACCAAACCTTTTGCAAAATCTATATGTCTGTTGTCAGAATTTCACTGTTTGTGGTGTGTACCCTAATAGTGAATTTAAGTCAACCTTTATGTTGAATAGTGAATTTTTAAGGAAAATCTCAATAGTTGTGATTGTGGATTCCGGTTTGAAGTTCCTGATAAGTCTGGATCTAGTTTTGGTGTATCACCCCATTTTCCTCTTAGTTTTTAATTTATCTCTATCCCTTTTCCCAATCAAGTTTCAATCAGAAGTGATATTTCCAAATCCAATAGGAACCGGCCTAGAATCTAGAGATTCCTTCTCAATCAGAGTCCACCTACAACTCGAGAAGGTTTCCATTGTTATCTTGAAATACCATGTACCCTAATTCTTGAGTTAGGGTGATATTTTTCAGGCCTTAACATTACATCCTCTCCTAGCTCCTCAAATTGATAGTTAATGTATGCCCTAATGTCTTCAACATGAATAACTCTATATGGAACTTATGAAAATGCACACTTGGTTTCATCTTCCATTGAATTATAGGGGTGTTTCTTGTAGATAGGATGAGGTCTATCCTTAACATCTACTACCATAGGTGTATCCATGTTTTCAAAAATATTTAACATGCTTCAGAATGATAAATACCTTTGTGTATATGATAGGGTTTGAAACTTTAATCTTTGAAAGTAACTCAAGTTTTCTTCTCAAATATCCTTCATTCTTTCTACAAGCTCATTCAAAAAATAGAAAGGTGAAAAATAATTTCTTAGAAATCATTTTTTTTGTTTGCACACTCCAGAAATTAGTTTTCAATAAATGAAACCAAACTATAGCTCATAAATTTTCTCAAAACCAGTGAAACAAAACTATTGTGTGCGACCCTCAAAATCATGATGAAATTTATCAAGTAAGATATTAATAGGATCCAAATTCAATTTATCAACTATTTGACACAATATATTTGTTCGATCCTTTAAAAATAGGGGTTAGGTTGTATTTTTCATGAATAAATCCCTTTAGGTCCTATACCTAATTAATTAGAAGAAGAATTATCCACACTAGAAACTGGTGTGATTTGTCCTATAGAATCAATCTACTCTTTTCTCATCCATTTCTTCTTCATTTCATTTGTAACCTCTTTAACATCAACTATTTTCTTTCCCTTATTTTTCCTAGAATTATTTCTTTCTATCATCCCTCTATTTCTACTGTATCTACAATTTGTAGGAACTTGACCAAAAAATTTACAATTGTAACACATCACATTGGGTTTTTCATACCTTTGATTTGTCTAATTCAGTCTAAACTATTTTCCAAGAATCCAAAGTTATTGCATTTGTAATAGGTAATATTTCCATGGCTTCCATTTCATGCTTTAGATTATCTCTGCGTTTAGCAAGTTGTTCATATTATGATTTGTCTTTTAATCCTTGTGAATTATCAATAAAAAATTTCATATCTAAGTGATCAATAATATATTTTATCTTTTCTCTGGATTTGTTTGATTATTTCATCAGACTTTCTATAAATATTTCACCCTCTTTGAGTTTTTCTTTTAGTTCAATGTTCTCAACATTATATTTGTCAACATCTTCAAGTAACACCAAGAGTTTCTTTTGAACACTACTAGAAACTATTGAATCACCCATCAAGACCTTCCTCAAGACGTTAGACTTATTCTAAGGCACTAGGCTCTAATACCAAATGTTGGTATTGAGGAACACTAGGATGGGAGGGGGGGTGAGACTCAATATTTGATTCTTTTTAACTTTGATAAACTAATTGCACAAACATAAGATACCCACAATGAAAAGTAAATAGATAAAAAAAGAATCTAGAAAATCATGAGACCATGATTTTTGTGGAAATCTAGTTAAGGGAAATACCACAGTGTGAATGGAGCCCACAAATATCTTTTTAAGATATATAGGTTAACTAGTTAAGGGTGAATTAAAAAATGGAATTTATAAGAATTAGGAATGCTTCCTGAAGCACACTTCTCAAATATAAAAGAGGGCTATAACCCTTAAGAAAGATCACTTCTTAAAGATAATATTGGACTACAATCCATAATTTTTAATTGAAGAAAACATCACATATGCTAGTATAGTTCCATGTAAGTACATCAGATACATCAATCTAACCCCTACAATTAGGTACATATCATCTCTTATCTTTGCATGATATCTTCTAACAATCGCATCATCAACATCCTCAAAATAAATATACAAACTCAATCTTATATACATATTATGAGAATATAATAGGTCCACTATCAGTTTTAGTATAGAAATATGTAATGTTTGCATCCTCAGGAAATAATCTAATAAATTATCCATGATAACCTCTACCAATATTTAGATAACAAGTAGCATGTCGTCTCTACCAAAATATATGATCGAACTAATCGGATCATTGATCCAGTAGGATTGTTGATCAATCCTTCTGTTGACTATTTTTTTCTTCTATAGTTCTTTGCCAACTCGATACTCAGAGCATCAAAAATCAACCAAAACATATCATCATATTTTTCAAATATAAGATATCATATAATATACTCTAAACAATCTTCTACTAATTTCTCTACTTAGAATTTAACTGAACATAATCATACTGATCATATTGCTAAACCTATACACTATTGCTTGTTTATCAATACTTAGTTGATTTTCATAGATTCCTTTGGTGTAAGAAAACTATGCTAGGAGACCATGTAAATTAAGTATAGTTCCCATTAATGAATACATACAATCAATTTCTATCAATGTCTCTTACCCAATATATTGGTGTTCCACCCACGGTACACCAAATATTTCTTCAAATTCTACTTGAAATGTTTCAAAAACTAAAACACCAAGTACATGGGAACTCAAAAACTCTAAAATTTATTTAAAATATGGATCCTACAATACTTAATTCCTTTAGAAACCAAATTATTTCAATATGAACCCTCTTCTACTCATAAAACCCTCTATTATTTCAAAATTTGGCTTTGTAGTTTTAGATAACTATAAAAATATTGATAATTTATTTTGAGGTTTCCATTGGAAGTAGGAGAAATTTATTAATAGGTAAGAAGGTACATACAAAAAATATTTGTACAAGATTTCAAATACTTAAAATCTCACATCAAAATTAGTTGTAATGTTTTGAAAGCTACATGATTATTATTGACTTAACTCATGATTTGACATAGTCATCATGTTGTGTCATTATGGATTAAGGAAAAGGTGACATGGACATGATGTGTCTAAGACATTCCTCTTCCCCCACTAAAAATTGACATGTGTCCTTACATGTGAATTGAAAAAGATAATGTGGATGACATTAATTGAATTAACTAGGTATACATTAATTAAATGATGGTATGATAAATAAATCTAGTAACGAATAGATATAAATGCATACCTTTGTGCAGATGTGACTGAAGGAATACATGAAGATTATTAGTTTACATGCCAATAAATACTCATTTTGACATCATCTAGAGTGGAAGTATGACAGAATCATTTGGTGAGGTGGAGTTGTGTTGCAGGTGAAGGATATGCGACATGAAATGACAGTGGAGATTTATGACGAAGAAAAATTATTTCCACCATTCATGGAAGTATTTATTATGATTTTGCATGCAAACAGGTTAGAGGGATGATGCAACATGAAGTCTTCCAACTTCTACTACATGAACCTTCGAATATTTTTTAATTTAAAACTATTGTAGGAACTCTAGTTTGGTAGAAGGATTATGATGTAATCTAAGGTGATGACCATTAACCAACAATTTGAATTGTACCTGATTGATTGTTGTTAACTATATTGCACCATTATCAAAGACCTTAATAATTTCATATGGGCGTAACCATATAGTCTACAACTTTCCCATGTTGTCTTTATATCTAGAATCGTACAATAAAGCCCATTCTTTAGGGAAATTTTTTTTTTCCTTAATATTATTATCATGCCATTTTTTTTGTTGATTCTATACTAATTTTTTTTACTATAGGGCTAATTTTCTGATTTGATCAAGATCATTAAGATACATGACCCTATCCTTTTGTTCTCTAGATAGATCCATATCAAGTTGTAATGCAATTATAAGGATCTTATGCTCAAATACAATAGGCATGAAACCTTCCTTGCCATAGAGCATTTCAAAAGTTGTGAAACCAATTGTTATTTTCCAGGTTGTTTTGTATGCCCATACTGCTTCAGATAACCTATTTTCCCAATCTTTCATTTGAAGGTACATTTTTTTGGTTAGGATTGACTCAAGTTCCATGTTTGTAATCTTTAATTGATCATTAGCTTGTGGGTGAGATGGACTATATTTTTTATGCCTGATATTGTATTCATTAATCACTGCTATTATTAATGTTGAATTAAATTGATCCCCTTGATCAGTCACAATTTCCTTGGGTACTCCAAACCTTCAAAAAATATCTTCATAGAGAAATTATATAATTTTATTATCCCTAGTATGCTTCATACGCTCAACCTCTACCCATATTGTAGCATAATCAATGCATACTAAAATATATGAGTTATCATTTGAAGGACAATCTCCAGGTCCATCAAATTATAAACCCCATTTGTAAAATGGTGTGACAACAACTTGAGGAAATAGGGGTATCTCATCAAATATATTAGATCTAACCATTCTTTGGCATATATCACATTTCATTGTGTAGTGGACTACATCCCTATGTAGTGTAGAGCAATAGTATCCTATGGTTAATATCTTCATAGATGTCCTTTTCATTGAGAAATGATTACCACATGGTTCATCATGACATGCTCTAAGGATATCATGTGTCTCATCTTCTCAGACACATCTCCTTGTAACTTGATTTGGTCCTATATAGAATAAGTTGTTGGCTATCCAAGAAAATTTGAATTTTTTCTCAACTAGTAACCTCTTCTCTTTGGGGAAGTGAACAAGAATCTTATTTTCAACGAGGTAGTTAGGATGTTTTCATACCAAGGTGTGTTAACAAAAATAGAAAATAGATTTTCATCAGGAAAAATATCATTAATAACCTCAGAATTTTCCACTATTTGGAGTCTAGAGAGAAAATTTTCTACTACATTAGCTTTACCTAGCTTGTCTATTATTGTGATATAAAACTCCTGCATAGTAATAATCATCTTGCTATCTTCCCTATGATTGTATGTTTATTCAATAGACACTTAATTTTTGCATGATCAGTGTGTACATAAATTTGATAGCCAATAATATAATGTCTGAATTTGTTAAGAGAATAAATGATTGCTAACAATTATTTTTTTGTGATCATATTGTTTAATTGTGGTCCTTGCAGATTTTTACTAATGAAGTAAATAGCATTCTCAATCACTCCCTCATTTTGTCCTAATACTGATCCCATGGCATAATCTAATGCATGTGTGGAAATATGAAAATGTAAAGACCAATTAGGTCCCTTAAGGGTTGGTGCCTAAGTGAGGACTAACTTAAGCTATAGGAAGGCTTCTTCACAATATTTTATCTAATTAAATTCTACATACTTGGTTAATAGAGTATATAGTGGTCCCATCATCTTACTAATTTCCTTAATAAATCTATTATAATATCCTACATGACCCAATAAGATTCTAACATATTTTAGATTTGTAGGAATAGGAAGGTTAAGATTGACCTTGATTTTTGTAAGATCAACATGAATACCAACCTTAAATATAATGTCCTATCACTACTCCCTCTTGCATCATCATACAAAACTTCTCACTATTTAAGGATATATTATGATATTCACATATTTGTACCACTTTTTCCAAATTGGTCAAGGCTTATTCAAATGTTATGCAATATGCATTGAAATCATCCATGTAGATTTCAATACAATCATGTGAAATATCAAAAAATATACTAATGACCACTCTTTGGATGGTTGCTAGAGAACTACCTAGGAAAAATGGAAGAAAATAATAAGCATAAGCTCTCCATGGGCATGTAAATGTGGCTTTCTCTTGATCTTTAGGGGCAATCCTAATTTGGTTATAACCACTAAACCCATCCAAAATGAGAAATACTTCTTCCCTACAAATGAGTCTAGGACTTGATATATAAATTGATGCAAGAGCATCTCGGGTCCTTGGCAATCCTTTGTCACCAAAAAACATGTTTGAAGTTTTCATGTGTTTCTTGATTTCTTCTTTGACCAAGTTGGCTCGATAGTTGCTCGATTCCTTCGTTAACTGAGTTGGTCGGTTAATTCCCTGGCACTTGGTTATACTTACCAAGTTTTTTTTTTAGTTTTCTATTGAGGCCAACTTGTGCACTTAATTATAGTCATGAATTTAATGTTGGTATCTATCATTGGGAAGTGTATGGACCTAGATCTAATCGTTCCTTCTACTAATGGTGGATCTGAAGGCCGAATCATTCGGTAGCCTCTTGTATATATTGTAATCATTGGTTGTAGTTTAAGGAGGGAGTTTTGGATAGAAGGTAGAAGTTAGAAGATGGAAGATAGTTTCTGATCCTCGCATGTTGGAGGACTATTGTACTTGATGTTAGCTATTTTTCCTATATCCCTCAACTCTAAAAGAGAAATATGAAAACCAGACCTGGGGATCTTTGTCTAGTACCATGAATCTACTTGTTCATGAAAACTAAGGGGCAAGAAAAGACTAATTAATGAGGATTTGATCCTCCTTCTGCTTCGAGTTCCACACACTCAGGTGGGTGCACCTAAAACATGATAAGATTTGCATACATATAACTCACTAGCTAAACCCTTTATGCAGATGTGACTGTGGATAGTTCTCAAACTTATAAAACATGGGAGTTCCAATCTCAACCAGTCTTATATAGGATCCCAGCTGTATGACCTGCTAAGAACTAGGGAAATGGTCAAGGTAACAATAAGGATGAATTCCTTCTTCTCTTCGAGTTTGAAACTCAAGAAAGCTAACCCATTCAATTCAATTCTTCAAAGAATCACAAACAACACTTGTATTCAAGAAACACAAGATATAAACATGAATGCTCTCAAACATGAAATTAAAGATGGATTTGATTTTAAAGGTTGATGATGAAAACTGCAAAGCAAACTAGGACCAGTGCCTTGTTCATTGGGCAACAGAGTTATACAAACATACATTCCCAAAAAACCCTAACTCCAAACTCAAAGAAACTAAGTGAAATGCCTTACAGATCACTCTTCTCACTCCAATTCCTGGACATCGAATTCATACACAAACCTAGAACTCTCAAAATGTGAAATCAAGGCTTACTCTCTCCTTGAAAGAAACTCGAATTCAAACCCACATATACCTTATAACTAGTATATTAACATGCCTTACAAGTCAATACACAAGAATTAAGATCATGCATACAAAGACATCAAACAAGAACTAGATCAGGATTCCATTGTTCTCATTAAAATTTATTTGAGACTATACATTTACAAGACAAAGAAACACAAAGAAAACAAGAAAAAGGCCTAAATACTGCCTAGCAGCATAAATTTTCAACATCCTTGTTACAATGGAGAAAAAACCAGATATAGGAGAAAGGAGAAAAATCTCAGTCACCGACACCTGTTTATCCCCAAAATATCTATAACTACTTCTAACTACCATTGCAAAAATCTGATATGATCTGGACTCAAATTGGTTCACAAAATCAGAATCCTCATTTCAATACCTTTCCAACAGTATATAACACTTCATACTCTTGATAAAAAGTAAACTCCCAGGTCACTAATTATTGAGTAGGCTTGCCATTTTAAATTTTTGAACTTTGCCAATAGTCAGACTATATCAATTTTTCTAAATTCTTTTAAGCCTACAATATTATATTATTCTCTGTATTTTCCTGAGAAATCACTAGAATCTGCCACATGTCATCATCTCATTTGATGCTCAAACTTAACTCAAGGCTAACCACCCTATTTGGAGAACTGGCGACCATATGTATCTCTTAATCACAGAATGCTTTGTCTAACTACAGTTACCTCTGGCGACTTGGCAAGTAGCTCTATTCTCTGAGTCACAGAATCCAGTTTTAACCCTGAGTGACATCTTGCAAAATGTTTTGGACTAACTGCTAGCCGTTTGGCGAACTAGTGACCACGATCAACAAACTGCCAACTCCGAATCGTGAAATCTTCTGCTAACTCTCAACTTGATTTGGTGAATTCATGAATGGCCTCCACGTGTTGATCTTGCCCAGTCAGTGTGCGCATCCACTCTTGCAAAAAAAAAATTTGGGCCCACCGGCATGGAAATCGAGGCATGAACACTGAGGGTCGTGTGCATAGCCTTCACCATTTGATCTACCTTATGTTGTGTGTAGTGTTGTTTATAAACACCTTATATACGCCCAGTAGGAACAATGTGGGACAATTAGTTTTCATGTTTTAAAGTCTCCACCTGCACTTTTGGTCAAAATAGTGGCTTCTTGTCCAGGTGGCACGTACCTCCAAGTGGGCCCACAAGCACATGAGGCAACACAAGCCTCCATTCCACTTGCTTTGCCTTCATATTGAGTGATCTTTAATTTAAATGCCTTGTTTTACATACAACCACGCATGTGGGATAAACCATATAATGCAATTAGAAACTAATGCGCGCCTAGCATTTTGCCAATCATTTTCAACTGGCATGTTCATACATAATGTGAAGCTATTCAAGGAAGAGTGTGATCGATATGTTTCAAGAACCAGCCTCATTGCTATTTATTCCCATTGTTTATTCATGAACTAGTTGCATTCACACACCCCCTTTGTTTGCAGTCACATGCAATTTTACGCTGGCATTCTTATGTTAATGCTGACATTAGATCACTGTGTGCTGCCATTTTATGTGTTGCCTCTTCCATTGTGTTGATGTTGCTCACTGAACTTTGTTTGTTGGCTTATATGCTCACTCTATTTGCCATGTCTCCCCAGCCAGAAATGGACTTGACTCGCCTGAATCCTCTCATTTCTTCTTCTCCTACCGTGGCTACTGGCACAAAATCGGGGTCGTCCCATCATGAATTCACTAAGCAAAGAACACACACTGGCATAATAGAAATAAAAGAATGTATGTCAGAATTACCATCGGCTCCCATACGCTGGCGGTTTACAACATCATGTGTTGGCTCTATGTAGGAAGCCCCATATCCATTAGGTTCGGTGCTGGCCTCCAAACACAAGCAGCCTCCAATGTTTGATGAATCCTCTTTTGGAATTCAACTTTCAGTGTTCTATCTTAGCAACTGGTATGCACCCATCTTATGTGCACACCCCTTTATCATACTGGCCCATGGGTCCTTTCTCACCATGTGAGTCTCTCCACAACCGTGTAGTGCCAACCTCTAACTCATGTGCTGGTTCTCCTTTGGCTTGCATGAGGCACATCCTCATGCATGTGCTTCCATTTGTTAATGACTGGCAGCTTCCCATTCTAAAGTGCGTGAGACCTCTACACAGAACGTGGCCTCTTTGTTTTACGCTAGGTTCCTCAAACTTGTGTGGGAAGCCTTCCATTTAGCAAGTTTTTCTTGTATAGTTGAGCATCATTATATTTTGTGGGAGTACTCCACTTAATTTCATTATTCATTTAGTTTGTGAGCTAGTTGTGCATGCCTCCATTCACTCGAGGCTCCATCTTATTGCTAGCAGCCCCCTCTTAATATTACGCTGGCACATCCATTGTAATTGATGCACACCCCACCTCTAACAATGAAGCCTACATTTATAACGAAAACAATTGCTTCACTAGAATACAGCATAGGGTATTAATTTTTTAAAAGCCAATTCACATAGACATCTAGTTATACACTAAATTTGGCATAAATATATGTTTACTGGAGCAGCTTGGAAATATAGGCCTCTAACACCATCTGCACAATAATCTCATATGTTTTCTTTGTGGAATGAACAGCATCCCAAAATACATACTTAGAGGCATTTGAACAAGTGTTTGTGATTCTATTGTTGCACTTAGGCCCAATCTCTGTCAACCTTGTTCCACAGCAGCCTCTACTAGAAATTTCAAAGCCATATTTAACAAGATTTTCTACAATGTCATGGAAACTGTTATAGATGTCTATGAAGGTAACTTTAATGTGAGCAAGGCTGAGTTTGAGGCCCTGAGCATTGATTTTAACTTTGTATTGTAAGATAGAGCATGCTTGTTAATTTCTTGAATGCATCCCTCTACATTGGGTGAGTGTTCATAGGCTGGCAATCCATGCTTGAAAAGTTGGTGAGAATCAAACCCATTGTGAGTCATGGTAGATGATAACATATTTCTTTCACTTCAAATGGATCATGTATCATTTTTTGGAAATATACAAGATAAAGCCCTTTATAATGCAAACATCAAAGTATCTGGAACCATCTCCACCCCTTAACACAAAGTGTACACAACTGAAATGCCATCACATGAAGAAGAAAAAACTGTCAAATAGCACTAACTGGCTGCTGAAAGCGACTTTAAAAACTGACTGAACAGCCTGACAGGAGAGCGCCGCCGAGCACACATGTTGACTTCCAATATTATAACACGCTGGTCAAAGGAGAACATCCTAGAAGATTTGAGCCCAAAGTTATGACTGAACGAACAAGGTCACTAGGAAACCAATCCTGTCTGCACTATCCAAAATCACATAAAATGGCTCTAGAATTGGCTTTTAAAACTGACCAAATGAAACTTTCAAGACCTGGCATCCAGGACACTGAATCACCTGCATACAGGGAACATGGATTCATAATCAATTTGCCAAAAGGATCAAATGGCCAGTTACAATTAATCACCAAAGTCAGCTCGTTAGATAAGTTTAGAATTTAGAACAGTGAAAAACATAGAAACTGGGTTTGGAATTGGCTTGGGAAACTAGGCTAAACATGACATCAGGATCCAAAAATAGGGGCATTTGGTCTTTGTCATAGAGGGAGCATGATTCCACAATTAGAGCTCATGACAAATAACAGGGTGCATTTGGCAATCAGGAAAAGATAGGCTCTGAGAAATGCAAACTAGGAAACACGGTGAAACAGTGATTTGTGCATACAGAATGACCCTGGGAAAGTATGCTAAAAGATTCATCAAGACTTCTAGGTTGGCATACTTGTAGAATTTTCAGAGTAGAACACAGTAGTACAACCCATTTAGGCTCATAAATCATGGATCAAAACTTATAACATCACGAATAGGAGTACAGATCAATCTGCACATTTCACAACTTGTAAAACAACAAAAGTTGCTTTTGGAATCGCATCTGCAAACTAAGCAAACGGATTCGTCATGACCTCAAAATTGAAACATAAGAAATATTTGACCCCTAAAATATGATGCAAAAATAATTTTCTCAATAGGGTCAACTAGGTCAAAGATATGATTGATCTAACAGGCCCTTCCAGAATTCTGAACCATTACATAAATGCATGACAACAACAAACTACCGTCTTTGAGGGGTTCGAAACCTAATCAAACAGATTCGAAATGACTTGAAAATTGGAACATAGGTTCTTTGGTATGCATATTAAACATCCTCAAAGTGGCGGGTCATGAAACATTTCTGGACGCAAGATATTCAAAGGTAAACTGGGCTACTATACTCTGTTTGACACTTAGGTAGAATTGTGCAAAGGACACTTGCTCAAAATGGGACTTCATTGAATGATTCGGGATGACAAAATAACATCATAGAATGCATGCACATGCTAAATGAGGTGTGTAAAACACTTGGAACACCTCATGGGCTTCAAAATGACAACCGGGTACACATGTATGAAAAGCATTTAGGAACTTCAAACTGTAAAATTTTAACATGGTACTCAAAATCCATGTTGCATTTTTAGTCCCAACACTTGAATGGTAATATCTAGCGCTAACTGGGAAGGCCTTACAGCCTGACATGTATGAATCAATTTGATAAAATTTAAGGAGTTGATCTGCATTCTCTCTCTCATTTGTGTGTTATTGCTTCCGTGTGTGATCTTTGCAGGGTAAATTCGGATTAGGGTGTGCCTTTGGCCCATGTCCTCATCCTCCCTTGCACCATAAATTGAAGTGGAAAATGATCCTTATTGGTTGTAGTATTCAACTCTATGTAGTCTACAAAAACTCTCAACTTTCCTCCTTTGTTTGGAATAATAACAAGAGGTGACATCCATTGGATTTTTGAGATTGGATAAATAAAACCAACATTTAGTAACTTTTGTAACTCAACCATCACTATATATATATATATATATATATATATATATATATATATATATATATATTAGAGTAATATTTACTCTTCTTTGAGACTATCATATTGGAATAATATCCTCTTTTATGTAGATTCTATGAGTGCACAACTTAGGATCCAACCCTTTCATGTCACTATAACCCCAAGCAAAAGGTTGCTTATATTTTTGAAGCAGTTTGTTTAGTGATAGTTGTTCCTCTTGACTGAGTTTATTATTTATATTCAAACACCATCCTAGTGAGACTTACATTTTCTTTGTTAAATCAATCATATATACTTTAGTGAGGTATGGCATCTAAATTTCATGTACTATAAATTGGTGAAAAATTTCTTCAGTTCTAAGAAAGGTTGATAAATCAGGCTCGGGAAGGAGAGACTATAGTGAGCATTTATGAATTGATGAAAAAAAAAAGGGTTACTCTCTTAGTCCATAATTTCTCTTCATAATTCTGGTAATTACATCATCCTCTTCTTGTAGCCACAAGAAAGGATCTCTATCTAGCATCTTAAGTTGCACAAATGAGTTGACTTCCTCTATTTAGTTGACTTCCTCTATTTTGTCCCTTAGGTCTAGCCATATGGGGTTTTCTATTTCAGGTTGGGGTTAATAAGGAGGATAAAGGGTGAGATTATTTGTAATTAAACCATCTAAGATAGTCACATCCCTTGACCAAAATCATATATATGCATCAAATATTGTATCTAACCAAGATCATCCTAGAATGAT